>JACVBY030000625.1:0-397735 GCA_017589505.3 Metroxylon sagu | reverse complement strand
ACATTACAAATCATGCCATTCTTCAATCTAGCAAGCTCCCTCATACTTTTATTTAATTATCCAGAAAATTTTTATGGTGAAATTACATGGCACATCCTTATTAGGATTTTGCTACAGTACCTTTTTTTTAATCACATGGTGAAATTACATGGAAAATTTTTATTAGGATTTTGCTACAATTCTTTTTTTTTTTTTTTGCTAGAAAGGTAAAAGACATTCTAACCATTCGTTGTTTATGGGTGTTTATTAATAATCAATCAATTGGTAACCTGGCATACTCGTTTTTTCTGCAGGATTTTTTTCTTTTTCTTTTTTACTAGAAAGGTAAAAGACATCCTAATCATTCGTTGTTTATGGATATTTATAAAACTTCATTAATAACCAATCAATTGGTAACCTGGCATACTCGCCTTTTCTGCAGGATTTTTTTTTTTTTTTTTTTTGCTAGAAAGGTAAAAGACATCCTAACCAATCGTTCTTGATGGGTGTTTATAAAACTTCATTAATAACCAATCAATTGGTAACCTGGCATACTCGTCTTTTGTGGGATTTTTTATTTTATTTTATTTTTTTGCTAGAAAGATAAAAGATATCCTAATCATTCATTATTTATGGGTGTTTATAAAACTTCATTAATAACCAATCAATTGGTAACCTGGCATACTCGTCTTTTCTGCGGGATTTTTTTTTTTTTTTTTTTTTCTAGAAAGGTAAAAGACATCCTAACCATTCGTTGTTTATGGGTGTTTATAAAACTTCATTAATAACCAATCAATTGGTAACCTGGCATACTCGTCTTTTCTACGGATTTTTTTTTTTTTTTTTTTTGCTAGAAAGGTAAAAAACATTCTAACCATTCGTTGTTTATGGGTGTTTATAAAATTTCATTAATAACCAATCAATTGGTAACCTGGCATACTCATCTTTTCTCCGGGATTTTTTTTTTTTTTTTTTTATTTAAATCCATCTCCACCTACTCACCAGACGATCTAAGTCCCTCCCCAATGTTCCCACTCCCAACTCTATTGGCACCATCGCGGACACATTAGCCCTCCCTACTCCTGCCCTTCTGGCACCGCCAAGGATGCATTTATATCATCGCTCTAGATGAAGGGGTTTTGTGAATGATTTATTAACTCAAAAATAATTATGATACCAACCATGCATTTCATTGGCAACAATTAGTTATCCATGGATAAACCCAATCCATCCATTTTAAATTTGGATGGCCAAAGCAAATTATGTACAAAATAATTCAAAAGCATCATAGCAATGCTTTTTTTTTATTAACTGAAAAATTCCAGCTCATAGCCTTATCTATTGTCCTCAAGGAACACTTGATGTAGTGGCCAAACTTAGTGCACATAGGAAAAAAAATATATATATTTGGGCATTGAAGTTTAGAGCTTTGTAGTCAAAATTTGAGTAAAAGTGGCTTTAAGCTGGTTCTGCATATTCTGAGTCGCTGTATAATTCTCAAACTCTCATATGAGATCATGCTTAATATGGTAAAATAAAGTACATACGCTATCCTTTAACCAATTTTTCATAGGCCTCTCAATTTCGACGGTCTCAAATAGTATTTCTTTCTCAAATAGGACATAGATGTGGTTAAGATTTCTAAAACCTTGTGCTCAATGAGCAAATAATGGATTTTCCTGACTAGAAGTACTTATAATTGTGTTTCATATTTCTCCATAAATACAAGGATCAAAAATGTCTCTAGGCTAATAATCATCTTCTATAATGCAAGTCAAAATATGAAATTTAATTCTCTTGCTTGATTAGCACTCTACAATAACTACCTCAACTTCTTATGCCTCAAAAAATTCAAACAAAAAGTACAATGTATCTACATACATTTTTCTAAAGCTAATCAATTTACAATCTGGTTAGGTTGCTATAGAGCTCATGTCAAATTGGATAAGAGAGGGTGTTGGCTAGCATATCAGAAGAAGATATAACCAATAATAGAGTAACAAAATAGGAAGAAGAAGTAATAATAAAAAAACTCTCATAGAATAATGAAGAATATAACAAGAAATTTTACTTAAGACATAAATGATACCCGCATGATGTACAAGGATATAACAGAACTATAAACATAAATTTATATAATAGAAGAATAAGTAATTGCTCAAAAGAAATAATAACATATAAATTGCAGGATATATTTAACAACTGATTGATCACTTTGATTCTGACATCTTAATAAGAAAAGATTAGCATTCATCAAAAAGGTTTATTATTTACACACAAAAAAATAAGTAGAAAAGAAAATATCTATTTATGTTGACACATTTGATCCCTCAAAAAAATTCAACTATAATTGAGAACAAAGTCATATCCCTTTGGTAACATCTACATATTAATTTGAAAAGAAATAATGCATAACAGAAAAAGAAAAGAAAGAAAAAAAGCTTAAGATTCTTCGACTAACAATGAGGTTATTAAGAATTTTAGAAGTTGCTATTACTAAGGAACTATATGATCATTGGATTTTTTGATGATCATTAGGTTATATGCTACCATTAACAAAAGATTTAGAGTGTCTATAAAGGAATTACATGTAAAGGGAATAAAAGAAAGAATTTAAACTTTAAATTTGAAATTACCAAACTAGTCCAAAAGGTAAAAGGAAAAAAAAAACAAAAAGGAAAGGAACAACATGTTGAAAAAAAAAATCCGTTGTGATTCAATAAAACAATTTCCTTTTCAAAACCTTTTTATATTAGTTTAGATGGAAATAATGTATAAAAGGTAAACAAAGAGAAAATTAGTCGCTCTCGGCTAGCAATGGATTTGTTAAGAATTTTAGAAGGAGCTACCGTTAAGTAACTTAATAATTGTTGGATTTGCTAAAGATTATTTGCTACTGTTAAGATTTAGTGGGTCTAGAAAGGAATAATGCATAAAAGAAAATTTTGAATTTTAAGTTTGAGATCTTTGTAGTACTCTAAAAGAGAGAGGAACAAAAAAGAAAAGAGAAGAGAATAAGATGTGCCAAAAAATCCAATTATGATTAGAGCAAAGTTAATCATAATTGTTAAATTGAAAATGAATAATGATAAAAGTAAATGAAAAAAGAAAAAAGTTTTAAACTCTTCAACTGGCAACGTATTTGTTAAGAATAGAAGTCTATAGTTAAAGAACTTATTGATCATTAGGGTTTGTTAATTATCATGAGATTATATGTTGCTATTAAGAAAAGATTCCACTAGTTTGAAAAGGGATGATACATATGAGAAAAAAATAATTTGAACTTCAAATTTGAAATCTTTGTAGTAGTCTAAGAGGAAAAGAAAAGAAAAAAAAAAGAAGGAAACAGCATATGCCAACAAAATTTCTAATTTTATTTGGAAACAAACCTTTTAGAAACCTCTCCATAGTAATTTGGAAAGAAATAACACGTTAAGGAAAAAAAGAAAGAGAAAAGTTTAGGGCTCTTTGGCCAACAATAAATTTGTCAAGAAATTAAGAAAGCTTACTATTAAGGAACTTAATAATCATCTAATTAGTTAATGATTGCTTGGCTGTATACAATTGTTAAGTAAATTTTCAGTGGGTTTGATAAGAATTTAGCAAAACTATTGGGTGAGAATAGTCCGATGATTTGGCAATAGTGTAGCATGCAATTATCAAGTTATGACATGGCATGCTCAATTTTTTTATATTTTTTATTTTTTTGTATTTTGAAGGGTGGAGAATTTTCTCTACCCTATCCATTTAATAGGTATAGATAAGGGATGTCCTTTATAATAGCTGAGCATCGCTATTTATATTTATAGAATCCTTTGAACTTTTTCACAAATATATCCGTATTCATTTCTTGTAATGAAGAAAAAATAAGATATTTCCTATAGCACACTTCCTGGAAACATCTTTGACTTGTCTTGACTTTGCTATAAGATTTCTGACTCACCTTAATAGTGATTATTTCCAAATTTGCTTAGATTTTATTGATACGAACCTTATTTAGTTAGATCTTTAAAATTGTTTCTTAATCTATAACGATTTTATAGAACAGACTTAAGCCTTATTTAGTTGAGCTTTTAGAAGACCCAAAAGTACTTTTAGAAGCTTAAAAGCATTTTTGAATAATTTTATGGTATCTGATAAAAGTTTCAAAAGTGCTTTATGGCAAAAGTTATTAAAAGCTCTACTTAGATTTAAAGCTTTTTTCAAAAGCTTTACTTGCTAAATATCGGAAAGCTATTTTCATTTAACTTAAAAGGTCACATATTCCAATCATAAGAATAATAATATTTAATATTAAAATATAGTATTAATATAATTATAATATTATATTATATTATATATTATTATTATATTTTTTATTATAATATAATATTACTATTAGAGGTAGATTTAGCTACATTCAAATGTAGCCTAATTCTGGTTACCTCCCTCATCTTTAAATTTACGCAGTTTATGGATCCCAAATATAAAAAAGATGAAAAAAGTGAGGCGGCTTCGAGATCGATATAAATTCAAAGTAAGTGAACTAATCGATTCTTGAACAATTTACCTCTTATTATTATATTTATTATTATAGTATTATAATATTATTAGAATAATTTATAATAATAATAGTTAATAGGTTATATAGTTGAAAGTATAATGCAATATATTTTATCATTTTTATTTTAAAAGTAATTTCTTAATTTATTTACCAAATAAATATTAAAATCTTGTAGCACATTATAACTGTAGTTATCAAATAACAAGTAGCTTTTTTAAAAGCTTTATTTTTAAAAAATTTATTGTTAAAAGTTTTAATTTCAGAAACTCTACTACTAACAATTTCACCAAACAAAGCCTTAGATCCGAACCCAATATCAAATCCACTTATTTGTTTGGTTAGTTTAAATATAAATCATGTTAGATACATGTTAATTAGATCTACAATGTGCATCATTGTCTTAAATTAGAGAAAGAAGAAGAAATGGATGTTTAGGCAACGGTGAAGGGAGTCCAAATGGTTCAATCTTGGACTTGTGCAACTGCCCTCTACTCTTTATGCAGGTGTAGAATTAGGGCTTACATTTTAAGATTTCTCTTTTGTGTGGAGTTGATAAGTTGCAATGGATTTTTTCAAAGAAGTGAGGGATTGACATAGAAGCAATCCAAGCATCACTACTATATAGTTGGTGGATTGGGAAATTTCTTTCACTTTTGCCATATCTTCTATTTTTATAAAATGTGAGATAATAAATTCATCATTTTATTTTTATATATAGAGAGAGAATGCATTTTTATCTTTTATTATAACTTGAAAGTTGGAAGTTCGCTCTAACTTGCTACTTGTAACAATAGGTGTTGGTACCATATTTTCGATTTTATATCAAATATGTACCATTCATTCAAAGAACTTATCAGATACGATATTTTTGGTATTATACTTTTCGATCAGACTAAACCAAAAGTATTGAAAGATAACAATGTAAAATAAATGTCAAATATGGACAAGAAGAAGAAACCATTCAATATGGAATGAAGTTAACACCATCATGTTGCATTTAAATGCTTCACGAAATATATCATATTAAAATTATTTTTTAAAGAAAAAATTATATTAAAGAATGATTTATCATTTATTACTTATCAAATCCAACTGTAATGGTTATTTATTGCATCTATTTAAGAAAATGATTATACTGTTGGTATTGTGCAATCTTCTAAAAAATAAATTGGAACTAGTTGATTACTAGAATGAAAGAAGTAGAAAGTTGATAATTTAGTCTGAAATATAGTTATTAAAACTACAAAGCTAGTAAAAAGTCACTATAAAATGGTTGAAAGTTTTCAGCGGTTTTTAAAATGGAATACTAAAAGTTTTAAATAGTTACCATCTATGATTATGGTGAGAATATTATAAATATGAAGACAGCCAGCATCTATAAGAATCTTCAACCAAATCAAAAATTAAGATTTATATATTAATTAGAAGTACAAGTAATAACTTACTTTAATTTGTACCGTATTTTTATGTCAAACAGAAGTAAAAGTATTGATAACCGTTTGATTGAGCTGATTTAGATTATTTTATAAGTAATAAAAATTTCTTCAGCATGCCTAAACTATCCTTACCATTTAATTTGACCAACAGAAATATTATAATTATAATTCACGAAGAGACGCCGACCATTGAATGGCCGACAACGTTGATCTTATCCGTGCGCTCAACGCCGGTCACGGCAACAGGCCAATGAGGAAGGTGGGGGGATATATTTAAAAAAAAAAAAAAAAAAAACTTTTTACTGGAGATAGAGGAAAGTCGCACGAATTTCAACGATGCTAATGTTCAATTTCGCTCCATAACTCGGCGATTATATCGCGTTTTTTCTTACTAATCGGAGAAAAGTAGACGTTTCCAAAGAGGGATCATTAATTTTTCCGTGGGCCCCACGCCCGTGACGATCCCGGATGGACTCAAGTGCAATCCACGTGACGCCATTCCCTGACCTAAATCAAATGTAGTGGCATTCTTCGTAGTTATATCGAAACCCATGTCCGAAATGAAAACCCCCGATGACGGACGCTTTTGTCTTTTTATGAGTGTTAATGACGGACGCTTTTGTCGCATTGCCCCTGGACGCCTTCTCGCTTCAAACACCGCAGACCGTAGAATTTCGCTACAAAGACAAATTTCATCTAGATGTGTACATTTTACGACATGATTGGATAATATTGTCATTTTATGTTCGAGACCAAGCAGCTGATCAGCCCACGCTTTGCCTTCCAACACAAAGCGTAAGGCCCCCTCGTTCCAAACACAGAACAGCATAAGCTGTCGCTAAAACAAGCCTGTAATTTTGATACGTTTCGTTTTATTATTGGTTCATGATATTATTTTAAGTTAAGAGCGAGACAGCTGATCGATTCGCCTCTTCTAACGGGCCGCGTCGCAGATCCCGTTGCGTTAAATCCTGCCATGACCTCGCCGGCTAACCTGGGACCCGCGTTAAACATGTCCTTATCTGCTGTGATAGCCTCTCGTTTATAGTTCGATTGGATTATCAACGTGATAGCTTCCCGGGCTTATCGCCCCCTCTCCTCCTGTCTTCGCCTGCTATAAATTCGACACCTCTGAGCCTCAAATGGGATATGCTTTATGGATTTTTTTTTTCTCTTTATTTTGTCAATTAATTAGAGCGAAAGGGGTCAATCTCGCCGCTGGTCTTCGCCGCTTTGGATCGATCTCTCTCCGGTCTTCGGCTGTCGAAGGTGAGTTTCTATTTTTTCCCCAATTTTTTTCTTCCTTTTATGTGGAATCTTCGTCTGAAAGTTTCGGTTTTTTTTGTTTCCTTTTTCCTCCTCCCTTCTTTTTCTCAATTTTTTCCTTTCTTTCCGAATCGGGAATCTGCCTATTTGAAGCATCTCTCGCGATGCCGATCCATCAAAAACCTAGCTTTCTGACTCCGATTCCTGTCTCCGAGGTAAATCTCTTCTGTGAACAGAAAACAGTAGTTTTTGGGCTTTGTGGGGTTGGTTTCTTGGTTCTCCTTGGTTTTAACTTCATCTGAAACGCGCCGATGAAGTGAATTTTGTATTTTCCTTCAATTTCTGATCTGCGGTGTACTCCAAGATGGCATCTTTATTTTTGTTTCATGGTTTTTGCAAGACGATCTATTGATTTGTTTGGTTTTTTGTGAAGATTTAGGGTTCGGAGGCGGAGAGCAGAGGGGTCACGATGTCTTCTCTAAGTAGAGAGTTGGTTTTCCTGATCCTGCAGTTCCTTGAAGAGGAGAAGTTCAAAGAGACGGTTCACAAGTGCGTTTACTTTGTTAAAGATTCCATCTTTGGTTGATGGTGGTGACTTTCTCATTGCTTTATTCTTACTGTGGGTTGTTTTTTATTTTTTATCTTTTTGGTTCACAGGCTCGAGCAGGAGTCCGGTTTCTATTTTAATATGAAGTATTTTGAGGACGAAGTGCACAATGGGAATTGGGATGAGGTCGAGCGTTATCTTTCTGGTTTTACCAAGGTTGATGACAATCGCTATTCGATGAAGATTTTTTTTGAAATTAGGAAGCAGAAGTACCTGGAAGCACTGGATAAGTAAGCTCTCTCTCGTTCGCTCGCTTTTGTGGAAGCATTTTTAGATAAACGTTCAATGGAATTTCTACATCTAGGCATGACCGGGCGAAGGCGGTTGACATCCTTGTGAAGGATTTGAAAGTCTTTGCCTCATTCAATGAAGAGCTATTTAAGGAAATTACTCAACTTCTTACTTTAGAGAACTTCAGGTATAAGGCTTCTATGTGTCTATCTCATTTCTTCCTTGGTCTTCATTGCATGATTGCTTGACGCACAACAATCTGCCTATTTTCCAGGGAGAATGAGCAACTTTCTAAATATGGGGATACAAAATCGGCAAGAGCAATAATGCTTGTCGAGCTTAAGAAACTGATTGAAGCAAACCCTCTGTTCCGTGATAAACTGCTGTTTCCCACCCTTAAAAGTTCCAGATTGCGCACTCTGATTAATCAAAGGTGAGATTTAGCAGGGTGTTATTTAATTTTGTAGTCTAACGAAAAATTGGGCATCTGTAATGCAAGTCATTTAAAGATTTATAGCAAGTTGTGAGGCACTTAATATCATTTTTTTTTTTGAAGATTGTCATGAAAGAATAGTTAAAAGTAAACAAATAATCAAAAATCCAAATCAAAGAAAACTTGAAAAGAGAAAGATATGTAAAATAAAAAACTGATTTCATAATTGCTGCAAATTCTTTAATGTACAATTTATAATGAGAAATTAAAAAGTAGTCAGTCAAGTTGCTACTTCTGAAATTCTCAAAATTTGCTTGGAATATGTGAAAGATAGTAAGCAAATTTAAGATAAAAATAACAGAATGATAAAAAGCAAAGAAATGAGAAAAGAAGAACAAGATTCTTCTTCCTTTTCTATTAGGATACTATTTACCTTGTAAATAGATGCAGAGCAGTCATCATGCAATGCATTTCATGATGAACATAGAATAGATTCAACAACCTTGTGAATTTTGTGATGTCTCAACTTACCTATATCATGTGATTTTGAAGGATCATTATATTTGGTTCACTCTGACATGGTATGCATTGCACAATTTCTACTTAAAATGTACCCATATGCTAAATTTCCTCCAATTGCTAAAACTGACGTCAAATTTAGCTCTCAAAAGAAACAGAAAAAAGAATTTCTTGAATAGGTTCTATAGGATGGTGACTTGAAGTTTGATTTGAAGTTAGTTTGGATCTAGGATTTCAAATAAGATGAATTCATTTTAAGATGGATCTATGTAGGTTGCAATGGGTAGTCCATACATGGAAAATTGGAATAGTGCATTGGAGAAAAGGTTCCACGTTAGATTAGGATGTCATTGTTCTAATCAATCTCAATAAAATATAGATAAGAAAGTAGATGAATTCGATGATATGCATGAAAATATCATAGTAAGCAACATGCTCATTAAGGAAAACTAAGGAGAGATGCTTATTGGTTTCGGTTAAAATTGTCAAAATTTGAGCTGGTCACAAGATTGAAAAATGATTTGGGTGGCAGGTCATAGAGTTTTATCTTATATGATAAAACTAGAGTATGGCATTTTGGGAAGAAAAGTTGATATACTGGACTTTCCTTGGAATATCCAAGATCCAAAATGTTTCTTTTGTCAATATAGTATAGATATAAAAATGAGAAATATAGATAATTGACCAACATATGTAGACATGTGGGGAAGTCATTGTTGTTACTACTTTCCTTTTGATTTAAAATTTTAAATCTAGAAAATAAGCATGTCATGATGCACATTGAAGTAACTCTTAGTTTTAGATGGATTAAGATTCCCTTTTAGGGTGCTTTTGTTTCCAATATATATGTCATTGTCCAAAGAAGTATTGAGAAATTTAGTTGTGTCCCAATAATAAGTTACAAAGCTTTGAGCCTGACCCAAACCAGCCCATCCCCAATTCCATCTGACCATTGAAGATGGAAGGTGGGAGGGGAAGAGACAATGGTAGCACAAAATGTTAGTGGAGATGGGGGTGGTGATGATGAGATTAGGTGTCAGTGGTGGTGGAGGGGAAGAGGGGACGGTGCAATAGAGTGTGTGTTTTGTTCTTTTATAGTGTTAAGAGAGAGTTCCGAAGGGGAAAGGCAAAGAGGGGAGAGATAGATTAAGAATGAAAGTACTAGAGGTGAAAAGAGGGAAAAGATAGACCCAATGATCATATTAGGGTTATAAAAGATCTTAATAAACTTTCATATTAACTAAAAAAGCTCGGGCCAAATTGGACCTACTTAGTTTTGGCTTAGCTTGGCCCTGACCCAAATCTTAATCAGGCCTACAAATATGAGCCCATGCCTAGCTCAACAGACTAGAACTACTTGCCTAGGCCTGTTCAAAATTATTTTTGGCAAGTTAAGCATGAAATGCTCAGGTTTACAGATAGCTCAACTTGTATACAAAGTTACATACGTTGAGACAGATTCTTGGAACTGCACGTTTCTAGTTCTAGTGAACTTTGTGCATCTCACTTGCACTGAGGGTTTGTTTGGTTGGTTGCAAGTGGACAAGTGGGAATCCATTTTGTTGAAGCGTCTTTGGGAGCCAAAGTTGCTTAAATCATCTTCAAGCTTATTTCTTCAAAGAATAGGATCTTACTTCAAGTCACTTTGGGGCAACCAAACACCCCAAGTGACTTCCCACCTTCCTTCATGTTTGAGATCAAATGTTAGAGACATGGTGGATAGGTTAGTATAGTGAATATGCTTGCATGCCACCAGCCTCTTACCAGAAAAACATGGAGAATGGAAATGTCAGACATTAGGTAATGTGGATTCTGCTATCTTGAACCTTCAAGGACTTTCACCACTAGGATTCTGCCAATGAGTAGGCAACAATGTAAACTGAAGCATAAAAAATTCAACAATGTAAACTGAAGCATAAAAAATTTAAGTTAAATAAACATAATACTTGCTAGAAAATAAAAGATAAAATTTTCATATGGTTTCTCCTTAACTATTATTACAATCTAATATTTATAAGTATCTTCTATTAACTGCTAGGATAGGTGTCACACTCTAGTTTTGTCTCTTGTCCTTGCTAGTCTGTGCCACCTGGGCCCTTGCACTTATTATTGTATGTGGCAGTTACTATTTTCTCCATTACCCTCACTTTCTAGGTAGTGCTAACTACTGACCTGCACTCCCTGGGATCCTCAATCTGCTCTTTGACAATTCTCCTAGTATTTAACTTGCATCTTGATGCTTGATCTGCATCTTGATACTTGGTCTATACCTTGACAGGCCCTTGAGGGGTCTATATGTGAATCTTAGTCTCCTAAGGGTCAGACTATATTCTTTTACTTGGTCTGCATATTGGTACTTAGTTTGCATCTTGGTACTCGATCTAAGATTGGCATCCCTCTGTAACCTCTTATTAGTCAGCCTGTTCAAGATATCCTTCTAGTCGACAAATGGTCTCAACACCATAGTTGTTTGTCTGGCGACTGCTTCTAATAGGTCTCATTGGCTTTCGTGAAACCTGAATTATGTGATGACATCTTGTGGTTGCCTATCATCCACTGAAAGGACTCCTCATTAGACACTTTCAGAGCTGTGAACTTTTAATGGGCTAGAACTAGTCTGCACATCATAAATAGTTGTTTGCCATTGGGGAGCATGTGAGCTGCACCTCAATAGCTCACTTTGTGGTGCTTGCTGATCATTAGCGGCATTGTTAGTGAGGCTTCCAACTTGACTGAAGCCAGATGATGGCACATCATTTCTCCTCCTGGGTGACATTTGAGTAGTTATCGGTTTCCATTGATCATGCCAGAACTTGTTTCCCTTGTGATCAGGATTGGATGCGAGAGAAACTGTGGATGGTTTGGTTGAATGAATATGCAGTTGTGCTGCTGCTCTCTCACTGGGAAGAATGGAGAAGAGAAGGTAGTGTGGATTTTACTACTAGGATGCTGGCAACAAGTAGGAAATAATGGTAAACTAAATTATAGGACATTTGAGAAAAATTACTTAAAATTTGCTAGAAAAATAAAAGATAAAATTTTTATATGGTTTGATGTTTGGAAAAGATTCTTCACTGCCATTACTATTTGGTCTCTATAAGTGACCTCTATTAACTGTTAGCACATGTGTCACTCTTTAGTTCTGCCCATTGTTCTTGATGGTTTTTGCCATATGTGCCACTTTCATCTATTACTATATGTGACAGTTATCATTTCCTCCACTAACCCCATATTCTAAGTGGTGCTAATTGTTGACCAGCTACTCCTTGAGATTGTGCTCCATTAATTATCTCATCCATGGCAGAGAGCTATAAACTCCTTAATTTGTATCTTGACAATCTCCTTGGTACTGAATCTACATGTTGGTACTTGATTTGCACCTTGGTGCTCCTCAATAGTCCCCCTAGGGATCGGCTTGCATCTCAATGTTCAATCTGCACCTTGATACTCCATCTGATCTTAGTCCCCCTGAAGGTCAGCCTGCATTCCAGTACTTGGTTTGCATCTCAGTACATAAGTCTGTTACTTGGTATTCAATCTAAGATTGACGTCTCTCTAGAACCTTTTATTAGTTGGCCTGTGCAAGATGTGTTTCTAAGGATCCTGGCCTATACTGGCGACCTTCTGATGCATGTCATTAATTGGTCTATGGATCACAATCATTGGTCTTGATGTGGCATAAACACCTACTTGAAGTGATTTCGGATGCCCTTTTACAAACAACCAAAACATAGCCTGAAACAAACACATGCTTAATGTAAGAAAACAATAACCATCGGAAGTTGTCAAGGTGATATTAGATTTGTCCTGTCAACTTGACAGTGGGTCTATGAATTCATTTTTTACTATGCATTTCAAACAAAACATCTACCTTCACATCAAGTTTTCAAAATTATATTCCAAGCAATCACTTTAGATTGTTTATGCATTTATCTCCTCTTGTCATATTTAAGGGGAAAACTTTTGGATTGGTGTAAGGTGGGGGCAGGAGTGGGGTTAAAGATTTGTTTGCATATGTCATCAATATCAGCTGTGGTTGTGAGAGAATTTTGGTTTTATGGGTAGGTTGGAGATGCTAATGGTTTTATAGCCTCACGGTTATAAAATTTATGAGCTTTGGCATCTTTTGTCCACTTTTGCCATATATTTGTTGGTCTGCTGGGACCTATGTATCAAAACACTTGGACTGGAGATGGTTTTGTGATGAACAAATGCCTTTAGTTCAGAGAATGCCAGAACTAAGACATCATTGTGGTTGGCTGCATCCCAGAATGGTATACCAGGTACAAGGGAGCATTTACAGGGTGCATAAGAGGAGGAGAAAAAAAAAGAGAATGAGGATGGGAAGGGAAAAGGTATCTTCAACAGGGTAAAATTTAAAACCTTCCATAAGGTGAAAATTGAAAAATTCAATCTTGAGTGCAAATCGACACAAGGATTTCTAATGCTTATGTTTTGGAATCGCTTTTGGATCTAAAGGTTATTCTTTCGATGTTGACCATCTTCCATGACCATTAGGGGGATGGTAGGCTAGTAAAACAGAACAGGCTGATGCCTTTTCTTCTAAAAATTAAAAAGCAATTAGAAAATATTCTAAAATATTTGTTTTTTAAATGTGATAACACTTTTCAGAAATACTTGACAAGTGGAAGATTGGATCCTTTTTCTGATAATACATGAATTATCACTGTGAATTTTCGGTGAATACGCCTACATTTTCATGAGTTATCAATCCTTTCATTTCTCAGAGTGGGGTTCTTTGAACCTAGGTGAATAGATGCAAAGATGACCGCTGATGAAATCTACTAGTAGGGGAAGAAAAAAGAAATTGAAGAACGGGTTCAGTCTTCCCTTGAGTTTTGGTACAACAGTCTCCTAGTTTATGGCTTACAAGTCCAAATTTACAGGAAATTAAGGGTCGAGCCTCAAATATTCTAATATAGGGATTTGGCTACAATTAGGACTCCATTCTTTATATTTGCTTTTATGGATTATTTTTGTAAATATAATAAACTACTTGTTATGTTTATTTCTATTTAATTGCTTATCCTGAATATTGATTACCAAGTGACTCCTTTCTGTAACTGGCTGATGGTCGGTGGTTGGGAAACCTTAATGGTTCAATCACCTTGTGTCATCAAACTTTATCTTCTCTTTTTTTAGTTGACAAGAAAATACTTCTAACAAGAGCTCTTATAGGACCTATAGAAAGTAACAAGCCATCCTTTTGAGTTATTTAATGAAAATAAACAACTCATCATCCCAGTTTGCAACTCTATATGCAAGGGTCATGAAGCCTTCAAGCTGAGTGGTAATTCTATCCTTTCTTTTTCCTTCTCTTTTCCTTTTTTTTTTTTTTTTTTTTGCTAGGTTTAACTTCCTCTATCATGGTAACCCATTGTCAACTATTCCTATATGTAAGAGATCAAGAATCACAAGCCCTAATTTTTGGATTGTCATCTAATCTCCTCATGATTATCTTCATTGCTTAGCCTTCTTAATTCTGGGCTGCCATGGAATTTTTGTGAACCTAAATTTTGGCTTAAATTTTCACAAAATTTCATTTGTAAATAAATGAAATCATAGTTATTTAGGACCTGTCACAGCCTTCAAGAGTCGAGTGTAATTTTTTTCTGTTTTCAGTTTAATATTAACTTTAAATGAGTTTAATAGCAGCCCATGCTTTTAGCCTTTATTGCTTTAGAAGATGTTCCAAACCATAGAGGAGCTCTTTCTGCATGCATCAGATATAATTGACACTCAGAACATAAGCATAACTTGTACAGGAAAACGATAATCCTACATTTCAATTTTGTTGTCATGTTTGGGTGGCTTTTCCTGCCACCCTACATTCAAACAAAAAAGCCCCAGCGTGTGTATTATTTGTTTAAAAATGAGCATCTCTTTCTTTGGCTCTTCCTCTCCTTCCGTGTGTCCAAAACATAGACACACACATGGACATGCTAATCTATTGGTATGTGTGCAATGCATGTTGTGTTTAAAAATGATACACAAAATAATTATTTGTGTAGAGAGCAAATGGATGATAGATTAAGAAAAAATGTTATTTGGAGAGAGTGAGAGTCAGGCAGATGGTTAGCAGAGGGAGGATTAGGATGAGTTATGATTTTCATCTTTAATATTGAATCAGATTCTTGCCTAATAAGGGAACCACATAATATTCAAATCTAACTCATGTATACGACCTACCTATATAAAGTTTTAATAAACAAATAATGCAATTTTCCAATATGGTAAACTTGACATACCCAAGGGTGTGAACTTGTGCTTTCGAACACTGTATAAATATGCATTTGATTATGTGCACTGAAACTCCTAGATCTATGCGTACGTATTTATGCTTTTGCTTGCTTATATATGTTGTTTGTGGGTATGCCTGTGTGTGGGTATTCATGCATACATGACTAACTTGCCAGTGTTTGTGGTTATGAATAAAATATTTGGGCAAGTTCTGCTCTGACTTGCAAGCCTTTTTTTTGGGGGGAAATAATCTGCAAGCCTTTGACAGTGAATATGAAAGATACTTCTAAATTTTTTGCTCATTCATTCTAGCATTGAATGCAACTCTTATCTTGGCTTCAAAATATGGTTTAACTATATTGGGTTTTGAAAGGAGTTGATTCTGTTATTTGATTTGGCAGCTTAAATTGGCAGCACCAGCTGTGCAAGAACCCTCGGCCAAATCCTGATATTAAAACGCTTTTTGTTGATCATTCTTGTGGACAACCAAATGGTGCTCGGGCCCCATCACCAGCAAATGGTCCACTTCTTGGATCCATACCTAAAGCTGGAGGTTTTCCTCCATTGGGCGCACATGGGGTAATCAAACTAAGTTAATTTTTAGACTTTTTTTCCTTCACCACATCTATCTAAAATACTTGATATAAATTGTTTTCAGCCTTTTCAACCTGCGCCAGCTGCAGTTCCTACACCTTTGGCTGGTTGGATGTCTAATCCACCAGCTGTTACTCATTCAGCTGTCTCTGTTAGTGCCATTGGAATCAGTGCTCCTTCAAATCCTGGTAACATCTCTTATTCATTTATGCTAGTGGTAAAGGATGACCGCAATATGTTACACATATTAATATGGTGGATGAAATTGATTGTTTTGTTACTTCACTAGCCGCAATTTTAAAACATCCTAGAACACCTCCAACTACCAACCCTGCTCTAGATTATCCATCAGCAGATTCTGATCATGTATCCAAAAGAACAAGGCCCATTGGGATTTCTGATGAGGTTCGTCATATGCTCCTATCCTGATAGTATTACCATCTAATTCTACTTTGCAGTGTATTTTCTTTAAAAATCATCTAGAATTGATATATTATTACTCATCACTCGATGCAGGTAAATCTTCCCGTAAATATACTGCCAGTTACTTATCCTCAGAATCATAGTCAGGCTATGTACGCACTAGATGACTTGCCCAAAACTGTTGCACGGACATTGAGTCAGGGCTCAACTCCTATGAGCATGGATTTTCATCCAATCCACCAGACCATACTTCTTGGTATGTTATTGTAAATGTTTTACTTGTACCATGCTTTTGGTTTCCTTTTGGGGTTCTGAAATCAGCAGCTTTTTCTGTGATTGCTTGCTCTGTTGGCATTTGTCTTGTGCTTCTGTCATTGTTTAGTTGGCACAAATGTGGGCGACATTGGATTGTGGGATGTTGGTACCAGGGAGAGATTAGTCTTAAGGAATTTCAAGGTCTGGGATCTTGGAGCTTGTTCCATGTCCCTACAGGTTTGTTCCTTCAATATGACACTAAAATGTATTGCACTACCGTCATGCTGCTACACACTTAACTATTATATCATCACAAAAATCTGAAATTTGATTCCATGATACTCAGTCTTCTCTAGTCAAGGATCCTGGTGTATCAGTTAACCGCATAATATGGTGCCCAGATGGCTCCTTGTTTGGTACGCTTAGAAAACATAAAGTTTCATTCTTCAATACTTGTACACCCAAAGGAATGGTAACATTTGTATTTACTTCAGCATATTAATACCTTCTTATCATCATCTAGGTGTTGCTTATTCAAGGCATATTGTACAAATATATTCTTATCATGTTGGTGATGATATCAGGCAGCACTTAGAGGTATAAGAATTACAAACTAGCTATGTTGATTCCATTGCTATCTCTGCTCATTCTAGTCAATTGCTTCTTTTTTATTAACATTTTTGTTTATGTTACTTTGCATGTTACAGATTGATGCTCATGTTGGTGGTGTCAATGATATTGCATTTGCTCATCCTAATAAGCAACTGTGCATAATAACCTGCGGAGATGATAAGACAATTAGGGTTGGTTTCTAAAGTATGACAGAAGTATATACAATCAGATATCCTCAAAGCACCTAGTAACTCTAGCTGTAAAATGTCAGGTATGGGATGCAACTACTGGTACCAAACAGTATACATTCGAAGGTCATGAAGCAGCTGTTTATTCTGTTTGTCCACACTACAAGGAGAACATTCAGGTAATTAATCCTTGATGATTTATAAATCAAGTTAAACAAAACCAACTTTTGTGTTGTTGTTTGTTTTATAATCATTAACATTGATGATGTGTTGATGCTTTTTTTATTATTATTATTATGTAGTTCATATTTTCAACAGCATTAGATGGAAAAATTAAGGCATGGTTGTATGACAATTTGGGTTCTAGAGTGGATTATGATGCTCCTGGTCACTGGTGCACTACAATGGCTTATAGTGCTGATGGTTCCAGGTTTATTTTCCATGCTGGCAGTTTTTGTAGTAGTGAAATTTCAAGATCCTCTGTGATTCTGTAGTTTCTGGCAACTGAATTTTCTTCTAAAACTTTTTGTAGGCTATTTTCCTGTGGGACCAGCAAAGAAGGTGAATCATTCATTGTGGAATGGAATGAAAGTGAGGGAGCTGTCAAGAGGACCTATCAAGGATTTCGAAAACGATCTCTGGGTGTTGTGCAATTTGATACCACTAAAAATCGGTTTTTGGCTGCTGGTGATGAGTTTTTAATCAAGTTCTGGGATATGGACAATACTAATCTTTTGACAACTGTTGATGCTGAGGGTGGTCTACTAGTAAGTTACTTTGTGGAATCTGATCGTTTATTTTAGTGAACTTTTGTTGGGGGAAAACACAAGTTGATATTGTATATCTTCAAATTCTTCTTTTTTCAGGCAAGTCCACGTATACGCTTCAACAAGGAGGGTACGTTGCTGGCTGTCTCTACACATGATAATGGGATCAAAATCCTGGCAAATGCTGATGGACTTCGTTTGTTGCGCACATTTGAAAGTCGTTCTTTTGATGCTTCTAGGGCTGCTTCAGAGTTAGTAACAAAGGTGGTTCTTATGCTTGATTAATTGCGTTTGAGATATAATGCAGAAGGATATGTTGTGATTTTTTTTTTTTTTTTTTTTATGCAGCCTATGATAAGCCCATTATCTGTGGCTGCTGTTGCAACAAGTTCTGGAATAACAGAGAGAGCTGCCTCTGCAGTGGCTATAACTGGAATGGTTTGATGATATTTGTGGCTCTTTATTTCATTATGTGACTTTGTGCTAAATTATAATTTTGTTGCTCATTAATCTATGCCATATTGTTCATTGTACAATTCAAGAAAACCTGCAAACTCTGATGCTAACTTCATACTCTATTTGATAGAACGGAGACAACAGAAACTTGGTGGATATAAAACCTAGATTAACTGATGAATCCATGGACAAATCAAAGATCTGGAAGCTTACTGAAATCACTGAACCAACTCAATGTCGATCCTTGAGGCTTATGGATAATCTGAGAACAAGCAAGGTATGGTTTTAACTTGTTCCCTATATTATTAGAATAATCTCTCATATTATCCATTTGAATGCTGACCTGTTTTGGGTGTGCAACTGCTGTTCAGTAACTGTGGTGTAGATCTATTATTCAAATCAAGGGCACCAAATTTTTTTGCTTCTTAAATTTTCTGCATCTTTTAAGTTTCTTAGGCTACACTTGTAGGCATGACTGAGGCAGAAGGTTTTATTTTTCAGTTGTTGTCATATGTAAGGTCATAGATGATGCCTAGTTTTAAATAGTTCTTTCTGATACTCTATTCTAGTTGATAGTAATGCTCTCCATTCTCCGTTCTCTCTGGTATGTTTACTATAGACTTGGAGACACGTCTCATTAAGATGGGAATGGATAAGCAGTTGCAGTAATCTTAATTTTAACTCTTTTTATTGTATTGTACCTTTTTAACCTCTGCACAAATAGTTTTCTTGAAATTTCAACCATTTCACTGTTATGACTCCATTGAGCAGACTCCAATTCTTTTTTGATTTGCTTTTCACTTGTGAACACGTATCCATGTTGGAGTCTTTCCATATTGATTAACCATATATTCTACCACTCTTATGTATCACTAATGTAAGTGCTAGTTGTATGTTTTCATCTTCAGAATGGAGAGTTGTCTTCTAATTTAAGACAATTGAACTGAACAATAGAAACATGCAAGAATTGTGAAAATTCTTCATCAAAATTTATAACATCAGTTATTCAAATGACATGGTTTGAAACTTAGAAAAAACACCAAAAGTAGTGCAGGAGAGAATGAATCATTGGAAACAAGTAAGTTTTGGTAGTTGGTAAATCAAAATGTTTTCTGAAAACAGGATTTCAGGTATGGAAATATGTTGGATCCCAAAAGCTTTATCCCTGCACTTTAAGCTTTGTTTTTGATGGATGCTCTTTGAGTGTTAAACAAGACAATTTGTCCACATGTCCAATCTATATTAGAATGCTAAACATAGCCACTTGTCCAATAACTAAATTGAATTACTCCCTACATTTAAATTAGAAGACTAGACTAATTTTGGGTTTCTTATTTTTTAAATTATCATGGATTTTATAATTTATATGTTAGGGAATTGTTATTCTGGAGATGTTAAAGAAAAGATATGGGATTTTAGTCTATTTTCTAGTTTCTTCCCCTTTTTCTCCATAATTTGTTCTATGCTCAGATATAGGCTTCCTGTTCTTGGGTACTTGCTTTTACAAATGTGAGCTTGATTTTGTCTATCTTTTTGTTTTTCATTTCCTCGAAATGGTATCTTTACTATTTGCAGAACCAATCATCAATGTGTTATAAGTATGATTATGTTGTTAGATCTATAAATTCTGAGATCCACATTGTCATTTCTGACATAATGTGGGTCAGGGATCTGTAAGACCAAAACCAAGTGGAATCAAGGTGCCCCATTTTTTGTGCTGATTTAGATCACCATCATTTTGTATTGTAGCTGCACAATTAGTTAATGCAAAGTGAATACAATAGCATTCTGTATTTTATCCACACAATTAAATCTGTATTGCTGATTCATGTTTTCATGTTACACCATACAAACAAACATGGAAAACAGGTATCTTGGCTTGACCTTATTTTACCTTATTTTCTTTGACTATTATGGTTTCATGATTTGCTGTTTACAATGTAAGGTTCTGATCAGATTTCTTGCCGTTACAGATTTCAAGGTTGATTTATACCAATTCTGGAGTTGCCATCTTAGCTCTAGCATCCAATGCCATTCATCTGCTTTGGAAGTGGCCTCGTAATGAACGAAATTCAAGTGGAAAGGTAAAAGAAATGATAATTTGCTCCATTATCATGCCAAGGTTTTTGTGCAAATTGGAAGTATTGGTGATAGTTTTTTCGCACAAATGCTTCATTTTTAGGCAACAGCAAGTGTCGCCCCTCAATTATGGCAACCTCCGAGTGGCATATTGATGACTAATGAAATAACCGATACGAATCCTGAAGAAGCAGTGCCCTGCTTTGCTTTGTCAAAGAATGATTCTTATGTCATGTCTGCATCAGGAGGAAAAATTTCCCTATTCAACATGATGACATTTAAGGTAGGCTCATAAGCTGTTAAAAAACATATCAAGGTTTGAGTCTTAGTATTTTGTGTTTAAGGCGGGCTTTTGAGCTGTTAAAAAAACATGTCATGCCAAGATTCGAATCTTAGCACCTTACCTTGTCTTTAAGGTCAGCCATTTTGATTTATTCTTGATGAGTGCAGACCATGACACAATTCATGCCTCCGCCACCAGCAGCAACATTTCTCGCATTCCATCCTCAAGACAACAATATAATTGCTATAGGAATGGATGACTCCACAATTCAGATCTATAATGTCCGAGTTGATGAGGTATTCCACTTCCATAAAAGGCATTGTTTGTGCCGCTATCTGATGAGAAAGCAGCATCTGATGCTATGTTATTTATATTTTCAGGTCAAGAGCAAGCTTAGAGGCCATTCAAAAAGAATCACCGGTCTTGCCTTCTCAAATGTATTGAACGTGTTGGTCTCATCTGGAGCTGATGCTCAGGTAAATGACTGAAGTTCACTTCATGCATTGTGCAATTGGGCCATCTCTTTTATCATCACTTGCTATATTGTCTAGCAAAGGAAAACCAACACATTATACTTTGGAGTTTGGCTGACGTACACAGTGCATCTGGTTTCTTGCTGCAGATTTGTGTGTGGGGAACTGATGGATGGGAAAAACAGAGGAGCAGATTTTTGCTAATACCCTCTGGGCGGACTCAATCTGCTATATCAGATACACGTGTCCAGTTCCATCAGGATCAGACACACTTCTTAGTTGTACACGAGACTCAGATTTCTATATATGAAACCACTAAGCTAGAGTGTGTGAAGCAGGTATTCTTATTTTCAGATTGGAAATTCGGGAACATGCAGTTTTCATGCCTCCATGTGCTGATGATTTTGTTTCCTTTTAGTGGGCCCCTCGTGAAGGTTCTGCACCCATCTCGCATGCCACATTCTCATGCGACAGTCAGTTGATATATGCTAGCTTCCTGGATGCAACCATATGCATATTTAGTGCTGCAAACCTCAGACTGAGATGTCGGATTCTTCCTGCTGCTTATCTCCCTGCCAATGTCAGGTATTTATTCCAAATATTGCTTCAAGAATCATTTTACATCAGAGAAATTTTCCTCTTTATCTCTTTGGTGCAATTCAGGCTGATGAATATATTCTATAAGCACCATTGGTGCTTCGTATTCTTTGGATGCCAAAAATCAGGATCTTTGCCTAGATTTTGGAAATCATTTATTTGTTTGCTATTAGTCAGCTGTCACTAGTGATGCTAATTGTATGCTATACTTTATGATGCATGCTATCATTTACTCATCGAATGAGTTCGCTTATCTTTCACCTGGTCATTTTGTTTTCCTTATTGATTTGTTGTCCATTGCTTAGGTGGTTAACATGGAAGGAAAATGTGGCTAAGAATATAAAGCAGTCTCAGTGATCAAAACTGACAAATGAATGATAAATAATTGGTGAATAAAGATATCATGAACCCGCCTGATATAACAAGGGCAAGTCTGATGGTTATGAGTTATGACCGTGGCTTCATTGTTTATTGATGGGTGATATTTATGCTTGTCTTTATTATTTATATGATCAGAAAGATAAAAGACCTGCAATTTAGTCTAGTAATGCTGAGCCTGGCTGAGGCTGTAGGCACTAGTGAATTATCATGGTTTAAGGTTATTGCTAATTCTGTGTTTATATATGCCAGCACAACTGTTTACCCACTTGTGGTTGCTGCACATCCGTCGGAACCCAATCAATTTGCCTTGGGCCTGACAGATGGTGGTGTCCATGTATTCGAGCCACTAGAATCTGAAGGAAAATGGGGAGTTGCTCCACCTGCTGAGAATGGGTCAGCAAGCAGCATGTCCACACCACCTCCTGCAGGAGCTTCAAGTTCAGATCAACAGAGGTGATGGAAGAAGCTGCATACAGTATTTGACCTTGTTTTCACCTTTAATAGCTAAGGAATGGCTAACTGAGGTATGTTTCATATTTTGCTCTATCTTCCTACAAAAGCATTTATGTGTTTTGTATCAACTTATTTTATCCTGGACAGACCATAATTCCTTTTCTTTCCTCATTTGCAGTTGTGGCAAGGGCGGGCATAGATATGTAGATGCTTATGAAGTAACTATGGTTTTTTTCCATTAGACTTTGCTTTGGTATGGTGTTCCAGTTGGTTGTTAAATAGTTGCAGTGTAAAATTATTTCCGTTTATTTGTTTTGAAAAGTCTTTTCTTCAACATGGAGTTCAATGGTGTTTGTTTAACTGCAATTTCTCTATCATAGCTATTGACTTGAAATTCCTGGCATGCTTCTTTTTATATTTTTTTTAAGAAATGCCTCTTATGCTGTAAAATGTGGCTGCATTACTCCAGTGGTTGCTTCTTTCTATTGACATCAGGGGCATAGTGATCTGGGATTTCAGGAAAATCATTGCAAATATAAAATGCTCCTTTCAGGGCAGTCAATGCACTCACTGTCTGTTACCTCTGTGAGTTCCACACCAAATGGATTTATAGGAGTTGGTGAAGAGCATTCCAAGAAATCTAATGAAAATAAGAAGCAATTGTGTGGAAACATGTTGCTAGTTGATAGCAAACCAAAAAAAAAAGGCTGATTCATTTGTTGCCTCATTGAGAGGTTAATATTCAAGGCGCTATTGGAGCCTACAATGTTGCTTGAGGAACAGACAGTGCAGCTGATATGCCCCCGTGCTGTAGCTGCGGCACATTTTGGGTTTCTATGGTAGATGGAATTCTTGATAAGCTTCCAAGACATTGGTTCTTGTAGCTTTGCATGAAAGACCGTCAGTAGACTTGCTGAGTTTGCTATAAAATTTGAATCTTAGGACTATTAGTAATTTGATGTTCAGGAATTACAAATAAATTTTATTTGGATCGGCAGCTCCACTGACTTAATATTAAGTTTGCAATCCTGGGCTTTAAAATAATTGAATTTGAGCTAAAATTCCTATGAGTATCTTTCTTCTATGATGTAATTCATTATAAGATGATTTAAGGTTCAATTACAGATTTATAAAAAACTTTTCCCTAGTATAATTTAAGGTGTTATTTTCTGAGTGGAAGTAGGTGTGTGGATTCTCAGGTTCCAACAACTTCGCATGAAGTCTGCAATAGAAGAACAAAATTCATTTAATTTCATCGAGGATTCTATGAATATTTTTTCCATTATCATATCTTTTTTTTTTGAGAAAAACAATCACTTATATTAGGCAAACTCAACAAGTTTTGTAGACTTCAGTTGAGTAATTTTAATTTCTGAGTAGGGACCTCTAAGATCTTTCCTCTCTTATGCTTGTATATTTCTGCTAGTAATTGCTGGGGACTTCTTGAGCATTGTATGAGACTATACTTGGAAGTTTATCCTTTGCTTGGGGAGTTCATCCGTTTCCAATACATGCCAAACTCTGATGCCATATGAAGTCGTATAATTTAGCCAACTTTATGTAAGGCTTATTGCTCAGAGAATCCTCATGATTGAAAGAAGAAAAATCCTGTGCAGTATATGAAGCTCGCTTGAGAATCCAACCAAGTGCACATAGCATGCAAGCTATAGTTTCCATGCAAGGCAAACTTGGCACACATGGTGGATCTTAGATAAAGTATTTGCTAGACCATTTCTTCGATCTTGCATTTCTGAAAGTTTAATAGTAAAAGGAAATTTCCCTAAAGAGTGCGTGAGGATCAACTTTGGGAGTTGGTGTGCTTTCATGTATTAGATGCAAGATATGCTCCGAACTATAGTGCCATCTAAAGTCATTTAAGTGCTGCTAACTTCTTATGATGCTTATTACTTAGAAATTTTCATTAATGAAAATAAACTTCCTAATGGTGTGTGAAGCTCTGCTGAAGAATCCATACATCTCTTATAAAAGACAATTGCAATGATTTGGATGCACAGAAGGAAACTTAGCCAAGCAAGTTATAATATGTATTGGGATATTGAAAGATGAATTTTAAATTTTAAAATTTCCTCCATTCAAAATTCCCTAAAGTGAAAATATTTTGGATGCTTTTGTACTAAGGATTTTTGTCAAGTTTTCATGCAAGAAGGATTTTTTCATACACCATAGTTCCATATCTCTGTTTGCTATGTGAGAAGCCTTTCAAAACCTTTAGGCTGCGTTTGATGTAGAGGACAGGATACGGCAAGATAAAGAATAGAATACCATAAAAGTTATCTTATCTCATATTTGATGGAGGATGGGATAATAAACTAGATAAAATAATTATACCTTTAAAAAAAATAACGGTCATTATTGAGGATGGGTAAAAAAGAGAAACCAAACTAATAGTATGATAGAATAAAAATAAATGCATCTTTGTTGATAGAATAAGTTATTCCCCTTCCAACAAAATTAGCCATCCTATGAGTCAAAATTTTATCCTATCCTTGGAAAAAATAAATATTGAAGAGGATTAAAAAAAACCTATCTCCCTTCTAATAGAGGGCATTCGATTTTCAAAAACAATCCTTTTTTATTTTTATTTTCATAAGAATTGGAAAACACTTTTAAAAATATGTTTGGTGATCAAAAAATAATAATTTTTTAAAAAATAGAGCTCCAAAATGTAGAAAACTAAAAATATTTTAAATATATTTTTATTGTTTTCCATCGAAACAAAGAAGAAAATAGAAAATAAAGACTAAAAAACTTGAAAAGATGAAAGTGAATGATATTCCTTTAATTTTTTTTACCTATCCTTTTAAAAGGTGTCATTTATAATAAAAATAAAAAATAAAGTATTTGCTAGACCATTTCTTCGATCTTGCATTTCTGAAAGTTTAATAGTAAAAGGAAATTTCCCTAAAGAGTGCGTGAGGATCAACTTTAGGAGTTGGTGTGCTTTCATATATTAGATGCAAGATATGCTCCGAACTATAGTGCCATCTAAAGTCATTTAAGTGCTGCTAACTTCTTATGATGCTTATTACTTAGAAATTTTCATTAATGAAAATAAACTTCCTAATGGTGTGTGAAGCTCTGCTGAAGAATCCATACATCTCTTATAAAAGACAATTGCAATGATTTGGATGCACAGAAGGAAACTTAGCCAAGCAAGTTATAATATGTATTGGGATATTGAAAGATGAATTTTAAATTTTAAAATTTCCTCCATTCAAAGTTCCCTAACGTGAAAATATTTTGGATGCTTTTGTCTAAGGATTTTTTTAAAGTTTTCATGTAAGAAGGATTTTTCCATACACCATAGTTCCATATCTCTGTTTGTTGCATAAGAAGCCTTTCAAAACCTTTATGCTGCATTTGGTATAGAGAACAAAATAGGATAAGATAAAGAATAGGCTATCATAAAAGTTATCTTATCTCATGTTTGATGGAGGATTGGATAACAAACTAGATAAAACAATTATACTTTTAGAAAAAATAATAGTCATTATTAAGGATAGAGGTAAAAAAGAGAAAATAAAGTAATAGTCCGATAGAATAAAAATAAAAATATCTTTTTTGATAGAATAAATTATTCTCCTTCCAACGAAATTAGCTATCCTGTGGAATAAAATTTTATCCTATCCTTGGAAAAAATAAATATTGAAGAGGATTAAAAAAAACCTATCTCCCTTCTAATAGAGGGCATCCGATTTTCAAAAACAATCCTTTTCTATTTTTATTTTCATAAAAATTGGAAAACACTTTTAAAAATACGTTTGGTGATCAAGAAATAATAATTTTTAAAAAAATAGAGCTCCAAAATGGTAGAAAACTAAAAATATTTTAAATATACTTGTATTGTTTTCTATCGAAACAAAGAAGAAAATAGAAAATAAAGACTAAAAAACTTGAAAAGATAAAAATGAATGATATTCCTTTAATTGGAAAAAATAAAACAAATAAAGGTATCATATATAATAAAAATAAAAAGTAAAAAATTATTTGTCTTCATTTATCAAATACATTTTTTAGAGATCAAAATATAAAAAACAAATATTATTTTTAAAAATTAAAAATTAAAAATTAAAAATATTCTTAAAAATCAAACGTAGCCTTAATTTCTTCATGATATATACCAAGAGAACTTCACTGCACTATTTACTCAAATGCCATGCCTTCCTCTTTCTAGACCTTAAAATATCCCTACCCATCGTGTCTTAATTAGGCAAATTTTATGTCATTGTAATTAACCCCAATAGATAATTTATTATAGGAAACACAAACTCTGTCATCAACCAGAAGCCAAGATTTACTTGGGTCGCATCTAGATCAAGCATTTGAAAATTCATAGAATTTTGAAATATAGCATTTCAAAACATAATATTTCAAAATTTTATAAATTTCCTATTTAAGCAGTTGCAGCTAAAAATGAAATTTTATCTTAAGATTGTAAAATTCACTATTTGGATACATCAATTTGTTTGTAGAATTGCCAAAGGAGAATTTGAAAATCCAAAATTAAAGTCAACACTTCTCATTAATTTTCGTATATTAATTTTTGTTAATATTAAAATTTAGAATAAAATTTCTATGGTAAATAAATATGAGAAAATATTTAAAAAATTAATATCTAAAATTTAACCGTTGAACTAGATTACATGTAAACCTAGAAGCAAGTAACATAATATCAAATTTACTGTGGCTAAAAGAAAATTAACTTTAAATTAGGTTGTTAATGCAGCAGCAACAATGAAATATGCTATTGCTTTCTAGCCCCTATCACTTATATTGCCCGTGTTACGCCGGTCCCTAGGCACATCAGCTAATACTCATTTCATATCTATGTTCCAAGAAAAGTAACCCGTGAAGCATCATTTTCTTCATTATTTTATTTTTGCTTCTTCGCTTTCCACTTTGCTTGCATTTTCTTTCCTTGTATTTGCTTTCCTTGCGTTTGCTTTCCTCGTCTTTTGGTTGCATCCATTTCTCACAATAAAGCCTATTCACATGAATGAAGTTATCATTTAAATATAAAATAAAAAAGATCACAATACAACATGAGAAAATGAAATAAAATAGAACAATGTTCATAGAAATAAAAAAACATTGGACAAGGCAACAAAATAGAACCATATTCATAGAAATAAAGGGAGTTTACAAGTGTATATGTATGTATCCATGCATGTGTATAGTTATGAATGTGTCCATGGATATGTATATTTACATGTTTGTCTAGGTATATGTTGTATGTTTTATATATGAATGTATGCATTTTTGAATTATAATCCACATGTCTCTTGACTTCATGAGAGACCTGTCAAACTCTTGAGTTTCTTAATGCCTAACCAAGAACATATGGCATGCAAATTATGGTTCAGCGAACTCATTAGTTTCATCATACTTAAGGTTAAAACTTAGAGATAAGAGATACATAAAGATCCACTTGGGAATTTGATCCTGTTAATGTCATGCACCATCTCAAATGGTGCATGAGGCTCCATTTAGATTTCATTCATTTCCATAGGCATTTACATGGTAACGCCTAACTCTCGTATCATATAAAGCAATCAAGTTTTGGTGGTAACATATCTACTAAGCTCATAGCCTCGAAAGTTTTAATTTAGGTTTCCATCTAATAAATTTCATTCCTAACCATTTACAAATTGAAGTCAGCATTCTACTGACTTAATGAAACTCTTGAGGCTAATAAGTAGTAATGATCATATTAGGCACCCATAAATGCTCCACTAATGCATCCGAAGATAAAGTTGCCAAACACGGATTTATAGTGGTTTTATAACTTAGGCTTGATAATTGTAGGGCCAAAACACTACCCATAGAATAATGAAGAAGGCAAACAAGCCAATTACAATCACCAAATAAATAATCAAGCCATAATAACATGCAAATAAAACAATTAGGCATCAAAGAAAAATAAATCACAACAAAAAATATCAAATTTACATGGAAACCCCTCAAGTGTAGAGAAAAAATCTACAGATCAAATTCACAACAAAATCCACTATCAAATTAACCGTTACAATGGTTATGTCTCAAATTTTTAATCCTAACTTAAGATTCACAACAATAGATAACAATACAAGAAATTACTTCCAGGATTACACAGCAAATCTCCCACCATGAGGAGATTAAGTATACTAATTTTTTATGACCAATACACTCTCACAGCACCCTAAAGAGAACCCATTAATTGCTTGATGCTTTATGTCATTGCTCTCTGTGGAGCATGATTTTCTTTTTGTTGTCTTCTTCTCACTACTGCACACATTGTGTCTCTTGGTTTCCACTCTTTTTTTCTTTCTTGTCATCCGAGAAAATGAAGTTAATCCTTTCTTTAATTGGGAAACCATGGAAGGAAAGGTGGAGGAAAAAGAAGTGGCCATGAGAACTTCCACCCTATTCTCCATTTGGAAATAGGCAAACTTGAATGGAAATGGGGCTAGACCCAATTTGGGCCATATGCTCATAGCAATCTCCCCCTCCAGCTCTTTAAGGAGGAGAATTACCATATAACTCCTCACTTGGAGTCCATCCCAACCTGCTTGGTACAAAGCTCAAGCTTCTCCTTAGAAATCACCTTAGTCACCTATCAATATTATTCTTATTTGTTCAAATCTTTTTAAGTCGTATTATTATTTTCTCAATTATCAAACATAACCAATGGTATCTCACGTCAATGTGCTTCATTCATGCATGATATATAGTGTTCTTGCTTAAGTCTATAGCACTGTGATTATCATAAAACACCACTTATTCATTTTACTTCAATCCTAATTTTTGAAGGAATCTTTTTATCTGAAGCATCTCCTTTCCAGTCAGCCTTAGTAGTGGATAAGGCTACGCACTTTTGCAACTTGAATTGTCATGACACAACTCCCACAAAAATAAACAAATACCCTAAAGTAGATTTTTTAAGATGAGGCTTTGCATTTTTTAGTGAAGGGGTTTGCTCCCTCTACTCAACACTCTCTATGTATGGCTCAACTGTATCATCACATGAACCTTACTCATCACCAACTATGGTTTTCTTATCATTAGTCTCAAATTCTTTCCATGTACATCTCTCCCATTTGTGACACCCTCTGATAAAGTAGAAATTGGTGTTAAATCAACAACACCACCAAAAACCTATGTAGTCTCCTCAACTTTCCCAATGATTGTCGTGGTTTTATATTCATGAAAGATAATCTCCCTACTTCTAACAACTTTTCTCTTCTTCGGATCCCATAACCTATAACTAAACTCCTCATCATCACAACCAGCAAATACACATGAAGTGGCTTTGTTGTCAAGCTTAGGCCTTTGCTCCTTAGATATGTGTTTGAATGCTTTGCATCCAAATACCTTCAAATAAGAATAGTAAACAATAGTAAACATCTTTTCCTATCCATACTCTCTTTGGAATATCAAAGCCTAAAGAAATTAATGGAGATCTGTTTATTAGATAGCAAGCAGTATGCACAGCTTCACTACATAATGACCTAGCAGCTTAGCCATCATCAATATGCGTCTGACCTTCTCCACAATGGTTCTATTTATCTTCTCAGCTACACCATTGTACTATGGAGTTCTAGATTCTACCTTCTCATGTCGTATGTCATGTTGTGCATAATGCTCCTCAAATTCATTAGAGGTATACTTTCTATCATTGTCTATATGGAAACACTTTAGAGGCTTTCCTATCTATCTCTTCACTATAGCATGAAATGTCTTGAAGTACTGACATACCTAGCTTTTATTTAAATATACCCAAGTCTTTGATGAAGCATCATCAATAAAAGTAGCAAAATATCTACTACCACCTAAGGACTCCACTTTAATGGGACCACTACAAACATCAAAATGAATTAGTTATAATTTAGTTTCTTTTCATTTAAAGTACGAAAGGAAACTCTATGATGCTTGCCAAATAAACCATAATCATAAGAGTTCAATGGCATACCTTTGGCTAAAGGAATAAGGGACTATTTGACCAAAAGCTGTAACCCTTTCTTACTCATGTGTCTAGCCTCTTATACCATAAATTTGGTGAAGCATCATCCTTCACTACATTTAATTGACCACTACACACATTCACATATCTTATATGGTGTGCAACAAAGTTTTACTTTAGCTACAAGCAATGAGCAATTCTTAAGTTTCCACTTGCCATTGCATAAGATGTGCCCATATCCTTCCTTCTCAAAAATATTAACTAAGATCAGATCAAAGCATAGATCCAGAATTTGTTTAACATCATTTAAAGTCATGCTACATTCCATACTAGTTTGTATAATAATATCACCTATTCCCATAATATTTGTAATACTTTTGCTGCCCATCTTCACATTATCAAAGTCTCCTACTCTATAAGTAGTGAAGAGTTCTCTCTTAAGAACACAATGATATAAGGCTACAAAATCAACAACTCACTCAACATCTAGATCCTCAATGCCATTAAACTCACCATTTGCATAAACTAGGGTCACCTCATTATCATCTGATGTAAAAGTAGTAGCCACGATATTCTTTTCATTCACCTTTTTTATTTTTCTCTTTTTTTATTCTTGTTTCAAAATCTTGTAATCTCTCCTCAAATGACCAAGCTTCCCATGATAACATTTCACATTATATTTGGACTTAGACCTATCTCTGAATTTATCATGCCCCTTGGACCCTATACTCTTACTTCTACCCTAATTCTCTATAACAAGCGCCTGTGCATTATCAGCGCCCATCTCCTTATTCCTAGTCTGTCCATGAACATGTTGTCTTTTATCATGCCCAAGGTCAACTTGCCATTTGAAGCTGAATTATTAATGGACACCATCAAGTTTTTCAATCATCAAGCAAAGTGCTTAAAAGAAATAGTGCCTACAACTCATCATCTAGCACAACTTCATGCTAGACAGCTGACTCATAAGATCCTGAAAGTCATTCAAATGCTCAGCAATTGATCATCCCACCTTATACTTCAAATTCACAAGCTTTTAATCATGAAAGCTCTACTTTGCGTAGTCCTCCTCTCATAAAGTCTACAATTTTATCCAAAGATCAAGGTATGTTAAAATATGAACTTACTGAAATTGTTCAAAAATCTAACTGTGAAGGTGAAGTACTTGAATCAAAGAATGAGTGAACTTGTACTAGGTCTGTTTCCTGTGCACTCACCTGAAACTCTTAGGCGACCACCTAGGCTATAGGCTATGTCTACTTGTACCCAACACATAACCAGTCATGCAACAACTGTAGTATTGTAGTAGATTTTGACAGGAATAAACCTAATCCTTTTGTTTCCTCAGGTCCGAACTTCCATGGAACCTCCCAGAGGTGTTGAATCTCGTCTATGGATGAATGCTATTCGTGGAATGCTGTTGCTTTTGGTAGTAGGAGAATATCATAAATGCTCATCTTTATTTTTCTTAATTACGTAGAATGGGGTCTTAGATCTTGTGCTTGGTGAAGGTCCTCCCTCCATTTTCTCCCCAAAATAAAGTTGACACGGTTGGCCTCAAGATAAAGTTTGTTCAGCAGGAACGCCTATGGATTTGTGGCCTGTAAATATATTATCAATAATGGAAAGATGTGATACATACTATAGGCATCTCCAATCCCAATTATTAGTTAAGTTCCCAGGAGACCTAAGCGAGCTCTAAATTTGTCAATTTTCATTTCCTTTGGCTCTATTTGAAGCGTTTGCAATGTTTTTTTGCCTTCTAAAGTCCGTATTGTTTCGACTATAAAGTATTCCTCTTTCTTATTATTAGATTTCTTTTGCAGGCACTTGATGCAGGTGCATTTTAGAAGCTTAACAACTTACTTAAAAATTGTATTCCTAATCAGCTGCTTCATCAGAAATCTTTGGCCTTTCCATTATATCCTCAGCAATTTGTCCTTCGACGACGTTAGTTCGTTTGTTATCTGCATGCTGCATACATTGAACAAGCGAAGCGAATATACAGAATACATAATTATAACTTTTGACATTCAAATCCAATCTTTACATGTCTAACTTTTGACATTTAAATCTGATATTTATATATCAACAGATAAACTATCTTCACTGAGATGGTGAAGCACCTTTAACAGAGCTATCCATCTTTTCGAGAAAGAAAAAAAAAAAAAATAAAAATATATATATATATATATATATATATATATATATATATATATATATATATATATATATATATAAAGGAAAGCCAGAGAAGCAACTAGAATCAAGGAACTGAACAAACTGAAAAACTATCTACTTACATAATTATTGTTGGAGCTGGACTACATTTATAGAATTATTCTGAACTTTTGCATTTAACTAAGAAGAAATATTTCTTAAATAGATCCGCTAACTGCTTTTTCAAAGTAATTTGCATTCATTCGACGGTTCTAATAATCATATGAATAGAACGGCTACTTTCTTTTTAAAGTGGTTTTATGCCTGGCAGAGGAGTATCAGCCAGCTATGACAGCCGTGCTATATGCTACCATAAGATTGACTAGCTAAATCATAACTAAATCAGCAACCATCAACAACCATTCAAATATATTTATTATTGCGTAAGGCTGGTAATAGATAACTGAAAAGCCGACTAGCCTATAACTGGCCCAATATTCAAACAAGTCTAAACCGCGACCTGAAACAATTGCTATGGAATCCGTAGAGTTGGATACAGACTTCTGACAGTTTATCTAGCACTTTTCAAGGTTCAATCAGCTTTTACCAGACTACACGTTCAAGTTGGGAGTGAGTCTCTATTTTGAATAAGCAAATAACGCCGAAAGGCCTTAATCAACTTGAATGTAGAGAGAATCACGCCGAGCCTGATTCTCCGCAAAAGTAAAAGGAACTTAGAGACCAAACTTTCCTTGGAAAGTAGTGTCAATATCACCACTTCCATTAAACCGAAAAAAGAAAAAAATTAGGCCAGTATAATTACTTACCTTTGAACAGAAATAAGTAAATAACAGCACCTACCACAAGATTAGCCCAAAGACTGACTTCACAGCGGATTATATTTTATCTACTGCAATGGCAGTTCGCTATTTTAACAGCTAGTGTAGAATAATAGCAACAGAAAAACATGAACAAAGCACTATTTATCAGATAAAGGATTATTTTTTCAGCTGGGAATTGATTTGCAATTTGAAAAAGCATATTTCATTCTAACGAGCAGGTAATTTAGAAACACACTTTATATGATCATTATTTCTAACGTTGTACCTTGCCGATTATTCCCTAACGGTGTTTGTATCACAGAAGTAAAACAAGCGAGATTTGTTTTCCCAATTCACCATTACCATATTTCATTTCACCTGATATTTCATTTCACCTGCAGAGATAGGTAATTCACCATTACCATATTTCATTTCACCTGCAGAGATAGGTAATGAAGCAGCCGATGGAAGACGTTCCTCTTGTTAGCCGCACTGATTGAAACGCGCAAAAACAGTAGTTAGCCGCACGACTCCTTTGGAACGCTTGAATCTACGCGTCCCCTACTCCTCAAAAAGATATATTATCAAATACCAGAAGCTTTAAGGATGCTTTTTTTTTTTTTTTTTCCCTTTCAATAGGATCAGTCGGGTACCCTTGATTGACTTCAAAAAATAAGCAACAGAGGCATTTTCCAGAACATGATCCGATCCGAATATATATATATATATATATGTACATATTTACAAAGCCACTGCAGCGGGGCCACTTGCAAATCATGCTGAGGAAGCATATCTACACTTTTCCTTTAGCATCAGTGTCATGCTTTCAGAAAAGGATGCTTCACGTGCGGCACACAAGCCTTCCCCGCCATTAAATTAGAAATCCACTAGTAAAGTCACTAGACACCATCCATTATGTACAGTCCATCAGTCTCCATTCATATCTACAAGGGTGGCCTTCCCAGTAATGCACCATTTACAGGCCTTGACCTTGAATTACTCAGGTCGAACGCTTACCAGATTAGGAAGGGCGGCCAGTTGAAGCTTCTTTATCTCAGTAGCAGTCACTTTGCAGGACTCCAGGGAAAGAGATCTCAGATTCCTCAAGGGTTTCAGATGCTTCAATCCAGCATTGGTGACGCCAGAATTTGACACATTCAGAGAGACCAATGCAGTCAGTCCTGTAATGAAGTGTCAAAACGACATCACCAAAGGAGACAACAAGGCAGATATTTGAGAAGAATGAAATCTTGAATGCTGAAGGCAATTAGCGAAATACCAGAGATCAATTCCAGAGTCTTGTCCGTGAGGTTGCCATTTTGAGACAGGTTTAAGTGAGTCAATGACGTAAGGTCTTTGATGTTCTTCACACCAGCATCACTAATCGACCCACCACATAACTCAAGGGACTGCAGGTTCTTGAAATCTGATTAAAGCAAAGGGAACATTTGTTGTCACTCAAACATCTGGGAATTTAAGGGCAATACGCAATGTGTTAAGAATAAGATGTAGGTTTTTAAAAAATATGATTTAGGTATATTTGAAACACACACACACACAGACAAAAAAAAAGAGGGGGGGGGGGGGGTTGGAGTGGGTTTGGACAGCCAAAAGCATGTTTCAGTTACAAATTGATCACATCTCTCTAAGGTGATGAAGTAGAATAAAGTAATCAACATATTCATGATTGCTGCCTTAAAGTAAGGCAGTCCCCATATCATCATCAAACTGGAGGGGTGGCTTCCTAGTTGCTTGAGCAAGGAACATGTAAAATCACAGGATGTCTTCTTGGTTACAACAGATTAAATTGGTGCAACCCACAAACGCAATTCCTATCTACTTAGGTTTCATTGATGGGACCCTCTCTTGCCCAAAATTATTTCAGACATGAACAAAATTTGGAGGGTTGATGCCAACTTCAGAGCTGGACACAAACATTGTTAAAATTTCATAAAATGTGATTTCCTGATAGAGATTTTTTTTTTTTAACTGCTTGACCATTTTATAGTTTGTTCAGACACAATCATTTAAATCCTTGACAACCATAGTGTTCAAATGACCAGGAAATTATTTTGGCAATTTAGAATTTACAAGATTATTTTGCCTAGAATCCAGCAATAGCTACAACTTAAAATTCATCAATGGTCCTCTGCTAATGCAGAATCATGTTCATATCAAGCAAGAGTAAATTAAACAAATGTGGCTTCAAAGACAATTCCCAAGAAACCCTAATAAGATGATTCCTCGCAAGTTCTTCCATAAATATGGGCCTTTAAAACCTACTGATCACAGCCTTGCCAGACTTTCTTACATAAAATTCTACAAAATGTGATAAGCTTGAGCATGTCTAACCAGACTCCAAATTGGTCTTACACTATTAGAGATATCTGATGACATATATGGCAAAATACTGCTCTGCATAAATTTTTTATTCAGTGAACAAATGACCTAGAAGACATCATGGAAATAGGCAAGCTGAGAAAAATAGCAGGATATACTAATTTTGAGATAAGAGTTTCTTGAGAAAATTTGCACAGCATGAGCAACTCCCAATATGTAAGTTTTTCTGCTTTAAAACAGACAGTTCATTCCTCATATATTCCCATGGCATCTATTCAGCTAATAGCAATAGCTACTAGACTTAGAATTATATGCACACAAGATGAATATGGCTGAAATGAGAATGTTGATATGGATATGTAGTAATATAGAAAAAGATAAAATAAGAAATGAAGTCATTCATAAAAGAGTGAAGGTAGTACTAATTAAGGACAAATTGAGGAAGGACGACTTACATGGTTTGAACATATGCAACGTAAAGCTAGAGATGCACCCATGCAAAAGAATAATTTGATACATGTAAAAGAAAAAAGAGGTAGAGATAGATTGAAAATTTTATGAAAAAGTAATAAAGAAAGAGTTAAAATCATTATATCTTACAAAAAAATATAACTCAACACCAAGTAGAATGGAGAAAAAAGATTCATGTAGCTAACCCTTACTAGTTTAGAATTAAAGCTTTGTTATTGTTGTTGTACCAATAGCTGCCAATCTGTAAGAGTGCTTCTTGATACGAACACTCTAAGTTCTTATGATATTGAATGGCATGGCAGACATTATCTTAGACACAAGCACAAGGCAAAAACAAGTTTCATCATTAAGAAACATTACCCTCATGTTTTTACATGAATTTAACCAACAAGCAGAGCTTCTGCTGAACAATGACAGAATAACTAAGGCTGATGAGTGATCAAATGCATTCAATTGTTAGATGCTTAAGGATGCTATATTGAATGTACAATGTTTAAATGGAGAAGAATCCATCAATCATGTAAATATTTATATTAATTCACCTACATCGGAAGAAGTTTGTTCCAAAGTCCGTGACGCGAGCTCCAAAAAGATCCAGATGTGTTAATCCAGTAAGACCTGCATCACCACATGCAAAGATACTAATCACACTTGATCCAAGTGTACCTTAAGTCCAAAACAGCTTAATGTAATTTGTTCTGCACTACCATATAAACAAAAGCATTTATGCTAAGATAGATGGAAGTGTTAATGCAGCAGACGCATCTAACTGCAAATATAATTCGACATTAACATGCTGTCAGTATCATACAGGTTAACTATTTTTGCATACATAAATTTAAGATCTGGATGTCATAGAGATAGATAGAATATGCTTGATCAGGTATCACTTTAAACCTTGCTTGTACTGTTTACCCAGTCACACATGCCATGGAATCCTTGAAGGTTCACAAGATATGAGAGGGAAGAAGAGAAGGGATCAAATTTATTAAGGAAGTCCAAACAGGGGTTAGACTTCTATGGTTATTGGTTACTTCCTAAAGTAAACATTTTTGCTAGCAACAAAAATTCTTCCAAGGGCACAACCACATAATGCACAGTCAGAAATGATAAATGAAAAATACTGGAGTAGAAAGAAAGACTGAGGCTTACTAAAATAGCTCAACAACATGAATAAAAATGCGATAGAACCTAATAGTGTTAGTAAACTAATGCAAAAATATATTCCACTGGGAACATGCATAATTATCATGAACATGAGTTCACATGCTGTAAGGGAAAAATTGTGATTGCATGGCATGAACCAACATGTTAAACAATGATCACAACAAACTCTCTCGCTTGTGAAAAAGAAGGGTGTCTCAATGCATGAGGCTCCCACAACTGCAAGTTCTAGGAATGGTCAGATATGAGCAGCCTTGACCTTGGGTGTGAAGAGGCTATTTCTCTATTTCGAACTTATGACACCCAAGTTACAATAAAGCAACTTGCCATTGCACCAAGGCATGCTCTCTTCTCTAATTTGTTAAAAAGTTACAAAAATAAGCATAAACTGAATCTTGGCACAAACTTTTTTATTTAACATATTTAATAAAGTTTAAGAAATGACTCTTTGGATTAGATGTGCACAACCTTAACCCTGAAGAGGCTGTTTCTATGTTTCGAACAAATAACACTGAGGTCACAGCAGAGCAACTTGACATTGCACCAACACATGCCCTCTTCTCTAATTTGTTAAAAAGTTACAAAAATAAGTATAAACAGAATCTTGGTGCAAACTTTTTTATTAACATATTTATTGAAGTTTAAGAAATGACTCTTTGAGATTTTTTTTTCTTTGAAGATTTTTATGAACAATTCACAAGTATCTCCATGATTTTTCCTATCACAGTTTCCCTTGTCATGAAATTAAATCATTTGTGGGAATCAACACAAATTTCCACAAGAGATGGGAGTACACTAGGAGGAAAAGAAAATTGTTAGGTTCTCAAGTAAGTTACATTATTTCAAGTAATGGACAGTCCCATAGCCTGCAGGCTACTTCCAGAGGCCAGATAATAGGTGGTCCCAACAAATCAAGCTGAGCCAGCAAGTCTCATCCCTAGACTCATTCAAATTAGTGGGTCGTCCCAGCATCCTAAGTATGAGTATAACTTAATTTAGGCCAACCATAAGTTAACTGATTTCATGGTTCACTCAACAAAATAAGATTAGCCATCTGTTGCATCAAAGGCCAAATGCAAACAAGATCCAAAAACGTCGTAATTTATAAATTCATCTTTAGACCCTTCTAGCACCTAACCTTGTTGAACCTTCACTACTCTTTCCACCTAAAGACATTGGATTGGATCCTACCTCCTTGTTCTTCACATTGGATTGGATCCTACCTGCTTGTTCTTCACTATGCATTATTCAACTTGATTCACAAGACAAACACTTGGACCACTTAAAATCTTCAACCAATATCAATTCTCCACCACCACATTCTTAGATTTTTAGTCAAATGATGCACATGTTTGTAGCTGATGACCAGAAATCCTTGATCAGCAGAAAACATTTTTTTGCCCAAACAAGCTTCTAATTACATGCAAACTTTGGTTACTGGTACAAAATACAAGCACAGCAACTGCTGATGGCTATTATAGATATGCATGCCTGTTCACTTGGATTCTCTTCACCTCTTCATATGATGACGATCTCCACATATTTTGTTAATTCATCCACTTATATGTGTGCAAAGCTTAAAAACATAAAAAATAAAATAAAAATACAACCACAAAATTCAACCATCTGGAACAAGCAGAAAGATCACCCAGAGAAGTGATGGATAGATGGATGCATGTATGAATGGATCTATGCATGCAAATGCAGTAGTGCAAGCACTTCTAAAGAAGACATACTTGTAAGAGCTGATACACCTGCATCTGTGATCTGTCGAGCGTCCAGATTAAGAGATCTAAGAGATGTCAAACCAGACAGCTTCCTCAAACCACCATCGGTGACCAAAGTAAAGGACAGATTGATACTCTCCAAGTTGTACAAACCTACAAAACAGCAGTACTGGATAAGTATTTTAATTAATGTAAAATCATGACTTGACATTTCATTTGAAAAAACAACCCTATAAAAATCCTTGCGTCTTGAATTTACAAGAGCAATGTGGAGCGTACATGTTGGCACAAAAGAAACACCCTTGGAGAACATGATATGATATCAGAAGAAAACACTAAATGAATCAATCAATAATGAGATCAATAACTAAATGTACATCTAAGGTCAAAGCTATTACAAAGAACATAGTACGTACAACAAGACCTAATTTATCACAAATCATTCAACATGATTCATGGATCACACTTGCAGTAGTTCATCAAAGGCAAAACAACCAGTGGATTATGGCATCTTATGAGGAAGAGAGGCAAGGATAAAACTTCTCAACCAAAACAATAAGTGCGGAGGGGGAAAAAAAAATTCTCAGAACATGCACTGAGCACCAGATGGTGGTAGAAAATAAGCACTGCAATTGTCAAGATACAAGGTAGCTATGTCAAAAGTGACTTACATATCATAATGACACATTGTAACTAAATAATCCAAGAAGGATACCGGCTGTAACCTTATACTCTATGTTTACATTTGAAAATGGGATTAGTACTTTTTTTGTCCTCTCCAGAGACATGAGAATCATCAAGGATACAGAAACAGTGACAGCCCAAAAATATTAATGCAATTAAGGGGTGGTCTGAAGTCCTGTAATTGAAGCTACATTACAGTATAGCTCATTTCACCTGTTTGGAGTGTTGTAATTTAATTACTTGTTGTAAGTTACACTTAAATTGGAAGTGAGGCCTAAAAATATACAAGTCTGACTTACAGCCAAATTGATTGCAAGTCAACTTGCATTGAGCCAACTCTCAATTTTGAAACAAAAAGTCACATTTAATATTATAACATAATATTAAATTATAATATGATATAATATAACATAAAAAATATTATATGAAAATATAAATATAACTATAACATATTTATGTAGTGCAAAATGAGATAATATATAATATTATATAATGCCATAAAGTATTATAATATAATATTATTATATTTTACGATGCTATAATTTTGTAATGTTAGTTTATTAATGTATCATAATATTGTAATATTATATTATTAGAATGATATTACACTTTCTAATAATATATTATCATATAATTATTAACTAATAATAAAAAATAACATATTATAATAATATCCTATTATGATCGTATTATATTATAATAATCTTAGTATAATAATATAATACTATTTTATAATATATAAGTTAAGAATAATTTATCAGAGTAGTTTTTCATGATACAAGTAGCTCTGTCAAACCGGGCTTTATAGCTAGGTGCGGGTATGGGTCAAGTCAAGGGTAAAAACTGCAGCCCAAGGCATTGGCCAGGCCAGGCAAGGCCTTGGGCTAGGCCAAGCAAAGCCTCACGTGAACTCTAACCAAGTATTGCTAGCACAAGCCCAAGCCCAACCCTATGCGAATCTCTCAAGGTCTAGGCCCAGCCTAACCCGCACTTTAATAAAAAAAACTTAATGAAGTATGTTAAGTAGTACTAGGCCAGGCTTTTTTCTTCATCATTCAAGCCTTTAGACCTTGATCCAAATCCAATAATATATATATTATAATTATATAAACACACACACACATATATATATATATATTCTCAAGTCAATCCAGGCCTATTTTTCTAAGCTCAAGACCAGCCCTAAATTTGAATGGGTCTAAAAAATCAGACCTAACCCAGCCCTATGAGCCAAAAACCTTAACCCAAGACCTAAAATAGTATTAGTTTGGTTACAATGAAATTTAGTCACATGCAACTCAATTACATCATAACTTGAGCTGTACTGCAATTTCACTTGCAAGATTCCAAATGGCCTTTAACAAGTTTACCATTAGAATAAGTTAAATCTTGGGGGAAGAGTAAGATGGCAAGTTGGCAACCAAATCGCACGATAGATGTTCTAAGACAATAACATAGACTGCATTATGATGCAATAAAAGCCATCTTAATTCATGCACAACATATGTAAAACCTGGCCAAAAATACAATGAAATAATTATGTCAGGAGTACATGACCTTATCTGGGGTTTTCAATTGAGTTTTTAAACTTCTTTTTTTTTAACTTGATTATACCAACTTATGAAATTTGTTCAATCAAGTACATTTTTAATGGCCATCAATGATAACTTGACAGACTATCCTAGTTGGCACAACGGATGAGAAAAAATGATGAAATGGTGCTATGTGGCCTAAGATGGCAATGGTAGGAAATGAAAAATGGTTGTGGAAGGAGGATCCACTTAGGCATTAAGGATGGGAGGTGGAAAACAGGGGAAGTTTTTTCCTCCATTTTTCCATCCTTTGCTAGTCTTGACGCCATGTAAGCACCATTTCAGCATTTTTCGCATCCATCATGCCAACTAGAATGATCCATTAAGTCATCGCTGATGGTCGTAAAAAAATGTACTTAATTAAACTAATTTTATGAGTTGGTATACTTAGATTAAAGAAAAAAAAGGTATCAGGACTCAATTGAAAATCGCAGATAAGTTCATATACTCCTAGTATAATTATCCCGAAAACAATGAAGCCAATGAGTCAATTGTAGCATGATCATTAAGAGTGTGACTGATGTTTCAAGATAGTAACATAAAGTGTTAAGGACTGCACCATGATACGATAAAACTAGCTTACCACATGCACAACGTATGTAAAACCTGACCAAAAATCTGTATAGCCAACAAGCCAACTATAGCATGATCATGAAGAGCCATCATCTTGTAGAAGCTCTAAATGAAACTCAATGAATATGGTAGCCTTGCTGTCAATCATGCAAGAATGGGATATTGGATCAGCTTTGTACTTTATCAGCAAGGTTCATGCCTCCAAGTAGCATATAAAACCTCAAGATCCAAAAAAAAAAAAAAGAAAAAAGCAGAGGGCTGACATTTTTTTATCTCATAGTAGCCAAGAATGGCATACCAAGCTTGAAGCCAAATTTGCTTGATAAAACTCCAACTAAAAACGAGAAACCAGCTTTTTGATAAATAAATTCCAAGACAAAACTACATCTTGCATGGATGTAAGTGGCCATGAGGATTTTGCATCTCTAGCTACTAAACAAAGAAATGTGCTCTTCAATTTTCATATATGATATCCACAGGAAAACAATGAGTGCAATGATCAGCGATGTCCCGATGGCCATCTTTGCAATCAAATCAAAACTATTGCAGTCTAAAACATGCTTTTAAATTGAGAACATAAGCAACAAACCAGGTAGTCTAAAGTTTTAACCATCTATGTTAAGTCTTTTTTGACCTACTCATGGAAAATGAGATCTTGCTAATTAGTAGACAAAGAAGTCAAAAGTTTGTGAAGATGAAGAGCAATAAGCTATTTGACCATAGATTCTTTGTCACTGAGGAAACCACAGAACCTCTCAATGTCTTCAAAACTTGAGGGCAACAAACTGCTAGAAGAAAGCATTATAACTTATATATGTGAGTGATAACTAACAAAAACTAAAGGGCAACAATATCTCAGAAATGGAGATCACAAAAAGGATCATTGTGGCTGGAGGGAGGAGCCAGATGACTAGGATCATCCTGCTTCCACCAATCCAGCATCAAAAGCCAGTCAACAAAGTATTCCAGTACTGCAATAACAGCGGCAACCATCCAACATTTGTAGCCTTATTCTAACTTCCCTGGCCATCATGAATAAAACCTTGTAGTTTTACCAATTCTGGAGAATATTCTAGTGATTAAAATGCATTTGATTAGATTAGGAAGTGTCTTAACAAAGGTCTTGGTGTGTAAGAGAAGATGTTGAACTTATCATCAATAGAGATAAGCAGTAGATGAATCGATGAAAAATAATAGCCCAAAGAAATACTTGCTGAACAAGAGTTGTAAAGAACCATGAAACTAACCAATCCACTAGTGAGGGCTTTAATTTAGAAAATCCATAATAATTGCCAATAGTTCACAAACCACACTTACACATTTATAGATACACTGAATCCTTATAATAATGGAAGGACAATTTATAAACTTACACAACACAAATGCCATGAAATCAAAATCCAATAAAATAACTTATAGAAAATTCTAGTAAAACTATTACATGATTTTTTTTCAATAATCATCAGCTTTAATACATATATTTGAACATTATCACTTCATAAATAATAAAATTTAAAGAAATTTGTGTAATTTTAGCAATGTAAAACAGATGGAAGGCTAACCAGAGAGATGGCAAAGTCCATTGCTTCCCACTTCCGTGTCTGACAGATCCAAGCTTTTCAATTGCAATAGGCCTTGGAGGAACAAAAACAATGATGCTGATAAGGAAATCACATGTAACAACAAAATGATATTTCCAACAATATTTTCCTTGACTACCTGGAAGCACATAAGATGAACATTTATTGTGCATTTAGTTAAAACATAGGATGAGGTCCAGGGCCAATTGGATGCACCTTGGAGATTAACCAAAGGTCTTCACAGCAAAAGGATTTAGTGTTTGTTGCAGGTGGCATCTTAAGAAGACTAGGGGATGGCTTTCTGGCTAGGATTGAGAGGCAAGGCGTGCAATTACAGAGGCAGTCTTAAGAAAACTTGAGGCTGGCTGTTGGCTGGGAGTGAAATTTGGTTTTAATAGTACGCTACTTGCTTTTACCTTCAATGAGGTTTCAGATGGCACGCCTATCTCACCTCAATATTCAAGAAGATAAGAATAAATGAAAGAAAAGAAAGTGTAAGAGGAGAATGAATACCCTTGACTAAGTAATTTTGAGGACTACCATTAATGGACAAGCATGAAATTATGAGAAGTCAATTTTGCGACTTGCACTGAGTCACTAATATTCATACCTCGAAATTGACTTGCTGGGGGCTTCAAAACCATGTCAGGGTACGTATCCTTAGGTAGCATCCTACCAATAGATATATTTTTCACATCTCAATATATGCTCAACAAATTCATTTGTAATGCTCCCTCGATTGTTGGAACTATATCTAAAAACATGCCCAAAGCCTATGCGACACCTTTTTTATTCTCACTGTAAACATTTTGCTACAATTTTTGCATCAACTGTAGTCAATCCTAATCAACCTTAACATACCAAGATAAGTTAGTTCACATGCTTAACAATGGAGATTATAACATAAGGCAGGAACAAGCATGGGGGACCACAAATATGCTTATTCAAGCAGTAGAGGTGCAAGTTGAGGCAAATTATTCACATGTATAATATCAAAAAATAATCTTTATTTCTTTGTTAAGTCAATTGAAAATTTTGGCAGAAATTTACAGGTAAAATAAATTTCACAACACATATCAATCTTGATCGGTATTTATTGCAGATAGAAATCTAGAATGATGAATAAAATAATGAACATAAATTGCCAGCATCATTTAAAAGCATATCAAAACTATACATTGTTGCCACTAAAATCTTTTTTCACCACTTTATCTTCTACCATGAAACATACCAAGCATTGATTGAAAGCAAATCGTATATGCAATCTGAAAATTTACCTTTTAAGTTTAACAAACCTTCATCGCCAATCTTACAAGAATCCAAATTCAGCCTCTCCAAATGGATCATATCTACATTCAGCAAGATTTTTTTAAGAAAACAAAGAGGATGCAATAAAAACATGGGGTGATTGATGTCACAAGACAATCAGAATTCTTATCAACTACATAAAACAAAACAGGCTTATATGTGCAAGCGCTTGTGTGTGTGTGTGTGTGTGTGTGTGTGTGTGTGTTCATCTACATGCACATGACTGTTTGTTCAAAAAAACATGTAGTTAAAATATTTCCATATATTTGAATTCAAGCTCAAGCAATTAACTATCACCAATGGAAGCGCATAGAATAATAGAGTAACAAACTCCAGCAATTAAAAATGGTCTGGAAAGACAAATTAAACCAATGAGTGTCATTTAAGAAAAATCATATTCATTTCAATTCTGTTGCAAGCAGGAAAACAGAAGTTACATCACGGACCTTAAAGGACACAAGCTGATGAGGAAGCAAGTGCAAGGGGATGATGAATTAAGAATTGTAAAGAAAATGCTCACTATTACAAAAAAATGTGAATAACACTAGCATATACGCAGTGGAACAATCTTACAAGGCCCATAAGTCAAGGAAAAAGATCCTCTTGAGCTTTGTTTCATTAACCTCAATAGGTCACCAGCATATTATAAAATGCTCAAATATTATACAAAGACCAATGAAAGTACTGAAAAGGCACACACAAACCTCCAAACATCTATCAGTGAAAAGAATTAAAAAAATAGAAAATGCAAAGGAGACTCACCTTTTAAATGCACCAAACATGCATCAGTGATGTTGTTGAACCCCAGGTTCAAGACTTTCAACTTCAAAAGCCCTTAAATTCAATAGCTAACCAAGTGAGAAGGTTGACTAAAAACATAACACATCAATACATGTACTAGACAAGAAAGGGAAAAAAAGATAAACTGATGCACATAGAATATAATAGAATAAATTAGACAAACATTAAATACTAATAGGATCACAAGTTTATATAGTATATTGAACCTACTTAAAGATAAAACATTTATGACACATTGCCAAAAGCTCCAAAGTCATTTAAACGCTGATGAAGCAAATGAGCAAAGCTATGTTTCTTTTAAGTAATCCACATAATCTTTTGATGCAGTGGTACCACGCATCATATATCAAAATGTTCACATAACCTGGAACTACCTCTCTCCAGCCAACCTATGCAGTCAAAAAAGGCTATTGAGTACTAGCTTTTCTTGGGCATGTCAATCCCCAAGTTTAACAATGCTCTATCTTGCAAAGCCAAATAAACACTTAAGGGACATATTTCTTTTATTGGATCCTAATTTCCTTTCCTCAAAGTCTCCCCTTTTCAGCATAGCATAATAGAGGGAAAAGGCAGGGTCAATTTTAAATATGAACATCAAGGAAATAGTTGAAAACTTATTTGGTTGCTTGTACTCGAGACCTATACATCACCAATTATTGTAGCTGACTAAATCCATTGTTTCACACACACACACACACACACACACACACACACACACACACACACACACACATACACATGTGTGCGCACATATATGTGTGTATATATATAGAGCCCAATATCCAAACTGTAGTCACAGTTACATTTTTGGGTGCAAATGCTGCAATTCAAATTCAAACAAAATGACCATAGGTCTAATTACAATTGTTAAGCAAGTCTGGTTTGCACAAGAACAATGTGAATTAGTTCATTATGGTATAAAAATACAACACACAGGATACAAATAAAAGATTGACATGATATACAAATATTATGATAATAACAAACTAGTATATTATATATCATATTAAAATTACATTATTCTTTTTTGTTGCATAAACATTTATATATCATCTATAATATCTAAAACAATTTTAAGTCTAATGCATGGATAATATCATAATATTAACAAGGACTGCAAAACTAGAAACAAGACTCATACTACTATATTACCGGTTCGGAACGGTACAATATGCATCCCACATCAAGATGAAATGTCCATTCTTTTCTCACTCTTGCTTATAATACCACTCGGTACCAAGTGGTACTGAGCTGTTTCAACTCAATTTATATCAAATCGAAACTCGATATCATACCTTACTAGTACAGATCAATACAGCAAACCTTGATTAGTAAAATAACATATCATAATATTATTATTATATCTATTTAAAAACATTACATAATGAAAAATCATCATATTAATGATAATAGCATGCTAGTATATTATGTAACAAAGAATTAATGTCATTCTTTTCAGTATATAAATATGATATAGCATGTTGCAATATCTAAAGCATTCTTAATGCATAAATAACATCTTCATATTAGCAAAACAAAGGGTAAGCCTTAACTCAACCGTAGAATTGTTCCATTGTGATCTGGGTAACACGAGTTAAAACCACAGAAACAACCTCTTCATACGCAAGGTTGTATACCTCTAAACCTCCCCAAATCCCATAGTGGTGAGAGCCTTTTGAACTGGGCCATCCTTTTTTGTCATCATATTAGTAAAATAGCATATCATGATGATACTATTCACATTTCTTTCTTAAAAACATAAAATATAATGCAAAATCATTTTATTATAATACTATGTAATATAAATAATATATAATATATAATATAATCAAATACTATATAATATAATCATATGACAATACAGGTCAGTCTTGACTGGGCCTGATATAATCAGGCTTGGTAAGACTCGGTGGGTGCATGTGTGTGTGTGTGCACGCGTACGTGCATTCGTGCGTGTGTGAAAAAGAAAGAGAGAGAGATAGAGAGAGAGAGGGAGGGAGGGAGGGTTCTTTTGTTGTTTGCAGGGGCTGTTCACACAAGATAGGAGAACAAGAAAAAGAGAGAACAGGGAAAGAAGAAGAAGGAGAAGAGGAGGAAAAAAAAGAGAGCAAAAAAGGAGAAGAGGTGCACAGATCCAGCCTTTTTTCTTTTTGTTCTTTTTTTTTGGGTGCCGGACTGGGGAGATTTGTGTTGCGGGGGGCTCAGATCCAGGCTCCTTTAAGCCAAATCATCTTACAAGCCTGATATTCTCTTCCCCCACCTTTTAAACATTAATAACAAAATAGTAAACAAAAGAAACAAAAGGTAAAAGAAATGGCATCCCAATGACTTACTGGGATGCCAAGCAGTCTCAAGTCAATAACTCAATATAACCCCAGAACATTAAGGCATCTTGGGACTTCAACTATAATAAATATATTTTATAACGTGCAATATTAATATATCGCGCACATATCATTTCACCCTACCATTTTCAGATATATGATGGATATTATCGAAATAACATTTATGTTTTTACAACTAAATTTTATAATATGTAATATTATTATATTTCAGATATTATATTATACTATTTCCCCTTATCATTCTTAGATATATTCAATAACAATAAAGTCTTAATACCAAACTAGCATTTCACTCAGTTTAGAGCCAAATTTTCTGTAAGACATTAAGATACCAAGTCTTTCTTCATTATTTCCTCCCACATAACGATATCATTCTCAAATATATGATAAATGTTATTTAAAGAACATTATGTTACTATAACGTATTAAATTATTGATTATAAATATTAGCATATCCTTTTTACTTTAAATGGATTGCAATAATATGATCATGGTTAGATCATTATGACAATGTCATAAAGCAATAATTGTTATTGGATCTCATTAGATCATTTGATTTAGAATCACATCTCTTAGCTACATCTAGCCAAATAATATTTTCTACCTAGCACAAGTTACAACTAACAAGTGCTATGTTTGCAATCACATGGAACTTCATATCCAAAGGCAACCAAGTAGGTCCTTCATGTAACTAACACATATCCAGCCCCTCATTGACTCACCAGCAAGCTTCTCGCAGCCATCGTCGTACAGGCCACATCGGCTGAGATTCAAAATCAGCAGTGAAATGAAGCCTGTGAAAAGTAAAACCAATAGACGTCTCAGCTAGTGCATTCCAGTAGAAAGATATCCATGATACCATACAATAAGAAGAGATCCAATGTGGGCAGCCTTAGAATTCCCTTATTAATGAAGCAATAGACGAGACATGTGGACAGATACCAGTTTAGCAGATATCATGCTCAGAAAATATGAAAAAAGCATGATTCAAATTTAAGCTACATAAAGGATCCATGATTAACTACATCCAAGTTGACAAAGACAATTTTTTAGTAAATATCAGTTCTTGATAAATCCTCTACCAGGGATAATAAAGGAAAAGATAATGGGTGTCACATATTATAATCTTTTTATGACAAAATTAAACATTTTAAATTAAGGATTAAAAAACTACAGAACATGAGATACTGCAAATCACTCTATTATATTTTTCAAAGAGGGTAAATTAAACAGAACTGTGTGAGTGTCTTAAAAGACTCATTATATAATAATCTGTATTAGGTTTTAAAACTTGAGGCCAGATACCCACGCTTGTTTTGGGGAAGGGAGAAGGGCGATGCAAAACCTATGTTAGATTTATTAAGATAAGAACATCAGAATGATTCAGTTTTAATGTAAAGTGGAAAACCCAGTAAAGAAACATATATTTCACCTAATTGTATCCAACAAAACGAAAAGAAGATTAGAGCTTCTAGAGATCCAAGCTGTCTAGAAATTGTTGCTAGAGGTTTTGAGTGAGAATGACGTTTTAAGAAGACATTTATTCAGGTCATGCTTAAGGTAGAGTGAAAGGAATGTCGGAATATATACAGCCAATATTCATACAAAATCAATCATATTGTCACTTCAATCTGAATTTCAAGGAGTAATAAAGATAAAAAGGTATAGAAACTTAAAAAAAGACAACTGAGTAAGGAAAGCTGTTGGGGTGGGCATGTTACTCCCTCATTTCAGCCCCCTATTATTGCACCAACTACATCAGTACTCCAGATTCTCTTAGCCAGCCCTGTTTGCAATAGATTAGTCTGCCTGTTCTTAACTAGAAAAGAATGAAGAAAATAATATTACAAACTGGCTACCTCTTTTTTGTCTAACCTTGCCTCCACTAGTAGCAACATAGACCAAGGTCCAAAATCTTGGTTCTAAACCTGTATGGGTACCATCTTGCGACACTACCAGTATGCTCGTTACAGGTCAGTTTGGTATACCAATACTTAATACACCCTCCATAACACATACCACTTCGGTATCGAAACAGTATAGCATGCCTAGTATGGACCAATATGGCATACTATGGTATAGATAATAGTGGGATGGCTGATACACTCAAGATTAAATGATCAGGGGCCAGCACAGTGCACTAATCATGCCATACTATAACAATACATGCATTAGCATGGAAAGATAAACCAATGTGTAAAAAGAACAGCAACAGCAAACCAAAATATGACACTTATCCCTCCTGTATAATTTCCATTTCTAATGTTAGTGGGATTTTTCCCTTTATTTCCTTTCACTTAATTAGGATATAAAGCTTTCTCAAGGCTATCTGGTTATTAGAGTTCCTCTGGCACATTTTAGGACTACTGCTTGCCCAACTTTCTCCTTAGATATTTATAGTCCTATTCTATCGGCCACCAACTATCTTACACTTGACTTTTAAGACCTTCCAACCAATGATTCAAATCGTATAGGATGGGGCCGTCCTAGTTCTACTGTGGGAACAAGACATGCTGCCATCCTATTTCATGCCAACACATGGGATGGGAGATGTCCTAGGATATGCCAAGCAGGATGTTTGGACAATAGTTGGGCAAACTCACTCCAGCACTTCAGACAGTGTCCCATCCTAACATCACACCCGAACTAGAATCCTTCCTTCCAAGAAGTTGTAACATCACGTAAAATCCAATAGCTTGACCTGAAGGTTGGTGCTTTGCTCCTTGGAGGAGCTTGTGAGTCCGTGATACATTATAGGAGATTAATGGTGCTCAAAAGTGAAAGGTTGGTGAAAAGTGCAAAGAACCAGTTAGAGGTAATTAGGTCTAGCAATGGTGGTGCACTGCATGCATAGTAGTGGATAAAATGATAAAGCTGCAGGCCTACCAGACCTAGCAGTCCTAGACAAGTGGCTGATCTACCACAGGCATAAAACATAAAATGAGGGCAGAGGCTCCTCATCAATCAACCAAGCTAACGAGCCAGGTTAAGTGTACATGCATGCACAATTTTCAAGTTGTTTAAATAAGAACTGAAGATGTATTGGCCATATAGGAAAAAGGAAAGAAGGGGGGGGGGGGAGGGGGTTTGTGGGATGGAGGTACCTGAAATAACCTCCAAGCAAGCAGCAGTAACCAGACAACCCTCCAAGTTCAAGTGAGAAAGTTTAGTTAAACCTGCATGAAATCAAAAATGAGAAACAAGTTTAGAAAGATTCAAAAGCAATGTCAGACACAATAAACACCAGAGGTGACCAATCCAAATCAACATTTTTGTTAGTAATGCTTACCTTTCAGGTGAGCAATGCCTGCATCTGTAACTCTACAGCATGACATTTGCAATTTTTTTAAGTTTGTAAGACCTAAACCAAATGTAGATGTGTCAATATTCAAATAAAAATTACTAATAACAATAGCTTTATGCTAACAACTTTAAGAGAGAGATGAATTCAGTTTAGTAAGGCATTTCATCCATAGTGAAATCAAAAGAAAAATAAGACAAGTTCCTCACAGGAAAAGCACTGTAGCATATGTTTCTCTGTTAAATGTAACAAGATATAACCAGCAAACCTGAATTCATCATCATATATGTCAAAGAGGGCTTAATCAGTACAGGGATAATCAGTGAAGCATTTACATTTCAATCCATTTTACAACTGAATATGAGATAGGAATGGTAAGAACTAAGAAGTTATTATAGTTACAAAAATACTGACTAGTTTGCCAGATACACAACAGATTGAATGACTCTGTTAAATCATTTAAAACCATCCAACGTTCAGAGATCGAATCTCAAAAGCCCTGAGAAGAACCCTAAAGGCCCCGGAAAAATAGTAAAAATTAGCAACAGTTCCAATATCTTGGAACTTGTGGAACATTTGTTCAGGTGAATATTGTATCCCATAAAGACAGTCAATAGACACAATTAAAGGCCACCTCAACAAGCATAGCACCAAGCTAGGGGCACATATGCATTCACAGATGTTACATAAACAAACTCATGGAGAAGATATTTATACATCAGTGGCAACATAGTAAACTTTTATATGGCCCAGTATTTAAATTAGTTAATAATTCAAGGCAACATTCAAACTTTGATAATATCTCCATATCCCTCTTTTTTCAAATATTAATCCCTCTAGAAATCATAAACTGGTAAATTAATATTGCAATCATATTAAAAGAAGAAAAGAACACCAAATGGGAACTACCTGAAAGAGGTTTCATATCTGCATCTGTTATACAATTGCAATATCTGATATTAAGAGACTCAAGTTTCGTTAAACCTGCAAAAAAGAACTAAATTAAGCACATGCTAAGAAGTCTAATAATGTATAACAAAGAAAACAATAACAACTTATTGGACTACTAAGACATAAAAGTATATGAAAGGACAACATGAAAGCATAGCATATTTTCTCCATCCAGCATATCGGCTATATAGCATATAAGAGACATAAGAGAAATACTGGCAACTGGCATAGGTAAACAAAGCAACTATGAACTTTTTAAATATCTTCACATTAAAAGAGGGCACTATGTCATTTTCTCATCTTTTTAATTTCAACATGACTTGGCACATGCGCTGGCAAAGTACATACCATGCCATACAGTGTCCAGCATGCCTGCCAACAGCAACATGTGAATCTTCATGGGGTACTTAAGGTAAAGATATTTATTCACTCTTAAGAAATTAGCAAGTCGAAAGAGTTATCAAGAAGATTAATTGTGATATATTTTATAGAGGAGAAAGATCCCTCATGTTGGTTTGAGGAATGTCCAGAAGATTGTCACATTTGTCCCTTCCAGGAATAATGTGATAAACCACATTGATGACCACTTCATCAAGGTTTCCCTTATAGCACAGTGGGGGGGGGGGGTGACTAGAGACCTAGATGGGTAATTTTCTTCACTATTTCCTTCCATATCGGAAACCAAATCTTAGTTTTTTATTGAATGATTGCAAAAGAATGGTATTGACTAACATGTTAATGAGATGTATGGCTTAGTACCAAAAAGAGGCAATCTTCTTGCTCATGATCATGAAGTAGCAAAATGTTTGCAAAGGCCTTTATGTAGTATGATCCTTCCAGCACTGGCGAAAGAGATTAACCTTATTTTGTGTGTGTGTGTGTGTGTGAGAGAGAGAGAGAGAGAGAGAGAGAGAGAGGAGGAGGAGGAGGAGGAGGAGGAGGAGGAGGAGGAGGGTGACTAGAGACCCTAGATGGGTAATTTTCTTCACTATTTCCTTCCATATTGGAAACCAAATCTTAGTTTTTTATTGAATGATTGCAAAAGAATGGTATTGACTAACATGTTAATGAGATGTACGGCTTAGTACCAAAAAGAGGCAGATCTTCTTGCTCATGATCATGAAGTCACAAAATGTTTGCAAAGTCCTTTATATAGTATGATCTTTCCAGCACTGGCGAAAGAGATTAACCTTATTGTGTGTGTGTGTGTGTGTGTGTGTGTGTGTGTGTGTGTGTGTGTGTGTGTGTGTGTGTGAGAGAGAGAGAGAGAGGGAGGAGGAGGAGGAGGGGGTGACTAGAGACCCTAGATGGGTAATTTTCTTCACCATTTCCTTCCATATTGGAAACCAAATCTTAGTTTTTTATTGAATGATTGCAAAAGAATGGTATTGACTGACATGTTAATGAGATGTATGGCTTAGTACCAAAAAGAGGCAGATCTTCTTGCTCATGATCTTGAAGTCGCGAAATGTTTGCAAAGGCCTTTATGTAGTATGATCTTTCCAGCACTGGCGAAAGAGATTAACCTTATTTTGTGTGTGTGTGTGTGTGTGTGTGTGTGAGAGAGAGAGAGAGAGAGAGAGAGAGAGAGAGAGGAGGAGGAGGAGGAGGAGGAGGAGGAGGGGCCAGCAAGCCAACCTGGAATCTTTTCCGGCATCAAAGCACTAAATGGATTCATCTTATTAGTTCTCGACCATCAGTGGATGTACCCCCAATGATCCACGCATACATGCACGCACACATTTATGTGCAGAGATCTTGCTTGACTATGTTATCTTCACACAATTTTAAGCAAAACATGTGCACGCACGCAAAGATGCATTAACCCATGCAGGTAGATAGATAGATTCCATTAGCAGCACATAACATCAATTTAAGATTCCAAATGCCATAATATCAATTTAAGATTCCAGATGTTTTTATTTTGGTTCAAATATGTTTCCTAGTTATTCATACTATACATCAAACTGCAACATGACAATCGATGGATCTGCACTTCTACAGCAAGTGAAGAGAGTGAAATAAAAAAGATAGAAAAGAAAAGATAACCTTTCAAATGAATCAGACCACCATGAATCTTTAAGCATCTCTCGAGATCCAAATTTACCAAGTTAACTAAGTTAGCAAAAGCCCTCATTCCTTCTGCAGTGATAGCATTGCTCTTCTTAAAACTCAAGGATGTCAGGTTTGAATGCCCTGGAAAAAGAAACAACATAAGAAAGAATATTCAAGAAGAAAGCAAACAATGAAGACTGAAGACAATGATGTCCAGTTATGCCAAGAAAAAGTGAATAGGAACATCACAGTAACTTTCATATAAAATATGGTCAGAACAGTGTCAATGACCTCATTCACAATCATTCAGATGTATACTAAAAAGACAAGTCAGATTAATATTCATATTATGATGCACCATTGTCCCACTATTTTTATACCTTAGTGTTTCAAGGAAGTGAAATGTATAATCTAATTTATTAGCACCATAGAATTCTTTTAAACAAAACTACAAAAAAATGTAGAGGAAAAAACTAAAAATAAAGTATCTATTGGTGCTAAATAACAAATAAAAAAAAAGGATATCAGAAGTCTTTCCTATTTTAATTAATTCATGCAGTTTTGTGAACAATGCTTTACAGGAGTAGCTAAAGAAAATGTTGCCAAGGCCTTTGCACTTTCCTTTTCTAAAAGCACAAAACAGATAGTGATTTTGAATGGCCAAAAATAGAAACCTGCTCACTGGTAGAATCAAGAATCAACAACGAAAAGTTGAAAGCAGATATCATCATCAACCAGTGTTTCTCCATCTTTATAAATAGGAGCTTGCACTGTCAGAGCCCATAATAGGGTGTGTTTAGTCTTACATCAATTGTTTACTAGGTAGATCTTGAGTATCTATATTGGATCGAAGAACCCAAATAACACCATTAGGCTGACCTTTTTAAGTAGGTCCTAGTGGCTATAAATGGTATTAGAGTAGACCAGCACATGATCATGTGGATCAAGGGACACTGCAGACAGGCTCATGGTGTTTGTAATCGGATTGGATTGTGTTCGTGATTGAATTTGATTGAACTTATACCTTTACCCTGGGAAGAATGCCAAGGCCAAAACAAGTAGAGGGCACGAGAGCTCATGCTAACATGTATTTAATCCCACATTAATTGCATATTGGATAGATCTTAAGTACTTATATAAGATCAAGGAACTCAAATAATATCTTCCGGCTAGTCTTTTGAAGTGAGGTTCTTGTAGTTACATGCACTATAATTAAAGAAAGTGTAAAGACTACCAGTACAATTAGTTGATGAATTAAGGCCATGAAAACCATATAGCAACAATAAAAAACAAGCATCACTTACTGAAATTAATGAATAAAAAAAATTACAAACATGAGTCTGCTATAGAGATCTGTTTCGGACATTGCACAAAGTTTCTTGAAAGACCCCCAACAAATCAAATAAGAATAACAATAATAATGATAATTACGATAAAAAATGTCAAGCAGCAGCAGCAGCCGCCAAGCCAAAAGCTGCTAATGATCAGACTACTTCTAATTGTTAGTACACTACCCCAGCTATGTCCAAGTCAACAAAAGAATCCAAAAAAGCATTGCACGTATATATTGCCCCAGTACAAGTAGACAACAGATTCTTACGACAACAAAAAAACCCACATAACAAATGTCAATTCCTTGATTTAAACATAGAAAACCACAAGATAATTGTTAAAAATGCGTGCTACACTGCTTGGTGGGCTTGAATTTGAGTTTGATTCTTTATCTTGTAATGTATGCCTCAAGGATGAAAGTGATTTCCCATACAAATGTTGGTTTGCTCTCTGTTTGTAGATCTTTTTAAAGTCTATTTGAATCTTGAGAGTTATTCCCTAGTGAGATTAAGGAAAAACAATTTGATATGTCGATTTGTCTCTAGGGTTTCATAGCACTCGACTGTTCACATTGGATTATCATGGCCAAGATTTTAGCACCAATCCATCCAATGCTACCATTAAATTTAGAGTCAAATCCCTAAATTGATCAAACTATTAAATTGTATTTTTTTAATAAAAAGGTCAAATACCTATAGATAAGATGAAAGTTGCAAGTTCAAGGTCAAAGTTGTACTAATTAAAACTCTATTGTTATTTTGGGTTGAAATCATGGCAAGATATCCTGCAGGATGTCAAGATGGATTATCATCCCAAGTGTTAGGATGAAAGTGTTATTATCCATCCAGCAATCAATCTCAGCATCCCAATCGGCATATTCTAAAACATTCCTAGTCCTAAGTGTCGTGATAGGATGGGATGGTGGTGCATCTCATTGCATGAAAAAACCAAAACAGCCACATCCCACAAGATTTAAAACCCTGCTTGACAATGCCTAAAACTTTCGATATCACACTATTAGAACTACATATCCCTTTCTTGAAGAGTACCCACATCAACTCAGCCATTTAAGAAGACACAACCTGACACCAATAATATGTTCCCAAAATTCTGGCTTAGAAATCCATTATAAAATGATCATATTGGTGATGTCAATCATCCAATGCTACAAAACATACTATTATGTATAAGATCAATACAAGAAACTGTAATATCCTAACAGACCATAGAATATGGAAGTAGATGATCTGCCCTTTGTTTTTCTCTCCTTTTATCTTTATTTAGTTATATCCCAACAATAGATGTGGGGGTAGAGTGATCACACATAGGGCATGGGGATGACTGCCTTGAGATTAAAGAGGCTGGTGTGCCCTCATGGAGGTACGCATGACAATAAGCCCCCTTTCCCTAGTCTGAGATAAGAGAGGAGGCTTCAACATTGCAACTGCTAAAGATCAGGGAAGTAATGTGGCCACCAGGCAGACCATGTCTACATATGATAATTGCTCATTCCAAATGTGTCAAGATCATTGAAAACAGTTTTTTCTAAAATAAAATAAAATAAAATAAAAAAGAGGAGGACAAAATATTGATGTAAAGGGTGTATATTATGGCGATAAATGAAGTAGATGGCCCCAGGATAGCATTACCAGACAAGTGCTCCAGACCATGGTCCGAAATACGGTCACAGTAATTAAATGTCAAGCCTTGTAGATTGGAACAATCTTTGAGAAGGACCAGCCCAGAATCTGTTACATCAGAATAAGAAATATCGAGGGATAGCAAGGATTGCCCTTGGGAAGAAATTACGCCCATCCAGCTGTCCTTCACTCCTGGGTACTCTCCCAAATGGATATCCTGGTTTCAGAGAAGAATTTAAGGGGGGAACCATGAGCACTTGTCCCACATTGATAATACCATAGATGAACAGAATTTGTAAGTTCAAATTCATAGCTGAATGTAAAAACAAAAGGCTCCCAAAAATAACTATTGTAACCAATGGCAATCAACTAATCGGTACTAAACACCATCAAAAAGCAATGCAAAAGAATTATGTAAAATTTCATTAACCCAAAACTAGTCCAGACTCTATGAAGCAAACTTAACAGCGAGCAGCAACGCACACCAGCCACAGCTTCTCTCAGATGTATTTTATGATGAACATGTCAAGTAGAAGATGTCTTTTTTAAAGTGAGAAAAATAAATTTTAAGAAGTTAATTAATTCCAGTTATTCATAGATGTTACTATTTAGTAAATGTTAAGCACAAAATATTTGCACACCATGACTCCTGCATATGCGTCAAGGTTTGATAACTCTGGAATGTGAGCTCTTCAAGTTACATTCAACAGAAACAATGACAAAGAAACCTTTCGCCATCAGAAGGGATACAGAGAACAAATTTACATAAATAATCTGCATAAAAAACAGTTCTCTAAAGATCAAGCTCCATCCAGTTGTTACCAGAATGAAATAATTATGATGGCATCGTGTGTAATCATTACAACATTATTAAATATGATAATTATATATGGATGGAAACCCCGAAAGTTTCAATATCAAAGGTCAACACCTGTCAGACTGAACAATAGTGGAGACAGACAGCTGCAGGAGAATGTTACCTGAAGAGCACAATCGCGAAAGGCTTCAAGAGACGCCTCAGTAAGGCAGCAACAATTCACCAAGTCATCAAATATCTGCTGGCTTATATCTCTGGGGAGCATGGAAAAGCTGCTATACTTATTGATATCCTGTAATCACTCAAGAAATGAAAGATGATAGCAAGTTCTGAAAGAAAGCATATTTTTTAAAGGGAGAACCAAATCGAAACAACATTAAAAAATAAAAAATAAAAAAAAATAGGCAAATACCTCGCGAATTTTTGCAACGCATAGTTCCATAAGGGACGGGCACTTCCCCTGCCCCCTCCGAGCAACATCCATGCCACAGCGAGGCAACGCGAACAGCAACCATTTTGAACTGCCACTTTTAGAGTACAGTCCAGAGGTTGTCCGTGCATCGCTTTCGTCAACTAGGTCCCTTTTCCTCGAACAAGCTCCCCCCATGGAGGATAACAATCTCAAGAGCACTTCAGCCACAATGTTTTATATGTCGTCCAGTTTAACAATAATACCATCCTCCAATTCCAACATCCTCAAAAACCATAAAGACCCTTCCATCCATCCTGTAATAAAAATCTAATTCAGAACAAGCTATACATATCTATTAAATAAATCAGAACTACTCGACGGATTCTTAGTGCAATTAGGAACAGCAAGGTCTGTGATGATCCCAGTAAAATAAGGCAAGAAATCGATCACTAAAAATCTCATATTTGCAAGAAAAACGATCACAGAATTAGATTCTCTCGACCAACCAGAAGCGACTTATCATCTGATCTTTTGCACATGCTTATTTAAAGATTTGTCTTAAAAATCAAGATGACCAAAACCGTGATCAGGCTTTTTGGTGATTTCATCAATAAAATAAGTCAAAACTTTGAAGAGGAAGAGGAAGAGGACGAGGAAGAGAAAAACATCAAAACAAAAGGAAAAAAATATGATATCCATCAAAAACGAACCTTTACTACAGAGAGAACCACAAAATTAGTTTTATCGACAAATCAAAAACAACTGCTATCTTTTATCCACCTAAACTCGTACAAAAAGAAGGCAAAAAAATCCAAAAAGAGCAAACACCTTATAGACATTCAACAAAAGTTTCATACCGGTACGCCTTCCCATATCATCTACGAAGCCACTATCTCCAGTTCGAAATCACGAAAAAAGAAATCAAAAACACTAGAATTTTTTTTACAAAAATGTCCGACGCATAGAGGTTCCACCTATAAAAACACTACAAGAAATCACGCAAAAAACCCACCGATCGGACGATCGGAAGCCCGATTCTCGGAGAAGACGTAGAGCGAGCCGGCCGAGAATGAGGGTTTAAAAGGAAAGAGAGAGAGAGAGAGAGAGAGAGGAGGTTAGAGGGGAGCAGACGAAGAGAAGGGTTAGGGGGCGATAAACGAAGCGGCACGGAAGAAAGAAAGAGACCGGGTAGAGAGAGATAGGTGGAGTAAGGCGGGGAGCCGGTGAGCACCGAAGCTACCGATCTCCGCCACGTGTCACGCTTCGAGGGGCGGATCACCGCGCTTCGGAAGCCGGGGATAAGAAGAAGAATGGATTCCCCTCTCCGCTGTTTCTTCCAAACACCGCACAGCCGTCGTGCCTTACTTGGCCGGTTTCCATTGGAGAACCACTGGGTCCCACAGCTTCAGCCACCCTCGCGTTCAACGCCGGTTTACCGGTGGGCCCCATCTCCCAGACCCCATTGAAAACCTAAGACGGAAGGAGGGGCGAGAAGTGGGTCCGGTTTCTGTGCCCTTAATACGATATACGGCCGGAAGGCGTTTCGGTTGGACGCTTGCGCACGCTAGTCCTCTCTTGTCCCCGGGAAAAGAATCGAGCCCCAGCCTTCTCGCACCAGTAACTGCGCTTACTCCGGAAATAAAAAGATATAAAAAAAATTTATATCTATGGAAATTGGAAACAATTATATCACGAATCTTGATTCCATTACTGTTGAGCAGAAAAGATATTTTTGCGAAAATTACTTTTGAATAACAGTTTTTTTTTATCTGTAAAAATTAATAATAATTATAGAAATAACCCAAACGCAACTTGAGCACCTTTTTCATTACTTTATTCCATCCGGTTCCGTTTAGTTCCAGTGAGCCTGTGGAACTTTCGTAACAGGTTCCGCTAATGCGACAAAAGATTGAGAGCTTGGGGGTTAAGGGATATGATCTGGAATTATGAACGATAATTCGCACATTGGCAGTGTGCGGACCGCAGTTCTCGTGAAAGTTGGTAAATTCCGAGAGACCGAAATCTAGAACCCAATAATGTACGCGCTCACGTAGACAGGATAGGGCCGCGTCGCGCGCGAGCATTGATGCCGCCCGGTGGATGAAAGCAATTTTGCATTTGGGTTTCGGTGCTTCGTATTTTTCTGATGGGGAGAATCGCAGCAGCACAAGAAGCGTCGTACAAGCCGCATTGTGAAGGATCGGAGCGAATTGATTCATTTTTATGAAAACTATCCAAATGGTTAAATAGAGACACGTCTAATAAATGTCATCGATTCAGCGCACCGGAACATGCCTCAGACGTCCCCATGACATAATATTAGAAAAGTATGCATACAAATATAAGAAATTTTTTTTTTAATTCGTATTTTTTATATATAAAAAAAAAAATTTATAGTAAGTTAGTACAAATACCCTGTCTCTACTCCACCTTTCTTCTCGGCTATTTTTCGTTGCTACATGGTGAGCCAAGACAATGGCTCTTATCATGAGCCTTATTACCGAGGTTATGTTTATTAAAGTGATAGTTAACTTTTTAGAAAAAAATTTTATTTCTAACAAAAATACAACCATTAGTCTATATCATTATTAATTTGTTAACATATGATACAAATAAATATTAACTAATTTTTAGATAAATAATTGATGAATAATTTTAGTTAATTTATTCATTTGAGAATAATTTGAAGGAAAGGAAGATTTAAGTATATGATTAGATTTTTGACGTAACTTATGCTCAATGCATTGCCACTCTTTTCAATGGGTTATAGGTTATTTTAAAATATCAACTTAAATTGGATCTTAATGTCATATGTGAAGCTTGATAATGTGGAAAGTAATAGGCTATAACTTTCGTTGGATAAATAAAAATCATCTTTTTTTTTTTTTTATAGTTTTGTGAAACTTGATTAATTCATTTAGAGAATTAAAAATGCTCAATTAATGTAAAGCCACATGAATAATCATAAATAACCAAGATTTACACCAATAAAGAGAATACTAAAAGTCCACATACTCAATTAATTTTGTGCAAGTTTTGTATTCCATGGTGGCTGAGAGAACTGCATGTAAGTTGTAGTCAATCTAACATTTCAACAATCCATAGACAACTTAAGTTAGATCCACTAACCAACATCTAAATCACTTAATAATTTGTACTATATTAGAATTTATTAGGATTTTTGTTTAGTATTTGATTTAAATGATTATGGATTTATTTAATAATCTTCACTCGTCACATGCATCCATATTCGGCATATGCATACGTGTTCATTAGTGCAACGACCAATAGTTTTTCATATTTAGTATTAACGTGATAACTATTAATTTTTTATGCATATATTAACGGGTTCATTGACTTAACAACTAATAGTTTCCCACGCGTTCATTGGCACGTTCATAACATGACGACTAATAGTTTTCGTTATTCAGCATTGACTCGATGACGAATAGTTTTCCATGCATTCATCGATGCGCTCACTTACTCGACAACTTATAGTTTCTCATATTCATTGACTTGACCACTAATAGTTTTTCAGCATATGTGGACCTTAATGACTAATATTTTCCCCAACATAAAAATTCCCTGAGCTCCAAACATTCAATCCGTATGCTGGGATTAATTTAATTTAAATGAGCATGGAATTAATTTATAGGCTAGGCTAGGCTAGGAAACCTTAACTAACAGAAATTGTAATATTTCCATCCATTAAGGAAACAAAAAACTTATCATAGAGTGTGAATCAATCATGAGTTAGTGGAAAGTTATCCCATATCTACCTCATTTATTTGATAACTTAAATAAAAGAAATATGATTAATAAAACTCTATGTGGACCACTTTGTTAGTCTCCAAGCGAGAGCAGCCTACAATCGCTTTCCCAACTCTTTGGTCCATTATTGGTTAAATGCTTTGTGCCCTCCTTTTGATTTGTAGCATAAAAGAGTGACATCTCGAACTGGTATCTAATAATTTTTTATTGAGTTGTTGCTGAAGGTTTGATTACTAGTTCAAAGAGAGGTCTTACCCCCTATACCTGGTGGACTTGGAATAGCTGTGCTTCGTGCCCTTCTTAATATAACAAAATTGCATATTGTTTGTACTTTGAAATCATGGAAGAGGGGTTCTCATAAATTTGTCACATGTTTAAGGTGGGATGATCAGTTAATGCATTTTGTTATCTTTGTTATGCATTTCCCTTGCTGTATATAAGTTTTGTCTTCCCTCGTACCCCATTAAACCCTATAAGATAGTTAAAGAGATAATCCACCAATCTTTCTGTGCTTTGCTTTCCACCATTCTTTAGACTACTGCAAATTTCCATAATATCACAAGTTTCATTTGATGATTCTTCAAAAATCTGTGGAAAAAAGAACAATTCTTTACTTTAAGACGACTGTTCTGATCATATTTTATGTTGGTTGCATCTTACTAGAACTTTTTCTGCCATTGGTTCTTCTTTGAAACAATTTTTCTTCTTTTAATCATGAACATTTCACTAGTGCTGAAGAAATGTATGTTGCTAGAGTACTTATCATACATAAGAATATATTTTCAATTTCTTTCCACTTCTTCTGTACCCCAGTAACTTTTATTCTATCACTGCTTCACAAGGATTCCAAGGCAACAAAGCTGTCTCTTCCCTAATCTATGTCACCAAACTTTTGAATCCCGTCAAAAGGAAATTTTGTGCAGGCTGTAAAGTTTACTATTCCATGGTGGCTAACAAAACTGCGTGTAAGTTGCAGTCAATCTAACATTTGAACAATCCATAGATAGTTCCGATAAATTAGATCCACTAACCAACATCTAAATCACTTAATAATTTATACTAGATTAGAATTTATTAGGATTTTTGTTTAGTATACTTAATTTAAATGATCATGGATTTGTTCAATAACCTTCACTCATCACATGAACCCATATTCAGCATATGCATACGCATTCGTTGGTTCAATGACTAATAGTTTCTCATACTCAGCATATATGTGTGTGTTAATTGACTCGACGACTAATAATTTTTCATATTCAGCATATGCATATCCATTCATTGATGCGTTCATTGATGCGACGATCAATAGTTTCTCATATTCAGCATTGACTCGATGACTAATAGTTTCCTATGCGTTCATTGATGCATTCATTGGCTTGGCAACTAATAGTTTTTCATGCATTCATTGATGTGATGACCAATAGTTTCTCATATTCAGTATTGAGTCGATGACTAATAATTTCCCACGTATTCATTGATTTGACAACTAATAGTTTCCCTTGCGTTCATTGACCCAACGACTAATAGTTTCCCATATTTATTGACTTGACGACTAATAGTTTCCGAGTATATACATACCTTGACGATTAATATTTTTCCCAGCATATAAATTTCCTGAGCTCCACACTTGCATACGCGTCCGATTCATTGACTTTACTTGTCCAACGATATACAACATTCGATCCCTATGGAGAGTTGCTGCTACTCTCTCACTTCTCAAGATTAATTATTTTGTTATGGGCTTCATTGATTGTAATCATTTGCCATTGCAACCCCAGCTTTGGATGTCCTTTGAAGGAGTATGAAGCTCTGTTAAAGCTCAGATCTTATATCCTTCACCATAACCACACTTGACTACCTACTTGGGGAAGAGTGAGATATTGCTACCTTTGGGAGAGAGTAACATGCAACAATAGCACAAGTGTTGAAACTCATGCTTTCGAGCCTTATGAAATTTAGTTCATTTCTATATTGGCAATTTTCAGAGTCGCTATTGAATTTTAGCATTTTTTCCTACTTGAGACCTTAGATTTTCTAACTGGTTCACTGCCTTCACAAAGTATAATATTTATTGCTTTGACAAAGAGTTTCTTTATATTCCTCTTTTTTTTTTTTGAGCTAGCAAATTTTCACATATTCAAAGATAAAAACTTAGATAATTTAACTGGTTGGCTTGGCCAAGCCAATTCAAGTTTTGAGTGTGATGAGTTAAAATTTAATATCACTTATCAAGATTTAGAATGCAATTATGATGTTTGACCAAAATCTTTCTTGACTTGGTTAAGTTGTCAAGATAGAAAAATTCGTCAAACTCATATTTCCCAGTTTGAATCAAATAATGTTTCTAAGTTAAAATGAGTTTTAATTCATGATCTTAAGCCACTTATGCCTTTTACTTGCATCATTTTCTTATACATTTAAACATTAATTCCATCAAATATGCTAATAAGTTTACACCATGTGCAGCCATATTTAATTAGTTATCTATAATTGATGAGTGGAGCATATAAATTTTAAATGGATATTATTTTATTAGAATTTTCAAATATTACTTCCTTGATTACTTACAGATTTAATATCTTTTAATCTATTCTATTTTTATATTTAATATTAGTTTAAACATATATGACTCACCTGAGCTGTTAAGTTGACTCATCCAAATCAAAGAAAAGAAAAGAAAAGAAAAGAAATTAGAAGTAGGCAAGTACTAGTTCACAAGTTTTCTTACCTTGTTCATTTATGGAGAAAAAAGTTTTATTTTTATTTTCTTTATTTTTTTGTAGTGCTCAATGGACTACAAAACCCTGCTTTGAGTTGGATCTCTCACGCAACCTATTTAATGGTGCCTTCCTTTTATCTCTAGGGAAATTGGGTTCTCTTCGATATTTAAATCTTTTTTATAACAATATAATGGGTAATATTCAACTAGACATCCTTTGCAGCTCTAGTTTCACTTCAATAGTAGGATCTATCTTACAACCGATTTGATAGGCATTTCTCATTTTTGTCCTTTGCTAATCTTGACGATGAAAAGTTTGTTCCCTCCTAGCTATGGATCCTTGTCTTATCCAATTGCAGACTTGACGTGAACCCTCTTGCAACACTAGCCTTTCTTGCTTCCCAATACAAGTTAGAAGTTCTTGATCTTTCCTACAATAATTTGTCAGGAAGGTTTCCAACTTGGTTCTTCAAAAATCTAACCGGATTGGCAATTCTGAACTTGAGGAATATCTCAATAATAGGTACATTTCATCCAAAAGCAAGAATGTTTGCATGCCATCTCTCTATGAATTTCCTTAGTGGATCGTTCTCTATAAATATTGGCAAAATATTTCCAGATATCATCTAACCGGAAATATCCCTTCCTCATTGGTTAACAAGAGTTGGTTGGAGTTCTTGGATTTGTCCAATAATAATTTATCCAGTGAAGTACCAACTCACCTACTAATTAATTGCATCGAATTGTTTGTCTTGAAGCTTTCCGACAACAATTAGAGTGGGATGATGCTTGACGCAAATTATGGTCATGCTGCTTAGCTTTCAATTGTCTATCTAAATGGAAACAGGTTTACTGGAACATTGCCAAGCAATCTGTTAGCCTATCGGTAGTTAGCTATATTGGATGTCCGCAGCAACCAATTAATTATCAGGTATAATACCAGAGAGTATAGGACGACTATCTACCACTCTAAAGCACCTTAATTTTAAACGAAATTATTTCTATGGCCAAATAACACATCATTTATGTAATCTAATATATCTTTGAGTGTTAAGACTTATCGCACAATAACCTCTCGGGGTTATTACCTTATTGTTTCTTATATAATTCATGATTCTCAACTTTATTGGGAATGCTTTGACAGGCTTGATTCCAAACAATTATATCAATATTTCGAACTTTATAACATTGGATGTTAATAATAATCATCTTTTAGGTAAATTGCCAAAACAGATAGGAGAAATGTATTTGGACATTATAGATCTTAGTGGAAATTCACTTGAAGGCCTGTGCCAGCTGAGCTATACAAGCTACAATCTTTATATATTCTGGACCTTTCACAAAATAATCTTTTAGGATCAATGCCCCCTCTTGCTTTGATAAAATGCAATTTAGGAGACTTGATTTATTATATCCATTTGGATTTGATGTCTGCAACCGATTTATCTGCAAACAAGTTGACATGAAGCATCCCACCAAAAATTAGAAATCAAGATAGTCTTATATAATTAAATCCATCACGCAATCAGCTAACAGGTTCAATCCCTGAAACTTTCTCAAAACTCAATAAGATTGAGTGCCTGGATATATCACATAATCAATTAAGTGGTGTGATACCCTGACAATTAACTCAACTAAATTTCCTGGAGGTCTTCTTTGTTATTTACAATAACCTATCTGGATGTATGCTAGATTTCAAAGACCAATTTTTTTACCTTTAATGTGAGTAGCTGTAAGGGAAACGTTGGATTGCATGGGCCGCCACTAGAGAAGACATGCGCACTTGACTTAAGTCCAACTATGCCATCCGAAAGAGAGAACCATGATGATAGCAACGTGGATGATGCTATTTTATTTGCAATAGTTGCAGTTTCATTCGTAGCTAACTTCTACGATTGTATCGCTCTATTGTATTCGATCAATAATATATTTTCATCATATTAGATGATTATTTGAATTCCTTCATTATTGACAAGATTTTAATGATAGCACCTAAGTAAATGCACATGCAACGAAATTGTAAGTAAGATAAATAGTGCCTGATTCATTTCGGAGAAGCCTTCTTTTATTTTGGCACCTTATAAGTAGCCAAGAAAGCTTCTGTTCAATATAATACTGCAAAATCTTCATTGCAATTAGGTTTGATATGGTTGTTGTATATGGTTTCTCCCCTAATTTATTTTCTAGGTTGGTTTATATATTTTGAATGATTATATCATATATCCACACTTTTGGACAACCGATTGGATTATGATGATGATATATTATCCTATTCTTTTCCAGTGTCTATAATTATGCTAAATCTACGGCACTATATGGCCATATAGTTTTTAGAAGCTTTCTTCCAGCCTCTTGTAATTAATGATTATAAACCTTGAGACCTCATATGACAAACTTATAATTTGAAATGCTTTTATATGTTCTCCATGGTGTGAGCAATGGCAATTAACACTTGATCATAAGACTATCATACTTATGTGCATTGGATAAATCTTATGCTTGTACAACAAGTTAGGAAAGAATGGAAGATAAACTTTTGAATTTTAAATTTTTTGCAAAATGAAGAATGACCACTATTCCCAAGTTTTGAGTTTGATGTCTATCACCAAGGAAACTTAATTTTACACCTTTGAAGCTCACAAATTGAATTTGATGACTGAGTTTCGATTTATTTTTGCAAATATATATATATATATATATATATATATATATATATATATATAATTTATCTATATAATATTTGTCTAGTAGTATATTTCCTTATTTATTTATTTTTAAAAACTACTTGACTTTAATTTAAAATATGCAATTATAATTATTTTTCCTACTAATAAAATTATGAATAATTTGAATTTCAAATAATTTCAAAATTTTTATACCAAAAATTAATTCCAAAGTTTCTTTATTTGATAATTTTCAAATTTGTGCATTTTTTCATCTATAATTTTTTAAATAGCTAGTTACTAGTAATTTTAAATTTTAACTTTCGTTCAAACTAATTCTATATATAAAAATTTTCTAGAATTTTAATTTAATGATTTATTTATTTATGATTGTGGGTGAGATATTTTCAAATAATTTTAGATTTTCTCTATTTGAGAAATTCCAACAATATATTTTATCAGCACAATATCTAGTTGTAGGGCTAAAAACGGATCAAATATTAATGTATCCATATTTAAATCGAAACTATTTTTATTTGGCAAATGTAGATATATCAATATATAGATATATTGGCTAAATATAAAAAATCATATCTACATTTATTTTAAATGAATATAGATACAGCTCGAATATTGAAAATATGGATATAAATATAGATGTAAACTAGAAAGTTAAACTTTATAACCGCCAAAGATACTGTTAAGTGGAAGTCATATTAAATCAATACCATGTTAGTGTGGCCATTTATTTTTTAAGAAATCAATTAATATTATATAAGAATAAATAAGATTACAAGGAAAATCAGATATTTGGATTTGAATTAAAAAATTGTCTATTCATACTCGTATTTAACTTTCTTTGATGGAGATGGTTACATATACAAGTATTAGTATTAGTTTGATATTTAGATTCATATCTATGTTTATATATATTGGAATACAAAATAGGTTCAAATAGATATTTTTCAATCTATTTTCACCCTTATTTAACTTTGGTCATATCTATTAAAATAACTAAATCCCCTTTATATGATTTATATAATATTTTTAATTAATGCAAATAAATATATAGAAATATATTTCTCCCATAACTATGTGATTTCTTGCCTTCATCGACAAAAACAGATATTCTTGGCATAGAATAGGAGTTTTGGTTTTACTTGTTCTGATTTGGTTATATCTCAAAAAATCAATCTAATTGCTCTTGGTCTTATTTCCTTGATTAGTTATAACTAAATCTAATATATAATGAAATAGTAAAGTTGAAAGGTTATTCTCTACTTATGCCACATATACATCTACATTAATTGAGTTTTAATGCAAAGATTTTTCTTTACATAGAATTCTTTGCTTCCATAAATTTTTTTTGTAATTATATTGGGTGTGATGGTACGTAATATAATATCTTTCCATGATGATTGAGGTTTAATTCCCAAAATATTTTTTTTAAAAAAGAAAGTCAATTTTTTCTTTTTCTTACATCAAGCTATTAACTTTTTTTTTTCTCGATTCTCTATAACTTCTTTTTTTTTCTAATCGTGGATAACTTTTTGTTTTTCTCATGGAGGTTTTTTCCCTGTTGGAAAGGAAACCTCTCTTTTCTTTTCTTTTTTTTTTCTTTTTAACATTAAGCTATTAACTTATATTTACTTCTTCTTTTTTTTTTTTCACAGTAGAGATTTTTTATAGTTAGAAAGGATGACATCTTTCTTTTTCACCGATGGAAAAAGAATCTCAAGCTATTTACTTATACTCTTTTTTTTCTTTTTTCTTTTTTTTAGTGAAGATTTTTTTATTCTTTTTTTTTTTTTTTCTGATATGAAAAGAATTAGAATCAATATTTTTTTCTCTACTTAACGAAGAAGAAGAAACAGTAGATCCTTAGGAAAGTATAACCATCATTTTTTTATTATGATTAAAAATTTAAAATAATATATATATTTTTTCCCTTTATATTGTTTGTATACATTTGATATATTTATAAATTTAATTGATAATTGTTGTTGATATAAACACTTAATAAGATGGATAATAAACATTGTGCTTGTTGGCAATATTTATTTATTAATATTTAACAATTTTTAAGTATTTTTAGATATTTTTATTTTTTTCGAAAAAAGTTAGGAAGTTTGCGTTTTGGTTTGAAGCTGCTCGTGTAGGGATCAGACTTGGACGTAGGCGTAAAGACTGGACTGATCTAAGTAAATTGCGTTGGTCTTTGGACAAAGTCTCACTAATTTTTGTTAGGAATTCAACGTGTTCGCAGGTATGATTGCAGTATATTTTGCTTCATGCCTTTTCTTTTCCCTTGTGCGTCTGGAATTTTTTAGACCATCGATGCATGGTGGATGGAAGGTTAGGAATTAGCTAGGAGGGAAAGTGATCCTTAAAAAATTAAAAAAATCATTTTAAATTTTAATTTTACTCCTCCACCTTTCTCTCTCTTAACTTAGGGCACATGTATGATAAGACCAGCAAGATGAAGCAAATATTTTTTTTAATTATTAAATAGATTGGATTCGAACCGATAAAATTGAACAAATTTCTTTATATTTTTTGAAACTACTTCAAATTAATATAAGTAAAATATTAATGATGCTTTTTTTAGATTTTTTTTTTTTTTTTTTTTTTTTTGGTCTTTTAGACCTAAACCTTGTTTCTCTTTACCAACACGAAGAATTCAAGTATATGTTTGAAAATTATATTCTATTATAATTTAAATAATTTAATTTTAAATATTTAACCTTTTAAAAATATTAAATTAAATTAATTTTATAAGAAAATTATTTTTATTTATTATTATAGATCATATTTTAATTTTAATTTTAATTTATTTATTTATATAATTAATTTATTAAACTATTGAACTATTGGCCAATTTCATGATAAGATACGTAGTTCAGTTTAACAACCATGGAACTACTTTGCTGGATTGGGATGGGCTTTAGAAGTAAGTCATCAATGATCATTTTTTTAAAAAAAATATTTCTTGATGAAGTAATTTTATCCATCAATAATTGTTAATAAATTAATTTTTTATAAAAAATTAATTAAATCTTTTTTCATTATATGTAAATAATTTTTTAACTTTTTCAAAAAAATATAATGATATTCCTGAATGAATCTGATTATTTTTCAATTTTTACCACGAGCGTTTGTTTAATATTTGGACATCCGTCGAGCTCATAATAATCCATATTTTTATAGACTTAAAAAAAATAACGATAACCAAATCTTCACCCAGCGCACTTTCACCGCGCAAGGTGATTAAAGTGAGAACAAGATTTTACCTTTTTTTTTTTTCTCAAGACACATGGACGCGTATTTGAGAGGCAACCAGTTGTAAAATTTCATTTTATAATCTCAATTTTATCCTCATAATTTTCGCTTTTAACTTGAGAGGGTAGGGAGGTTCCACTTAGTATACTGAAAACACAATAACCAATGATGTACTCTTATAACCTTTCTTTCTTTTTGATTGTCAAAATTATGTCACAGACGTTCATTCCTTATTCCTATTGCAAATATTTTTGTATTTCTTATTGATATTATAAATTTGCAATACCAAAAGCATGCTGGCATGATTCTAAATACTTAGCGTATCTTGGCCTCACTTAGAAAATCTATTTGCTGAGGCCCAAAATAAATCGAACTCCAAAGGCATGTCACCTTAGATGCGACCATGGGACGCCTACCATCAGGGAGCTCAAAGGTAGATCAATGAGCTAAGATAATTCAAAAGTCCATATAAATTTGGCTTGTTTGAACCAAATTGATTCGGTTCTGAGTGCCCACCAAATAGCTTTAAGGCTTAAAATCTATCGAATCAATTCTTTCGTAGAGGTTGGTTTCTTAGTTCTAATCCAAGAATTGATTATAATTTTTTTTAATAAAGTATTCTTAAGATTTTTTTTTAAAATAAAGTATTCTTAAGGATTAAAACAGGCACCTTAAAGATATTTAGTACTAAATTATTTAATAAGTATTATATATATATATATTTTTAATTAACACAATTACGGACAAAAAAGTTAGTCATTATTGTCATCCAAAGAAAAAATAAAAAATTAAATAATATTTATTAATATTATAAGTTTTTTTAATATTTTCAGTCTTTTGTTCAACTTTTATAATTAAAAATAATAAAAAATTAAAAAAATTAAAGCTATTTAAAAAAATTTAGAACCAATGTAGAACCAATTTGATCTGGTTTCAGATCGGTTCTGAATTAGTTTCGAAGTAGGATTCCTTCGATTTTGAATTTAAAATTTTTAAATTAATTTTGATTAGATTGGTTTTTAATTTTGATATAGAACTTATTTAGTCAGATTCATACTTATTTTTAATCTTAAACTTGATTTTGATTTGAAAACTATCCAACTCAATCTATACATACCTCTACAAAAACACGTCACCGTCCATGGAACCTGCTAGAAGGACAGATGAACCAACGAGGCCAGCCTTCCACAACCGATCTGGCTCCATAAGAGCCAGCTCGACCGCGACATTGGATAAGGCCGCCATCTCTCTCGCTCTTGCACGCGCCCGCGCAGCATGGCGTCAATCTCCACGGGTTTGGCGACGGCTTTCTTCGGCCTCGCGAGGCGGCAGGCGGCCGCGGCCGGCGCCCTCCGCCCCCGAGCGCCGCTTCTCCCTCTGCCCTGCCGTCGGAAGCCCGCTGCCCTCTCCGCTCGTTCCTATACCATCGCGGTCAACCGGACGACCGGAATGGGGTTCGGACGGCTCACGATTTCGCAGAGGTCGGGGGCGTCTGCTCGCCGGTTCGTCGCTTCCGCCACCGCGACGGAGGAGGGCTCCGACGTCCTGACGAAGATTCCGCCGGACGAACGCATTCCGGCCACCATCATCACTGGGTTCCTTGGTTCTGGGAAGGTAAGGCCCCTAATCGAACTCTTGCTTCTGTTTTGGTCTCTCGCTGGGTAATAAGCGATTAGATTGTTCTCATTGATCATATGTAGCTTTCTTATTTGACGTATTGGATTTTGTGGGACTGCCAAATCCAAATCTACGCACCCCAATGTCAAAAGGATTTTGTCCTTCCAGTTAGAGTAGTTATCACTCGGCACGAGAAGAATCACTCAGAAAAGCAATAGGAGGAGTAACTACAATACTAAGAATAATCACATATTAAGGTTATGAAGCATATTCATGAATTTGATCTAACCAATGTTAAATACAATAGCAAATTTTAACCTTCATGTGGACAAAGGTCGCACTGCGTGTAGAATTTACTTTAATTCTTTAATAATAAGACTAGTAAACATAACACCGAAAAAAACATTCCATACCTATGGCCCTAGGAAAATTCCTACTTTGATGTTCATTTACCATCTTATTCCAATGAACTCATCAAAATGGTCACCTCCCTATAGGGCCGGGCAACCATCTTAATGAATTAATTGCAATTTCCATAGATGTCATTTTTAATATTCCAAATGTGATTAAAATGACCACACATCATAGTGTCCTAGAATGCTTTGGTTACTCCTAAGCAGATGGTGCCCTAAACTTTATAATGACATCTTCATGGAATACAAAACATCAATTTAGCCTTATATTGATGGAATTACTCAATAATTCATAGCTTAATATATACATCATTGCCTCATGAATTAAATCCTTAATGAATAAATTAATCTGTAACTTATAATTCATGCCCAAGATCAATCATCGATAATTACAGGATATTCTCAAAATATTTACTCTAAAAGACATTATCAATATAACAATCAGGTCAGTGGCATCAATATTTATATCAAAATTCATGCTATGAAAGTCAGTACACATGAACTTGGTAACAACCACCTGAAAATTATAAACTAATTGGAAAACAAACTTAAAAGTGTAAAAGCTTTCAGATTAGGCCAAATAACAATTATCACTAATGTCCATATCAAATCCAACATGACATTAAATTCTTTGCAAGAGTTTCCACATTCAATAATATACTATTTGTTTGTAAAGCCATAGATTCAAAGATAAAGTCAAGTGAATATGAAGCCATTCTGACCTCTAATCAACACTATTCTAATTTCATATGATAGGGCCAGATCATGGCTCTGATACCCACTGTTAGCAATTGGTTACGCAATATGGTTATTTTCTATTGCAGAAAATTAATAAACTTACCACTAGGCATTGTTGTTCAAGCAAACGGCTTGATCAAACAGTAAATGAGAGATCCAGCATACTTCCTCTTCTCATAAATCTCACAAGAATATTTTAAGAGTCTTCTAACCTAAGCCTCCGTAGTACCCATTATAGATGGAGCATCACAAGCTTATATAGGCTAAGCTAGGGAACCTTAACTGATGGAATCTGCAGTATTTCCGTCCATCAAGGAAACAAAAACTTATCACAACTAGAGTGTGAATTAATCATTAGTTAGTGGGAAGTTATCCCATAACCACCTCATTTATCTGATAACTTAAATAGGAGAAATATGATTATATGGGCCACTTTATTAGTCTCCAAGTGAGACGCAGCCTACATTCACTTTCCCAACTCTCTGTTCTATTATCGGTTAAATGTTTTTTCGCCCTCCTTTTGATTTGTGGCATAAAATAGTGGCATCTTGAACTAGTATCTAATCATTTTTCATTGAGTTGTTGCTGAAAGTTTGATTACTTGTTCAAAGAGAGGTCTTCCCCCCTATCCCTGCTGGACTTGGAATGGTTGTGCTTTGCACCCTTCTTAATGCAACAAAATTGCATATTGTTTGTACTTTGTAATCATGGAAGAGGTGTTGTCATAAATTTGTCACATGTTCAAGATGGGATGATCAGTTAATGCATTTTGTTATCTTTGTCATGCATTTCCCTTCTTGTATATGAGGTTTATCCTCCCTCATGCCTCATTAAACCCTATGAGATAGTTAGAGAGATATAATCCAACCAGACTTTCTGTGTTTTGCTCTCCTCCATTCTTTAGACTACTGCAAATTTCCATAATATCTCGAGTTTCATTTAATGATTCTTCAAGAATCTGTGAAAAAGAACAATTCTTTACTTTAAGATGGCAGTGTTGATCATATCTTATGCTGGTTGCATCTTAGTAAAACTTTTTCTGCCATTGGTTCTTCTTTGAAACAATTTCCCTTTTTTTAATCATGGGCATTTCACTAATGCTGAAGAAATGTATGTTGCTAGAGTACTTATCATGCATAAGAATATATTTTCAATTTCTTTCCACTTCTTCTGTACCCCAGTAACTTTTATTCTATTACTGCTTCACAAGGATTCCAAGGCAACAAAGCTGTCTCTTCCCTAATCTATGTCACCAAACTTTTGAATCCTGTCAAAATGAAATTTTGTGCAGGCTGTAAAGTTTATTATTCCATGGTGGCTGAGAGAACTGCATGTAAGTTGCAGTCAATCTAACATTTCAACAATCCATAGACAGTTCCAGTAAGTTAGATCCACTAACCAACATCTAAATCACTTAATAATTTGTACTAGATTAGAATTTATTAGGATTTTTGTTTAGTATATTTAATTTAAATGAACATGGAATTAACATATGAAGATCAGGAAAGAAGTTTATAAATCCAATGGCTTACCATGCCCGCTACCTCAAATGGACTTTGCCCCATAACCTATCCATGTCGACCTTGAATGACCACATGGAATAAGTTGCTTGTTTCTGTTATCTGTTCGATAACTAAGAACATGAAATTTTCAATTTACACAAGTGATGTTGTAAGATATGGATGTAATGGCAAGAAAAAAGGCATTTTGAGTTGCATTTACTCAACAACTGTTAGACTCGACATGCTTCCAGATCTATTAGACATTCATGGTTTCCTAATAAGATATCGGTGTTGCTACATTCTTATGTTTCTTTCCACTGTAAACTCCTTTGGTTTGTTTGATTCCTTTTTAGTTTCACAATGATCAAAGATGTAATACAGACTAGATTCTTTGCCTTCAAGTTTGGTCCTTAAAGCAGATCTATCAGTTGTTTAGCAACTTGCTAACAGAATAATCCTGTTATTCATTTGTCCATAGAAAATGGTCATCATGTTGTTATGCATAGCACTTCACACAACTAATACTTCACTAAAAATCTTCCTTGGCCACATGTAGTTCTGATGTGTAACATGGAACTAGATCTGTTTGTACACTTACAAAATCAGTTCATAAAATTAACTATGACATATTGCTTGTTACATGTACAGTGAAGACTATGTCTAAGCTGAGCTTTCATCTCATCTCTGGTGGTAATTTTGCTTGAGCTATGCATATGCTTGATTATTTGCTTCATATTACTGTTTTCACCACATATCATTGCTACTTTGGATTTAGTGTAAGTAGAGCCTTTCATCCTTCATGCATCAAATACCATTTAAAGGGAGGATAGGCTTCTTTTTCCTCCAAAAAAAAGTTACTTTTTCTGCTAAACCTACACCTTGGTGTTAGTGGACCAATGGAATTTGTTGTAATGTGAATATTTGTTAATGAACATATGTGGATATAGATATAATAGATACTGCTCCTGCTAATATGTTGCATCTAACCCAATTTTAAATTAAGCTTAACATCATCATGCCAAGCACGGCCTTATGCAACAACTTAGCATAATTATCATTATTTCATGTTTTCTGTTGTTACAAAACTTATCTAATTTGATTTTTTTAAACATTTTTTGGTTTGGACCACTTGTTTCATATTGACAGACGACATTGCTAAACCATATATTGACTGCTGACCATGGAAAACGCATTGCAGTAATTGAGAATGAGGTATGAATAAACTGATTTCTGCCACTTTATTAATAAATTCTGTGCATTTTATTATTTAAAATGAAATGACTGCATTTGCATTTATGTTTTCTTCTATGCTGCCTGGGGAATAGTAGATTTAATAATTGCATGAGTTACTTCTGGAAAGACATGCATTTACAACAGTCGTCATTGTACACTTTCTTGCATTGCTTGCATCGACATATTAGTTCTTGTTGGTGGATTTGTTTTCATTTTGGCTCATACTTAAGTAACCAATTTAAACCTACAACCTTTTATTTCAGTTTGTAAGTTCTTCCTGTAGGCCTGTACACAATTACTTCTACTAAGAGAGTGAGAGTATATGTTTTTTCATCCAGATTTTTAATCTTTATATTATATTGCAGTGGTTCTCATGATGATACATGGTACGTATCATCAACCAGAATGCTACATTGTGTTAATATATTTCATCTTAATACTTCACAAGTATGGTTTTACCAGGCATCTTGTATAACTGGAACTTAGCTTCCTTTCCTGAACCAAAATACTGTATATGACCTCTCTTTCTCTCTCTTTTTTTGGTCACATTCTAATTTCATTTTACTGGTCCATTTTGGCATTCATTTGTTCAAAACTTCTGACTGATTAACACCAGGCATTTAAATCGTAGGGTCTGTAAAATTTGACAGATGTTACCACAAGGCGGATCATCATTACCTTGGCATTTTGGTTCTTCAAGATTTTTCTAATAAAAAACCAGCCAATTATCAATGTGAAATCTTATGTTGTGTTATACCATTTTGTTTTATGTTGTTACAATATGCTCATGCGCCTGAATTGAGGTCTCTGTAATTGTACGTAACACATTGAAACATCAGACATACAATGATGTTAGCCAAAATGCTGAGATCTGACAGTGATTACATCATTCAATTTTTTCTCTCCCTAAACTTAAGGCTGTTACTTTTACAGTTTGGGGAAGTTGACATTGATGGTTCCCTGGTTGCTGCTAAAACTACTGGAGCTGAAGATATAGTTATGCTTAATAATGGTTGTCTTTGCTGCACTGTGAGGGGCGATCTTGTCCGAATGATTGGTGAATTAGTTGAAAAGAAGAAAGGAAAATTTGATCATATTGTAATAGAGACTACAGGTAGATAATTTATGTACTTTCTTTCTGAAGTTATTTAATTTAGATTGCAATAAAACATTACTTGTTTGCAAAGCATCAAAATTTATACCCCTCATCATTGACAGATAATCTCCTTTGTTTTTGTTTTCTTCCCTCTTTTGATCTTATTCATGCATAATTTTTTTTGATTGTGTCATGTTAATTTGGGTACAACCTGTAGTGCTATGATTAGAACAAGGAAGAAGTTTTATTGGAAGTACTTGAAAATTTATTTGATCATCCATAGGAGATCTGTATTTTTGAGTTTCAACATCTGTCCTCTACAATGATCACTTATTTCATCCTCATGGTGCACTGTTTTGCATCTCTCATAGGAGCACTTAATTGCAGCACTCTTTTGTTTTGCCTTGTATTTTTCCCTTCTTTTCGATTGGTTTTGGGCAACCATGTTGTCTGCAGGATCAGAAGAAATGTGAGGACTTAAAATAACAAAATTATCCTTGAGTTAGAATCAACTTTTCCCATGTTTTTTCCCTTAGTATCAACTTGGTTTGGTTAAAAAAGAAATATTTAAATTTGAGAAGCATGCAAGTTCTAGTTGTGTGCTATAAGCATCTCTGCATGTTGAGCTTATTCCATGATTGCTTTACTTCTCCTGATCTCAGTAATATTTAAGCAGGTTGGATGAAGTGGAGGTCTGCATCGAAAGCATTATGCCATTGTTATCTACTAGTAAGACAATTGGAAACATTTATAAGATCAGTAGGAGTGACACTGAGTTGGACGCATGGTAAAACTAAGAGCATAGAAAGTGAATATGTGCTTGCTTTATGCACACATGTTGGGAAATAGTGCCTGCACATGCCATGTAGCATTGAAACCCCTTCTATGTATGGGTTCCCCATGATCCATGACTTTGTATCTACTCAAAGAGGGACATTTGTATGGCTTACAGTGCATGAAGGTGCTATTTGCATATGGATATGTATATGAAGAATGCCTCATGAAGCTTATAAATAGCACAGGACTGGAGAGGATAAGCTGTTTTAGCCAGCTTGTAGTCTTGGAACATGATCAGTGTTAGGCAGGGACAGCCCCACTCAGGTTGGAAGTTGAATTCAGTGTGAAAATTCAGAAAAAAGAGACTTTTAAGAGGACATATATATATTCATAGTAAATTTAGGGTCACCTTTCAATCTGGATGAACTGGTCTTGGATAATAGCTGATAGTGAAGTAGAATTGTTTACAATAGTATTCAAATCAAAATAATAACAGGAAGCCATTTCTGGAATTATTTCTTTTGGAAATAACTGTCAGCTAATCCTTGACATTGATACTACTGCTTCTGTGCAATGGCTATTACATTCAAGATTTTCAGTCTTGAAACCAAACCCTGTACTGGTGGCTTATGGGTACGGTTAAGGTTCGTTTGGTGCACCACCTGTACCAGCTCATAGTATGCTATTGGAGATGAGACAACAGCTGTACCATGTGTTGGTACACTACCGTATCAAGCCCCTATGCTGTGTTGGCACCTTATTTGATCGCTATTATATGCCTAGTACCCATGTGATATGAGTCAATACAGAAACCTTAATTAGATATGTTACAAATTGAGATTCTTGGGGGCTCCAAGTCTCCAATCATGTTGTTTGAGAGTTGGAAAGACAATATACCTTGTCTATATTTTTAAATCTAGACAGGATACCTATGGACCACAGATAAATAGCTTGTAGTCTTAGTCATCTTGGCTGACCAGTAATGAAACAGTTCTTGATTACAAGATCCATAATAGCTTTCCTGTATGAAGAATATAAGCATTGGTTTAATGCTGCTTATATATTACACAACCAGCAATAAATATGTAGACCAGAAGACCCCCAAAATCTTACTGAACGGTAGAGATGCTAAGTTACATATAACCCTTGAAAATCTGTCTAAATGCTAAATTGATTTACCTTTTTTGTCCTTAATGACATATTGATTGGAGTTATGTAAAATCTTGATATCTTGTTGTGCCTTTTATTAACTGTATATATTCCAGTTAAACCAATTTGTTTCCCTGTTGATCCGGTCCACATAAAGATAATTCTACTTGTCCAGCCTGATTGAGGTCCATAAAGCTGATTCCAAATTAGTAATACAAGTGTATTAAGTATTTTGTGTATACACTAGATAATTCATAATGATGATTGCTATCTGTTTTGACAAGTTCTTTGTCCTTAACTGGTTGTAGTAATATTTAGTTGGCCCATGTTATTTACTGCATTTAGGACCTCTAAATATCTGCATTCACATGTTCTGTTTAAGTTCTTTTGCAGGGTTAGCGAATCCAGCACCTATTATCCAGACATTTTACGCGGAGGATAAGATTTTCAATGATGTCAAACTGGATGGTGTTGTTACCTTGGTTGATGCAAAGCATGCAGGCTTTCATTTGGATGAGGTAAAGCCTAAAGGTGTGGTCAATGAGGCTGTTGAGCAGATTGCATATGCTGACAGAATTATAGTGAACAAGGTATAACTGATTGCCAGGTATTTAGTAGTACTTGTACTTAGGCTTGGGTCCTTTTTGTGGGTTTTGACTGCCTCTTTAACTTTTAACGCTTCATGTTGAACTGGCATGCCAGCCTTTTCTTATGCTTGAGTTACCAACAATGGAATGTCACCTTCAACAGTTATATGTGGGTGTTGAAATAGGCTTGAGAAAAGTTGACCACTTGGCAAATCTATTATCCTGTCGATATAGTGCATATATGATAACTAATATAAACTAAAATTTAAAGATATGCTTTTGAATATTGCAACCTATTTTCTAGATAAACGTTTTTGCTGAAACTAATCAATGTTTGTCATAGAATTTTAAGAAGTTTTTCAAAATAAACAATCATTAATTTTTTTTTTCTCTTTTTAGTGAAGTAAGTGATTCAAGGCATCCTTGCATGGATTAAATTTTGTAAAGTGAAAAAAAGGCATACTTGTTTAGAGACCTAGAAGGGCCTACCTGTCTGACCTGCTACCAATTGCAGCAGGTTAGATCACAAAAAAATTCGAAAATATTGAAAACTCATCGACTTGGTGACCTAGGCAGTTGAACTATCGGACTTGCATGAGTCAAATTGGTGTCATCAACTCACCTGAGTCAAGTTGGATAATGGGAAAAAGAAAAAAATAATAAAAAAAAAGCAGGTGATCTTTCTAGAAATTTCTCTTGATCCATGTAGATATATCAATGGTGCCAATGAAGAAGTCATGCCAAATTCGATGGGAATGGAGATGAGGCCGGCCAGATTTGGAAGGAATGGAGGTAGTATCACTAGGAAGGTAGGGCAGGTAGATCGATAAGGAGAATGGAAGTGGCACAGCCAGATCAGAAGGAAGGAGACACAGCTAGGATCAGAGGGGAGTATAAGTGTGGCTAGGTTGGGAGTGAAGGCTGCAAGGCCTGATCAAGAGGGAATGAGGGCAAATCTACCACGGAATGAGGGCAAATCTACTATGGAAGGAGATGTTCATCCTTTCAGATTTAGGTGTCATGATTATATTTGGTGACAGGGAGGAGAGAGAGCGAGCTAGAGAGGGAGAGGGAGGGAACAGTGACCTTGATGATAGAGGAGAATGTTTGGGAAGGAGAATACCATTGCTTAAAATTAAAGAGTGCAGGAGAGAAGAAGTACGTGGAGAGTTCTAATCCTATGCATACTTGGATGGCTGGTTCAATCATGGTCAACCCATGATCTCCACCACAAAGGATTGGTCTGGCTTGACATGTTCCAAGCACTGGGAAATACACATTTATACATTTATTATGCCTCCAATATGCAGATGAATTAAAGAGTCCATCATTATGTTTGGAATCATGATAATGCTTTTGTTTCCATATTTTATCTTAACTAAGTGATGCATGATGAAGGTTTTATATTATCTCACAAAATGGTACTATATGATTCAAGAACTTAAAGGGACATGAAATGGTACATATCAACTATAATATTTAATTGAACCATGATCAAAATAAGGGGACATAACTACCTTGGTGAGCAGAGAAATTTGATAGGCTGGGGTAAATTCCAAAATTAGTGCAAAGCCATTTTGATTGGAAACAATTGAGTGGAGTTTCAGGAAAATGATAAGTAATTCCTCTATGTTTATAAGGCATTCCCTTCTCTCTCCTTTACGATGCTAATCTAAATAAGTATGTACATGCTTGAGCTGGTAAGGTAGAACCTTTTACTGTATGCCTGAGCATGTTTATGGTGAACTGAGATAACAAAATTACTATGACCTTATCATGACACTTTTTTTTTTTTAAAAAAAAGGTAACTAAGGTCCCAAGTTTATTTGTCTTTTAAGTTAAATATTATTTGAGTCAGTCTCTAGCTTGTAGGCCATTTTTCATCACACATGGGATTGGATATTGGATCTGAATGTGCTGCCCTCTAATTCTCATGTATTGCTAACACTTATGTAAAAAAAACAGAGAAAGTAATCAATAAATCATTTTTAACAATTCAGTCAGTCTTATTTGCTATTCTAAGTTTTCCTTAACTGATGCAAAGGTTTGAGACAGGGTCTGATGTTTTTTTCTTTTTGCTTGTAGACTGATCTTGTGGGGGAGTCTGAGATCTCTTCACTGATCCAGCGGATAAAGGTTAGGATCAAAGCTTGCCTTATAATTATTTTTTGAAGCCTTTTCCATTCATGATATTAATTTCGTTTTCTGGTGAATACAGAATATCAATCGCATGGCTTATTTAAAACAAGCAAAGTATGGAAGAGTTGATTTGGATTATGTTCTTGGGATTGGAGGCTTTGATTTGGAGAGGTTCTCTTCCTTTCCTGTTTCTTGTTTCCAGTGTTCTACTGTTTATAATAATTATGGTTCTTTTGATATTGTTTGCTGAGCTAAAAGCTATAGGTACTTAAATCTGATCACCATATTCCATGATTTATAATTTTAAACTTGTCACTTCTCTTTATGCTTCTAATGCAATTGACCAGGATCACCTGTAGCATTTTGGTCTCAACTATATGTTTAACTTACTGCTGAGATATTGCGTTAATATTTGTTTTGATGTTGCTGTTACTTCTGCTTCATAACAAATCAAACATTTTTTACATGTTTAATCTATTCGAAATCAAAATTATTAAAATTTTATTTGATGAAAATGAAATGTCATTTTCCTATGGGGGTAGTTAGATTTGAAATTTACTACACTGTTTTAATTGGATCATTACATGCTATGTTCTGTTGCAAAATCAAAAGGCATTCATAGTCCACATTGCAGATTGAATTCCAACTGCTATGCTTTATTCCACTTATTAGTTTCACCAGTTAATGTTTTATTGCATGACTATCCTTCTTTACATTCTTTCTTTGATTTTTCAATCTCACCTTCCCAGGATCGAGAGTGCTGTTAATCCTGAAGGTTCAGAAGGTCACTCAAGGCATGAACATGAGCATGATCATGATCATGATCACCATCATGACCATCATCACCATGATGATCATGGCCATAAACATGGTGAGTCTTATCTTGATGTCAGAAGCAATATCAGTAGTCTTTCCATGTCAGCGTGTCAATACAACATAAGCATAGCAATATTTTTATTTTACAAAAATATTCACTGACAGATGTCATATTAGCACAATATCATATTTTAGCAATCAGTAACTTCGTTATTTGTGGTATCAAAACTTTTGAGGTGTTTGGTCTGTTGACTTTTCTCCACACGATTCTTCAGCAATTCACAGTTGTAATTACCTTATGCATCACACAAGAATAATAAGAGTCAAGTTTATTTTTCCTTTTCTCCTCCATGCTAATGACTGAAGCTGTTCAATATATATGTCAAAGTTGAAAAAGGCCACTGCATCATTACCTCTCGGGCTGTTACCATTTTGTCATGACACAGTCATAATTATGATCAGGACCATAGCATCAGAACAAACTCGACTATTAACAAGGCCTTCCTAGTCTCTTCTTACATATATTAATATGGGGACTCTTTGTTACTATTTTGTCATGACACAGTCATAATTATGATTAGGACCATAACATCAGAACAAGCTCGACTATTAACAAGGCCTTCCTAGTCTTTGCTTACATATATTAATATGGTGACTCTATCGAAACCTGTAAACAAAACATGAAGATGCACAAAAAACTGAAATGCACTCTCCACCACCTCAAGCACAGCTTCAAGGGGACTGATCCATCATCGAGTGATGCGGCGATACCATCTTATGTAGTCGGACTCGAAGCCCAGACGTCCCTGCATCGGCTCCCTCGTGACCATGCAAGCCATCTATCGGTCCTAGAGAGCAATGTACTTTGCATGCTCATCTGCCTAGTGGCTATCAGAGTGCCCTCTTAGGTTGATGCTGTGAAGGGCATCGTCCTGTGAGGGAGCGACTGGCATGGACTGCTGCAGTCCAACTGCCGCATTGCTCTATCTAGCTGCTACCACCCATGATAAAAAAAACATATCGATGGAGCGACGGCATGCTGGATCATCCGTCCAGCTGTGCAGAACTTCGAAAGCGTGGCAACCAACTCGTCGGAGTAGGGCTGCTACACCATCTACAGTATCAAGAATATTAAAAACAACATGAGCAACATAAAAACACAAGTCGTTCGGAAAATAGATTTTCACGTTAACGGCAACCAGAACTACAAAATTAGAACATACCTGATCGTGTGTCTGCCGATCCATCTGATACCGGTTCTGGAGTAGAACATGTGCTGAAACCTCGGTCACAACCTTCGCATCCCTCCACCTAAACATAGATGAAAATAATACAAGTTTAAATGATGAACCTTGGTGAAGTTAGATATTGAATGAGAAAGTTCGAAGCATTGCTCACCAGTATCCAAGGGGTCCACATAGACCGAGGGCATCCGTCTCTTCATGCCTCAATCCCCTACTTTATGGTGTAACATGAGGAAGTTAATCCCATCCTCATAGCTGCACCAGGATTAGGGAACCACCAATGTCGCACCAGGATTAGGGAACCACCAATGTCATGCACATCGAGGGCAATCTCATGGCACAACTCTCTGTAGAGCCATCCTAGACATACACTGCTCTAGCTGTAACATTCAACAGTGCCCAAATCCTCGAGTGGAAGGAACATAAGGTGCACCCTCGAGGACGACTTATCCACAAAAAGCACCCTGCCAATGAGCCGCATGATGTATGCCCGTGCATGGTGCTGCACGGTGATCTCATCAGCATCAGCTGGAATCTGCTAAAAGTGCTTATGTAACCAGTTGAGAGCCAGATGGGAGCCCTTGATCACGGAACTTAGAGGTCTGGCTCCCAACAATTGCTCACACTCCACGGGCTAGCTATGGTGGACCCGTCATGGGAAGGCCATTACTAGTGGATGGCTACATCCTCAAGGATGATTGTTTACTCACCCTGCAGCAGATGGAATGCATGCATCTTCGACCGCCACCTCTCCACCAGAGCGGTGATTAGGTGCTAGTCAAGCTACATGAAGGCCAACCTAGTGACACCATAGAAACCACTCTGTAAGAGGTAAGGGAATAGGCGTGGATCTGGAGGGAGATGAAGTGTGCCACACACCTATAGTGCAAGGTTTGGGAATCCTGAAACCACAAGATGTGATGATCAGCATGGATGAATACAATGCTTACACATGGAAAACAATGGACAGATGATACGATACCTGCATGCGCCACACAACATCTAACCGATGATGATCTTGTTGCATCAAGATCGAGTGATCTTGAGGACTTGGATCCATCTAAAATAAGATCATAGCAAAACAATAATAAGAGATTACCCGAATACATTACTATACGATACAAGACTATAAGCATAATTAAACTGTATGTTAAATGTAAACGAAGCAAAAGCAATAGAAAGATGACAATAATACAATCACACTACCATTGATGAAATGAAAATGACTATCATTCATCATAAATGTCATGGACACATTCGTAAGCATAAATTACAAGATCAAAAAATATTAAAACTCCATTTATCGAGCACTTCGCTTCGGGGCATTTCTACTTAGACACTTCTTTTGATTATGGCCTTATTGCCTGCATAGTCCACATCTCTGATTTGAGCGAGTTTCCCTGTAGTCCATCTCACTGCGAATCCAGCTTGCTTTAAGTCGCCCTTTAGATCTCATAAGTCTTTGATCAGGAAATAGTGCCAGTCAATCTGGCTCCTCCCTGTAGCTCGGATGTTTAACTGGATAAAAAATGGTCCTGTAGCATCCTAGTGTCACCTCAATGCTGTAACGATCATCCATGTATCTGTAGCAATTCAGAGAGAGTATAGCAGTCGTGACATATGAGCAAGAATACCTCAAAGCGGAAAACCTGCCACATGAGCAACTATGCTCCCTCAAATTAATAACCTGCGTGTTGCCTCCTCGATGAGTCATGTTGTCGAATATTATTTGAAGAAAAAGCAATGATTATCTGTCAAACACTATGACTCGATGTGAGTTGGCCTTCTGTCTCTACTTGTTCAGCTGATTTTGAAGATATGGTGTATACCTGCTTCCACTTTGCATAAGAGCCTACGCATCATGTCGATGACTCTTGGAGTGGAAGACAAGACGCTTGTACGTGTGATGCACCAAGGCAGTGATGGAAAGGCGTTAAACACCTTTTAGGACACCATTCACACACTCAGCTAGGTTGGTGGTCATGTGACCATATCGACGGTCATTATTGAATGATTGTGTCGAATACTCCTTGAAAATGCTATCACACCACTTGGCCGCCCTTCTATCCGATTCACAAATTTAGTCCATTATATTTTGGAACTTTCTTCCTTGATACTATACGCTTTTTCAAAATAAGAAATTTGAGCCAGCAACAAAAGCATGGACTAAAGATAGTGGGCAAGAAGATGAATTGGAGTTCAGTGGCTACCTGCATGGTACACACTGTGCTTTAGTTGTGTGTTTTTAAATCTACGATTGAAGTTGCTCATAACAGGTTGTGGACAGAACCGATGGTATGCATCCGAGGGTTGCCATCCTTGGACATGCCTAGCAGCTTCAATAATTCCTGCATGATGGTTAGAGATGAGGTAGATGCCCGACCTTCTTGTGACATACTCTTGGATGCAGGCTAAAAACTAGGACCAGCTGCTCCTGCTCTCACCCTCAAGAATGGCAAATGCAATTGGATATATTCGATTGTTACCATCAATCGATGTGGTAATCATCAAAGTACCTTGGTACTTGCCCCATAGGAATGTGCCGTCGATCTAGAGTACGGGTTGACAGTAGTTGAAGCCATCAATGCATAGTTTAAAAGCTCAAAATGCATATCGAAATATCTCAAATTGATGGCTATCACTGCTCATCTCTGCATTGTCCTATGCAACCATAGTTTCGGGGTTGGACTGCTGTAACTCAAGCATATACTTTGGCAACTGTCTATATGATTCATCCTAATCGCTAGATATTCTGACTATTGCTTTCTGTTTACCATACCATGCCTTCTTGTAGGATACCTAGTACTTAAACATGTTCCTTATCTCCTTCATAATGACTGCAACTGAGATCGAAGGATCTACACTGAAGATATTTAGTATGCAGTTAGAAATAATATCTGAGGACAACTGATGATGGTCGCGTGATACCCCAGGATGTACATAGGAATGTGGACCAATATATTGTCTGATCTCCCATAAACCATCACTCTTTCTCTGTCACTTAAAGCCTCCAACCACAACCGCTCATGTGCTGCTTACATTTTATAGTCCAATATGATGGTTATGACTTTTCAACCATGCACTCCTGATTTCTTCTTAAAGAATAAAGTTGTACTACCATTTGCACATTATTTGTGTTGCAAAATAACATACCTCTATTGAATTCCTTACTGGGATCCCAATTCGCAGGCCATGTAACCCTTAAAAGCTGCAAAGCATTAATAACATCCTAGTTTAACTGACCACAATGTGAGGATGGCATGTACATCTCCTCAGTAGGGGCATGCTCCAATGTTGTGTAGGAGGGGATAGGAGCATGAGAGGGCCCGTTGTCATCAAATCATGGCTCAACGTCATCATCACCATTTTCATCGGATCCATCTATTGGTTCATCATCCTCCATCCCCACACCAGAGAGGTATAGATTGTTGTTGCTAGACTCTGCAGCCAATGAGTTAGCTCACTCATTGGACTCAACTCTAAGTTGACATGGCGTGTAGAACATCCTAATATATAAACATCGAAACTCGGATCTTGCTCAAAATGAGACATGAAGCCAACTTGCATTGTAGGAGTTTCGGATGATGTGGAGGTTGGCGACTAATGCGCACTCAATTGAAATGACATCGATGGCCCACTGTCTATTAGCAACTGGGTATACAAACCAGGATCACCATGCTGAGTATCAAACTGTGTATAAGAATCGGGCATAATGTCTTCTGGTAGGTGTCGCCCTGGTGAAAGTACAACAATAGTACTTTTTTACTTCCATGTTCACCTCTATCGCAGTTAATGATGGTTGAGATTGATATGTCTCCAACATTATCTCAACATCCTTATCATTTCTAATTTTATAGAGCACATATTTCACTTGACCTGCTTGTAGAAAATCTATAGACAATCCTGTTGACCCTCTGATTAGGACTCAATTTGAGCACGTGATAAAGCTTGGCCACTATATCAGCATAGGATATACCATGCCTCATTCGAACTGCCCTCGTTATTGATGAAGCAAGGCAAATAAGTGGTCTGCTCACATTGATGGAATTTCCTAAAAAGAGAAAATGTATCATTAGACGCATGTAAGGTGATGGGCTTATGCAATTAAGATGAGATGATATCTAACTACACGGGCTATGATCCACCAATTGTTAAAACCGAGTCCAATTCCTGTCTACATTAAGTTAAAGGGTGGACCAGCCGTTGAAAATGATTCACGAACCATTGATGTATGGGCTGCTCACACCTCTTATTTCACTAACCCTAGTCTATTCCTCTCTAACCTTTAATAACTTAGCTCTTCAATAAGAAAAAGTAGCACTATAACCTTTAAAATACGTAAAGGACACCATTAATCTATTTGAAGTTGCTTATAATTTCTAAAAACGAGAAGCCACAAACTAGGTTTTCTAGCTTCTCTTGAAAGCATTTTTTGAACTTCTGTTCTAATAGAAGTACTTTTCAGATAATACTACTAGATAAATTTTATTCAATGAATTTTTGGACTTTAGAATTCACAAAAGCACTTTTTGAAGAAATATAAAACACACCACCAAATATATTTATGTGCTTTCTATAATTTCCATTTCAAAATTCAATCGACAGAGTTAAATAATAAAAATATAAATGTAAGCAATATGATATGAACTACAAAAAATTGTATATTTTTGAAGATCTCTCACCAGTATTGAATTAAGGTATTTTAGACCTTTATATTAAGTTCAATTTTAAAAATTATTATTTTTACAACACTAATCATTGAAACTAAAAACCTTAGCCTACATTAATTAGGTTCATAGGGAAATGTTTTGAGTGTGGAAGTTAAACATGGCTATCAAAATTATCGCTCTTTCATCCTTATTATTATTAAATTCAAATCAATTTCAGACATTTAGGTTCAGATCAATCATATATTTTTAAATTTTTAATGTTTATTTTTTAACATCAGTTATTTTTCTGTGTTTATAGAAACATGTTACCCTTGTGCCACTATAAGGGCAGGCAAAAACTTCAAGCATTTACCTTCTCACATAGCATGAATGTATAACTTGTGAATAGCCTGACATTCAAGTGCAGACCTATTTGTTTATGTTCATTGAAGTTAATAGATGGTTGGTTGATAATATTAGAAAATGGTAGATGCTCGATCTAGAATTAGAATTTTGAAGAAACACTAGAACAAAAGCATTAATGCTTCTTTGTGGATGTATATATTGTGGTGAGAATCCAACATAATGAATTTTTTGAAAAGTTACTATTGGTGCCTTTTTTCTCTGTATCAAACAATGGACATAGATATGGATGCTTCAAATAGAGCAAAAGGCAGTTAGCACAAAGATACATGTATAGGGTGCTGTGCCATTGACAAATACAGTTGGGAGTGAATGAGGTATCAACTCACGACTACAAGACAATTTTTTACGATTGAGCAGTGCTAAACCACAAATGATAAAGAGCTAGAAATAAGTAATCCAATAGTAAAACAGTTGAAGAGAAAGTGAGCAAGAATTGCTTAATATAGTTTTGAGCATATTATTTTCCAGATAGCTGAGTGTGGGACTTTGTCTAAAATACCATATTTTGAAATATAAGCTGCTTAAATTTTGATTTGTGTCTCTGGAGTAGCTTGAATACCTATTTAGTCCACTACAAGGGCGATATGCACCTAATACTCATTTAAAATAGGAACAAACAGGCATTCATGTGAAGACAGTTAAAAAGAAAACACAACCAGCAATCCCTCTGAATCATATAGAGCCAAGGTGGATACTCACTTTTAGCAAATGAGACAAAGAAGAAAAAATAACATAAAGCAAACAACAACAAATTTTAGCAGACAATTTGGAGTAACATGAACTGATTTTATGGACACTGTCATCTTTAAGGTCGTAACTTTATTGTCAGATTGTTGTTGGGAAATTTTTCTCTGTTTGATTAATGACAAGATTAATGCAAGCCATCTGGAGCATTATCCCAATGTTATATAGCTTGTATCCTGAAACTTTGCACTAAAGAGTGAGCTGACAAAGGCAAGCTACTTCACAATATGGAACAATACATAACAAATGTATGGTCTTATCTCGGAAATCCTGATATACAAGGTTCTTCTAAACTTATCTGGAACTCAAACCTCTCGTTCACTGTTGACATCTCAGCATTTTATGTAAATACTATATTTTAGATACAAATTTTTGATCATATAAGAAAGGAGATTCTTGCAAGAGGGTTTATTTTGCTACTTGTAAAGAGCAATGAATTGAAACATATTTGGTTCTATATCAGTCAAAAATAGCATATCAAAACTGAGCATAAAGTACGTGAGAAACTCATTGGGTGTCCTGTCGAGATGAAAAGTATTGATGCAGTGGTGGTCGGCGGTGGTTGACGGTGACGGAGGCCGGCTGCATGGAGGAGGATGGATGCTCCGGCGGCAACAGCGCCTCTAGCGGAAATGGCTTTCGGGATCTGACAGAGGAGGAAGATGGGGTGCTGGACAAGGGAGATGGGGACCATGACGGAGGGGTCGGTCGCTCGGGGATGGAGGGGGCTGTCAGTGGTGGGGCTCGATCGCGATTTATAGGCAGTCAAGCCCTAATTTTTTTTTTAGATTGACACGATGAAATCATCTGTTGATTTCAAAATCATTTGTTCCATGGACGATTTTAACATTTACAATAGGCAAAAAAAAAAAAAAAAAAACGATGATGCAACATGGGGATCCCATGCGGTATCTGTAACATTACTTCGAGAATATGTTCCAAGCGAACGTTATTCTCGGAATAGGTTTTTAAACGGACATTAAACTAAGCAAAGACCCTCAAAATTACTTAAAAAATGCTTTTGACCCTCTCAAAAGCTCTTTTTGTACCTCCAAAAACAATGCTAACTAGGGCCTAGGTCTTTTGAAGGTGTCCGTCATAAAGGATAATGGAAGAAAAATGGTCACAAGTCCCCATGATGCCCCAATTAGAAAAATTGGAGATATGATATGCCTAACTTTTGGCATTGCTCTTGCAGCATGTAAAGCATTCCTTCACAAGGATGAAGGTGTTACCTCTGACTGCTGATTCAGTATGCTAATGCTGTTAAACTGAGGCTATTTTGCTACCCTGCTGAAAGTATTTATAAAAATACCAATTCCAGTGATGGAGAAATGATCCAACTTGTTTTTTTTCTTTTTGCAGAGCATCATGGTGATTCCCATTCTCATGATCATAGCCATGACCCTGGTGTTTCTTCTGTAAGCATTGTTTGTGAAGGGAGCCTGAATCTTGAAAAGGTCTGCTTCTAGTTTTTCATGTGGTGCCTTCCTTTTTCTTCCTAAACTTAAAGAAATGCTGATTCTTTCTGGAAGAAATTTTTTCCTTCTTTTGTCAGCTGTTATACTATATGGTCAATCACTTATGTCTCTCCACACATCTATAACAGGCCAATATGTGGTTGGGAACATTGTTGATGGAATGCAGTGATGACATATATCGGATGAAGGGTCTCTTATCTGTTGAGGGCATGCCCGAGAGGTTTGTCTTTCAGGTTTGGACCATATTCCCAGATCATCTTGTTTTCTGTCATGTGTTATGTCTACTTTTTATTAGCGAGATGTTGAATTGTAAGGTAATCAAAATTGATTTGAATTATAGCAAAATACTATGTGAAATTTGCTTTGAATCTCTAAAAATCTTCCCTTGTTTTGGACTTTGAATTTTAGCAATAAATGTATAGGTTTTTTAGTGGTTAACAACAGTTTTGTAGCTTGACATAGTGTATTTTTTGCTGCATGATGATATGCAATTATGCATCATTTCTGTGTGATACATGTAGGGAAAATGAGGGGTGGATGGTTATGTGTTGGTACATATTGAATAATGCAACACATAATGTTGCATATTTATATTTTGCTCGTAGTATCATAACATCCATCCATGCTTTGGAAGCATACCACTTTAACAGCATTGCTCTCATTTAAAGTGGAAATGTTTCACAATCTTTCTACTTTATAGCAATTAAATATAACAAGATTTACCGTATCTACAGAGGAACTCAAGTCTTCTTATTTTCCAACAAGCAATGCATCTACAGTATTTGTTCATAATACTTACTCTACAGGTGCTATTGCTATGCTTTTTAATGTAGCATTCGCCCTTGCATTGATCTTATTGGTTAATCCATATTGGTATCATATCCGTACGCTGAACTGACTCTCGTATGGAATGTGTGCTGACACTTTACAGACATGATACTGGGGTCTGATGCTGAGATTGCAAACCTTGTTTAGGATATTGGTCCTCAATCTAGGCTGCCTTCTTGATATGGCAGGCCGGGAATACTGATCTTTTAGCCTCATAACTAGGTATCCTGTATCCACTAGGGTTCATGTGTTAACATCAAGGCCCTCACTTCTACAATATCATGCCCTTTTGTTTTCTTAATTTTACATTCAATATTATAGTTGTAAGATGCAGTCTTTGTGCACATGGACTTCATAAGAGATTATCATGTGGACAACAAATGATCACTGATGGCCACAAAATCAGAGTTGCCTCTCACTTTTAGTGTTTTCTGTTTGGATTCCTTTGTTTGGAGCTTCAGAATCTTCATCTTCTAAGTCAATGCTTTTATCTTGCAGAGATGAGCTATTGGTTTGTATCTGTATCGGATTCTCAATAATATGATGTATTCACAATTTTGACCCTTATACTAGCTTCTGTGGTATATATATAGTTACGGATATTTTGTTTTCAATTTTTAAATGCATATTTTAATTATTGCATGCTAAATATCTTTAAATATTGTAATAATCTGATTTTACTTGAAGTGCTGATATTCTAGTATCTCAGTTTTTATAAATATTGGCCGAGATCTTGGGGTTCAAACATCTAGGTATTTCCATGTCTTTTCCAACTTACTATTCAACTGAGATAAACCAAGATCTCACTTTGTCTTGGTACCATCTATCCAACAGGATTGTTGAGATCTCAAATTTTCAAAATCATGTTTGGCTTTGTTCTCTTACCAATTGTCCTGTTTCATCTTGCTTCATCAATGTTTGATGTTTGGACCTTTCCTTTTTATAAACTCCTTAATTGGCATTAAAACAAGAACTTTAAAAACTAAAATCTACATTGTTGTTCCCATTGAAATGCTTTTCAAGGGCTTTTTGGGCATAACAGAGTGCATGTTGTGGTCCCATGGGGAAGATATGGATAACTTTCCCGGTGCTTTATTTATTAAACCTCATTTCCGAATGTAAGGGCAGCCAAATATCCAAAGGATTGTCCACTAGGCCTCCATTGATATCAAAGAGTGATTCCTTGTTTCCATTTGATACCGGCATATGTTTTTCTTTTTTTATGTGGAATGTGGACACCTTTTTTCTAGATTTTTCCTATATAATAGTGGTCATTTATTAACTGGTCCTCTTTGTCCATCTAGTAATTTTCCCTAAATGCTTGAACTTAACCTGTGGCTACCTGTGGCTTCTAAGCAATGTGCAGCTTCATATTAGCACATGGAGCAGACTAGCAGAAATTATCATAGTCTTATGGAAGGCCTTGTTTCATGTCAAATGTGAGAAGCTTGCCCTCTGGCGTATTTGATTATTGGTTTTTGAGCACTATAGTCTCTCCATTCTGTATGATTTACGTGTCTCACACATTGCTTTCCATGAATTAGGCATACTAGCTGTCTGCTGTAATTTTCTACTAAGAAAAATCTATAAATGCTGCAATCATTTCCTAAAGTACATGTCAAATACTCTGTTTGTCCTCTTTGATATTTGATTGTTGCTTTTTGAGCAATATAGTCCTCTCAATGCTTTATGAGTTGCATCACACAATTTACTTTGCATGAAGTGGGTATGCTTGCTGTCTGTTGAAGTTTTCTTTACTCATAAAAATCTCTATTTGCTGCAATTGTTCATAGTTCTACGTACCTTTCTTACAAATGGAAGACTTACAAATTTTTTTCACCTTTATTTTTTAAATTTAAATTTAAATTTATTATTATTATTTTTATGGATTTGGACAGGGAGTTCACGACATTTTCCAGGGATCTCCTGATAGGTTATGGGGCCCTGAAGAATCTAGGATCAACAAAATTGTATTCATAGGGAAGAATCTAAACGCTCAGGAGTTAGAGAAAGGCTTCAAGGCTTGCTTGTTGTGATGATGGCATCCTGGAAACTTCTTCTCTTACTTCCATTTTTAAGGATCGTCATCTATTGGGCCTTCGCTTCTGATTTGTGCCCCAGTGCCAGCTACCAAGAGGGAGTGCAAGTACAGTTAGGAGACAGCTTTTTTTGTTATTCTGGTCCCCTGTTTCGATCTTGTTAATAAAAAAATTACAATGTACGATACTGGATAACGTATAAAAAACCATTTTAATATAGAATGCTGATTTTGCTAATGATATAAAGATTATGAGAACTATTATTATCAGATGACGAGATGTCTTATATTTGATACTTATCTTAACTCTTGTTTATCCCTGGAACCTATGGACGATGACAGGTGATCTGCCATTCCGGTTAGTTTTGTGCAATTTGGCGAGTTAATAGCTGGAGCACATAACCTGATAAGCATTGACCCACCTCTGATGGTGGTCTGGATCACTTTTTTAAGTGAGGTTAGGAGCTCCGTCGGCTGCTTCAACTCTTGGATTTTTGAAGATAACGTAAATGGATCTCAATATTGGTTCAACTGCTCGGAATCTGACACCTTTCTCACTCTCGTGTTCATTTCTAATGCGTTTGTTTCAACGCGTTTGCAGCCGCCGTCTGGAAGCATATCAGATCATTAAATTTATTTGCAGATGGAGGCAATCTCAAGCTTGTCAATGTTTCAAGGTAACCCAAAATTGACCTAAAAGGGTCGCAACTACAAGTGGCTATTTAACCATTAGAATTATGTTGGCATGTAGTTAAAGTAAAGCAAGCAAGGCCGCCACTGCATGATTCACGGATGAGCAAAGGGCAGATGGTGTCCGAAATAGACAAGAATATATATATATGTATTCTTTTCGTGCAATCATGAGCCATCTATAAACACTAAATACTACTACATCTGGAGTTTTATACTTCTAGGATTAGCTTTGGTTTGTCAAGGTCTACTTTGGTGATCGATGCTTCCCAGTAGTATATGTATCATCATCAATTGTGCCACAATTTGACGCTTCGAAGGACCAGTCCTTGTTCTGGAGTAACCTAGAGCAGCCCAAAGATAAAAACCCTGAACTGGGGTAGGCGCCACTTGTGGGTTTGATACTAGATTACTGAACTGGGGTAGGCGCCACTTGTGGATTTGATACCAGATTACGTCCATCATTTGGTCTTGTTCTGAACAAAATAATTCGCAGACGAAAATGCCTTCTATATTTGCAATTAAAAATTTGTCTATGGTCAGCCACCATGTTATGTATTGCCACCATCATGTGTGGTCTAATTAGGCCAGCTATCTTTTATTTGAGAATCCATGCATCATTCTAATTTATTATTTCAAACCATTCAAATGAACCATAAACTTAATGGCAGAACATGAATTTGAAATTGGTTTCGGTTCATGGTTCTTCCAACAACGGGAAGTTAGTAGCATGTAGACAATCTCGTCCCTGAAAACAAATAGATAATGAATTGCTACCTCAATGGTCCACATTGGAGGCTTTGCTAAGTCAAAGTTTTGCTCTCTGTTAGCAACTGAGTAATTCCACATATAGAATTTTAACCATCTCACATCAGCTGAGCAAGGATGATAGCTAGGTCTATTGAGAGGACAAGAAGCCCTCCAAGATCGGCATCATTCAAGCCAAAGTGATGCATGACGCATGACTTGGATCTTCTTAGCCTTTTGTGTTTTGCTTTATGTTTGCAAGTGGTTAGATTAGTTTGATTGGTAGCTTGATAAGGAAGTCAAAACATCGATCAATTGGTTGTTATGGAATGGAGTAAGATGTCGGGAACTCTCATCTAATGTCATCAAGTTGCTCCTATAATATTTAATGCAACAATGGAAGTCAGGGGATGGCATTGCTTCTTTTACAAATTTAAGCTCAAACGAATATATATGGTTGGTACCCTCGCGTTGTCGTGATGGATGGTACTGTGATTCCGTTTTGTTGGTCACTTTGTACTTGCTTTCTTGTCATCCTTTATTGTATTTGGAAGTGTACAGACTTTTTAGGTCAAGTATGGCTTTCATGCTCTACTTACTTGGCCCACTTTTTTGTCTGGGGCTGGCAATCTTTTTGCGGTGCCTGCACTTAAAAAGGGAACCGAAAAATGTGAGGGAGACTTGAGCAGAATTTGCATTACAATTAAGATTGTAAGAAGATTGGATTCACCTGCTTCTAATCTAAAGTAGTCCAAAGTTTATCCAGTGCAACTCAAAACGAGATCAGTTTTGGATGTGGATTGAAATTGGATTTTTGAAATTTTAAATCTGAATTCATGGCGATCCAACTACTGACAATGCTAGCATGCTATATAATTCAAGATTCTTCTTGAATAGAAAAAATTAGTCTTTTCTCAATCTGAACCAAAGATATCAGTATTAGGCTTAGACTGAAGACATGAATCATTCAAATATGGATTGGATTTGGATCTTTAAATTCTGAATCTAAGCCTAGACCAATTCAAAAATAATATAATAAATATTTCAGAACCCTTCTTAAATATGAGAAATCAGTCTTTTTATCATGATGTAATTTGATAATAATAATTTATGTTGATGATCAAATATCCATGGTTATCAGTGAAATTATATGCAGATTATGATTTTGACAATATTTACATGTTGATTACCATTATTTTATTGCATAATATGTTAATGATATAATTAGGCAATCGGCATATACATATCTACTATGATTTATGTTTAGATTATTTTTGATTTGATTTGACCCAAAAAATCTTAAGGATTGATAAAATTAATATTAAATCTGACCTAATCCAACTTCAAAGAAATTGTATTAGGTTTGAATTCATTTTTTATTCTGGTTTAATGTGAATTGGGTTTAAATTATATTAGGATTGGGTTTAGGTCAAATGAAGGAACCGGATGGCAAGCACAATAAATTGCACCTAAGTATCATTCAATTTTATGTTATATAATTTCTAAAGCTGAATCCATATTCTTATCTGCCAAATATTCATGAATTGTACCAAAATTCTTGATGTAGTCCTCTTTTCCTTTAATTGTGTTGTGGCTTTTTCCTCTTTCTAAGAAGGCAGCGGCCAGCATAATTTTACTTGACATCATAAGAGGGATGCCCGCTTTTCAATGGCAACAAGATGGATGATCTCTGAAGAAAAATTAGAAGCACATTGGATTCCATTAGTTGATGTCTACCATAAGGGTTAACACCTCACATTGGATGCTCGCATAATGGTTGGGTTTTCAAACGCTACGGTCAACTACTTTAGATATCTGGCAATTTTTTGGACACAAATGCTGTGTCTAATGGTTTTCGATAAAAGGTAATGCATAGTTTTTTTTTTTTTAAGAAAAAAATTATTTGATATAACAATGTCCATAAAATTTAAATGTTATTTCTATATAGATATTTTGAAATGCATCTATAAAATCATTAAATATCATTCAAAATTAAAATACCCACAACATTTTTACATTGGTGTATGGTTAAGAGTGAGAATTTTTAGAGATAACAAGTAGACTCAACCTAATGAGATGCAAGAAAGCTTTAGTATGGATATAGGCGCACAACCAGCTCGTTTGAGTCTTACTTTAAAAGAGTAAAAGAAAAAAAAAAGAAAAAAAAGCGACAAAATACTTTTAGTCCTCAAACTTTCGTTCAAAATATATTTTAGTCTTATTATAATTTAGTACATTACTAACTTTTTATTGCATAGAATTAATTAAAATTGATAAATTAATTTACGTGTCAACCTATCAACTAGTCTACATATTCATATTATAGTTATGTATCGGCTATTTCATCAATTTTAACTAATCTTATGTAATGAAATATTAGGAATATATTATTTTTAAAATATAAAGAACTAAACTGCAATAATTAAAAATCTAAAGGTCGAAATGAATTTTGAGTAAAAGTTAGAGAGCCAAAAGTATACTTTAGAAGAAGGATAATAAATGTAAGGGTCCTACCTGAAAAGATATGCTAACGAACAAATTTGTGCAAAAGACCAAGCTTTCATACTTTTAGTACCATGTCCTCTGCCTTTAAACGGAGGCATACATTAGAAATCCAAGTATATATCCAATCCAATAGACCAAAATGTTCTCATCATGATAATAGGACCTAATCCACGTACGCGTAAACGGGTGGTTGAAAGAGTCACCAGCATAACGATAGCTTTCAATGGCTCATATAATTGGGTGTGGAGGCCGAGAGGCGAATGGGGTGGGGGGACCTTGTCCTGTATAAAAAAAAAAACTTGTGCCAAGACTCTCATCCTATCTTTATCGCTTGAAACTTCAGCCAAATAACAAAAAGTTTCAACCTATAGGCCTCAATATTTCAATCACGATAACCAAATCAAGGTTAAGGTCAACAAGAGAAATACCTGCTGCCTTTTTTATTATGAGCTGTTATCGTAATACCTGCCTTCTTCGTCCCCACAATGCTATATAAAACTAGAGCAGTGGTTGCATGATTGATTGTTGTATCCTTTGATTCTTATGGTTGGATTTGGTATTCCCTCGCCGAACCCCATCCCTAGGAAGTAAACAAACTTGAATAAAAACAGGGAGGCAATTCTAGACTTGGACGTGATTGCCTCTTTGCGTCCTGTTTAGATGTGCAAACAAATGAAGGTAGCTGATGTGCAAACAAATGAAGGTAGCTTGGGAAACAATGTACTATGATTACCTACTCATCATCATGTTACGAGGGGTGTCCTTGGGTGGGACTTTTTCTTGCAGAAGACTTGTAGACGCCTTCGATGATGGGTAGAGTGTCTGCTTCATGTCAAACCAATAACCAACTCCCTTTCCACAATCCCAAGCCACGAAAGGGAACGGCCATTGATTGTGCCTTGAACTTTTTATCCAACGCAACACCGCTGCCGGCCATGCTGGGGCCACGGGCTGCTGCTGCTGCCAGCATCGATCGCGACATGCCCTTTAAACCACGTTCGGTGCTGGGCGTTTTGGATTTCAGAGACTGATGGGTAAACACTGGAAAGGTTCCTGCATCATAACAGTGATGATAGATCTGTCCGAAGCCGACCTTCAAAAATTACATTTCTATTTCATTATCATAATTAATCACTATTAGTTTACTTATGCTACAGTATAAACTAGGCCAAAATATATTTTTAATTCTTAAATTTTTATTTAAAACTTATTTAGATACTTAAACTTTCGCCGTTACAATTCAATAATGCATTATTCCTGATATTTTGTTACATGGAATTAGTATTACTTAATAGTTCATATGTTTGTATCTGATACATTAGATGTTATATATTTGTATCAGGATGGTATATCAGATATTTTTCCTTATAATGAGATATAATTGAGTTTAAATGAAAGTTTAAGGATCTATATGAATTTAAGCAAAAGTTTGAGAGTCAAAAGTTATTTAAATAAAATGAGTGTCAAAGGCATACTAATGGCGAAGATGTGTTGAATATTTTATGAATAGTATACTATATTTACGGGAGTTCACCTTTTAGAAGGAATAAGAGCCAGTATTGACCCTGATGGAGGATATTTTGAGGACTCCGCAATGCTTGCATGTATAATGTACTTGCATATATATATATTAATGGCCATGATACTAAAACTGTTCCACATGTTGGCAGCAACATCCCATGCGTTGCTGACACGACGCTTACAGAAAAGTCCCCGTTTTCAAACCCCAAAGCCATGGTCAAACTTAAGATTACTTTTAGTTAAAAAAGGCTGCGTTACCAAACGAACGGCCCAGATCAAATGGAAATATCTTGGACGAGACAGTAGCCGCATGCGGATTTCCCTTAGCGGCACCGCCCCCGCGTCTTAAGCAAACTGCCCTCAGAGCCATCATCCAATGGGCCATAAAGGGCTCAGGAACCGAACCACGTGCTCTGTCTGACCTTAACCGCAAATCCAACCTCAGAGACATCCCTCGAGGCCATTACTCGCTTTTGTCCTTATCGGGCCCTGCCAGCTGCACTACGCTGTCCCGGAGGAACAACCGTGCTCGGCTGGATAGGGTGACCGCCACCAGCTGGAACCTCCGCCGTTCCAAGCGCTGCTGCTAGCGTCCATGAAAGGAAGCACGCAGGAGAAGTGGAGTCTGGTCACCCGTCATCCTTCCAAGGCTTAGGTTTCCATAAAGCCGTTAGCCCTCAACTATTTTTTTTTTATCATTATTATAATCAAAATAATATTATTATTATTTTGAGAGCCATGGACCAAGGCTAACACTTCTTTCAAATAGATTTACTTTGTATTTTATATAATAATAACAACAATAAAATCTTAATTCTAAGCTAGTTGAAATCGATTGTATAAATTTTTTTTCATTCGACTTTTTTCTAAGTTATTTTTTTTAAGATATAAAAATTTTAAGTTTTTCTTTATCAGTTTCTCCTATATGATTTTCGATTACCTCTATCTTTTTTCTTTTACATGTATGGAATCACTTTGCTGTACAGATGCATCTCTAAGTCGTCATTCCTTTATTCTATCTTTACTTTTTTTTTATGAATGATTTTATTTTTTATTGAATAATTTTATTTTTTATTATATCTTTTTTTATATTACCACATAACTATTTTAATATTTTTATTTTGCCATATTCATCTTATGTATGTGTATTTTTCTAACTACTCAACATTTCGTACCATAAAGCATAAATGGCCTTATAATTGTCCTATAAAACTTTTCCTTTAACTTAGCAAGTATTTTACGATCACATAATATTCTAATTGCATTTCTTCATTTTATCTAATCTGCTTTAATCCTATAGACAGCATCATTATTAATCTCTCATTCCTTATGAATAATGGATCCTAAATATTGAAAATGGTCATTTTTAGTAACTTTATGGTTCTCAATTTGTACTCTGTATTCATCTTCATTTCTAAATGTACTAAAATTACATTCTATATATTTTATCTTTATCCTACTTAACCTAAAACTTTTATATTATAATGCATTTCGTCATAGTTCTAACTTATGATTAACTCCCATCTTAGTTTCATTTACTAGTACTATATTATTTACAAATAACATGCACCATAGAATATCATCCTGAATATATCTAGTAAGCTTATTTATAACTAAAGCAAATAAATAGGGACTAAGAGTAGATCCCTAATGTAAGTCTAATGTAATAAGAAATTCACTAATATTACCATCAATAATTCTTACACTAGTAATTGCTCCATCGTGCATATCTTTTATTATATTAATATGTCTAATAGGTACTTCTTTCTTTTCTAATACTCATCATAAGATTTTTTTAGAGACCTTATCATATGCTTTCTTCAAATCAATAAAAACCTATACGAAGATCTTGTTTCTTTACTTTATACATCTCCGTTAGCCTCCTAAAAAGGAAAATAACTCCAATGGTCAACCTTTCTAGCATAAAACTAAATTGATTTTCTAATATTTTTTTAATACATCTCAACCTATGTTTAATTACTCTCTTCTAAAGTTTCTTAGTATGACTCATGAGTTTGATATCACAATAATTATAGCAGTTTTGAATATTTTTTTTATGCTTATAAATTGGTATTATAATACTCTTCCTTCATTCATCAGGTATCTTTTTAGTTTCTAAAATCCTATTAAATAAGTTTGTTACTTACTTTACTTCAGCATTACCTAAATATTTTCAAACTTTTATAGAAATCTTATCAGGTCCCATAGTTTTTTCTACTTTTATCTCTTTTTATAGCTTCATTTACTTTAGATGTCATAATTCTATAAGTATAAACCATAATATTATTCTTAATGGAGCTAATAAAGCATCTTAAATTATTTACATGATATTCATTTAATAATTTATTACAATATCTTCTCCATCAAAGTATAGGTATGGCGGTATAACATCTATGATTGGATTGAAAAAGGCAAAAGCTTCAAGCAATTTGGCGAAGAAAAAACTACTTGAATGAAAGATAAAATTAAGATAAATATAGATTAAACTAAAGATATTAAGCATAACAGAATTTTGTTCTTGTAGATTAGATAATTTTATTCTCATTGAGTTTTTTAATAAGGGAAAATAAAAAAAGACAAGCCAAAAATTTTTTTCTTCTTTTTATATCTCTCCAAGTAAAAATCCTTCCTTCCATTCTCAAATGAGAATACAAGGAATTCCTCTTTCATACAATATCTTAACTAAATCCCATGTAATGATCAATGAATTTTTTGGATTCTATATCTACATGTGTCGAATCCTAACAACAATATATTCCCAATGTATTTATTGGGTTGGGATTGACGAATAACCAATACTAATATTAATGTTTCTCTCTTTCTTTTTAACTAAAACTTTTTGATTATCATCTTTAATACATTTAACTTAAAACAGATCTTTAGTTTTTTTTATCTTTTTACTCTTGCAATGTATATATGTCTTTCTCTTTATCTTTAGCTTTTAACTTGTGATATAATTTCTCATATGTCTTACATTTAGCCTTCCGTACTATCTTTTTAATTTTTTTTTTAACCATCTTATAGTTTTTATATGCTTCTCTATTCTTACATTTAGGTAGTTTTCTATAGCACTTTTTTTCAACCTTAACTGCTAATTGAACTTTTTGATTCCACGACCAAATTTTCTTATCATATAATCCTTTTTCTTTTGACTTTCTTAATACCTTTATAGTTATTTTTCTAATACTATTAGCCACCTTTTTTTATATAATATTTATCTCTCCATCTATACTTCATTTTCCTTTTTTTTTCATCACTCTATCTTTAAAAGTTATTAGTTTCTTTCCTTTCAAATTCCACCACCTAATTCTTTAATTCTTATACATTGAAGTTTTTCTCCTCTATTTTTGAATACATACATTTATAACCATTAATTTATATTGTGTAGTTAGATCCTCATCCAGTATAACCGTGCAATCTTTACAAAACACTCGATCAAACTTTTTAGTAAGAAAAAAAATCTATTTAACTAACATTATATTTACTTTTAAAAGTTATCAAATGAGAGTTCATTTTTTAAACATATGTATTAGCTAATAGTAAATCATATGTCATCGCAAACTCTAAAATAATATTTCCTCATTATTTTTATCTTCAAATCCATAACCTCCATATACTCTTTCAAAACATATATATACTTTTCTACATATCCATTCAAATCTCCTCCAATAAATATTTGTTCTCCGATAGGAATTTCTGGAATTAGTCTATCTATATCCTTCTAAAAACTTTGCTTTGTCATACTATCTAAACCTACTTAAAGAGCATAAGCACTAATAATATTTATTAACTCCTAATCTATTACTAATTTAATTAAAATTATTCTATCTCCTATCCTTTTAATATCTGTAACTTTATCTTTTAGGCTTTTTTCTACAATAATTTCTACTTCATTTTTATTCTTACCTTTGTCTATATACAAAAATTTAAACCATTAATTTTTTTGCTTTTTTGCCTATCCACTTAGTCTCCTGCAACTAAGCTATGTTAATTCTCCTTCTAATCGTTATATCTATTAATTCCATTAACTTTCCTATTAATAATCCTATATTCCAAGTTGCTAAACATATTATGTTTTATTTTTATTATTTTTATTATTTTTTATTTTTGGACTAACTTCTTTATCTACATTCGTCTATAAAGATATGAGAACCCTTACTTATTTTTCGTTACACCTAAGCATCGATGTGACGCATCGCTTCTAGGGACTATCCTAACTACTTTGTCATCTCCAATATATCCGGGATCCAATGTATCACTTCTGAGAAACATTTTTTCTTTATTAATTTTCTCCATTGAATTTATATTTATAGGATGTGATTATAGTTTTATACTGATCGTCAACCTACCACCTACCGCAACCCTTCTTCTTTATTCGGGCTTTAGACCAGCTAAAAAACTTATACATAGGTGGAGTTAGTCACATCTTATTTTAGCTAAGTAAAATTTATTCTAACTAATTTATGGATTTAGACTAAAAAAATAATTTTATTAATAATAATGTTTATTTAAATGAATAGGATAGGTGCCAAGCAATATTTGTTAATAATTTTTAGATAATAATCTATTATTTTTTATCATTAATATATAAGGTAAGAAGTGTTATATAAACTTGTAAAGTAAAACTTAATATTACTTGACGTAGACGATGATACGCAGAAATATATCTTTGATGGATGATTTTATTTATCAAAAAATCAAGTAATTATTTAAAAATTAGTTAATATATGTGCATGGTGTAAAAGAGGTTCTTAATTACCGTTATGTAAAACGTTGTTTGGTGGAGTCGGGTCACCTCCGAGCCTTCTTTGAGTACAAGACACCGTTCCCTCCCCTCTTACCATTCTCCTCTTCGAGTTCCTCTATATAGATTCCAAGCTTTCTCTACCAACCCATTCCATTCCTTTCCTTTCCTTACCCACTGCCCTTTGGTCAGAAGACATTATACGATCTATATGGTGGCGGTGGGGACTATCTCCTTGTTATATTGCCTCTAAAGGCCTTGCCTTTCTCTCTATTCTCCCTCTCATTCTCTCTAAAGGCCTCAGGGGAGCCTCCGGGAGATGGGTGGAGGTCTTCTTCGGCTCCTGGGCTTCTGCTTCTGGGCATTTGTATGGCTCACCAGCTCTGTGGCGGTCTACCCTATTGGAGCTCCTCCTCCTCAACTTGGGGCCGGCGAGGGGGTTGCCGTCGTTGATGGGACGACGCCTATTGCAGTCACCGACGATGACTTCGTTTGCGCTACGCTGGATTGGTGGCCGCCGGAGAAGTGTGATTACGGGACTTGTAGCTGGGGCCTCGCATCCATGCTCAATCTGGTAAAAAGCTAGATTTTTGCTCGGTGTTGATATAGATTGCAACGTGGAGCTCGTCAAAATCTCAACTTTTATTTATTTGGAGTTTCTTAGCATGGATTTTTTTTTTTGAAAGAATTTGGCAGGAATGCTCAATTTGGTAAAAAGTTTTGATTTTTACTCAGTACTGATGTAGTTTGCAATGCGGAGCCTGTCAAAATCTGAGCTTTTTCCTTTTTCGTAGAATTTGGCATTTGTTTGTGTTGTTTCTAGATGTTTTTCTATTGGCATTGTTGGTGTAAAACTTTATATTCTTGTCCGCGCCTGGCATTGGATTTTTGTGCTCTGGGGCTTCATTAACGTTGGAGAGAATTTAGTAATTATGAGCATTTAATGGTTGGAGGTGATTAGTGGTAATGCATTTTGGTGTATGCTATAATATACTTATTTTCTAGCACTCTTTTACATGAGGATGGGGCTGTTGCCTAAGAAACTTGTATGGCTTTTACTACAATAATTTTCTGGAGATAGGATGGTTGACTAATTTGCCGTTGAGTGAAAAATATTAGTACCTTTTATTGATATGCTAGTTTTATTTTATTTCATTTTATTTTACTTTCTTAATAGGTTTGTTGAGTAGAAATGGCAAATTAAGATCGAGTACATCCAATAAAATTCACTCAATTTTCATTTACATCTCCTCATAATGTCTAAATCCTCTGAGGTCCCTTTGTACATGGTTTCTAATTGTGGTAGTATATATTCTTCTTTTTTTTTAAAAAAAAAAAGAGGACTGATTTTCTTCTTCTTCTTCTTCTCTTTTCTCCTTTCTATTTTATCTTTTGTTTTTTAATTTTTAAAAAGAAGGGCTATCTGGTTTACTGCTTCCATTCCCTTTTACAATTCAATAGTTTATAATGAGTAAAATGATTGAATTATGGTATGTTCATTGGGCAATCTCTTGCTTGTGTGAGCCTTACTTTTTTTTCAAAAAAAATGTTATTTTCTGAATGTAAAAGCAAAATGATTCAAAAATGGGTGATTGACAGGTGTTCCATCTTTTCCTTCCTGCAGGATCTTTCCAACAAGATTTTATTAAATGCTGTCAAAGGTAAGTGGTTTTTTTCTAGTTATTTATTTAAAAAGATAATCTATGCTTATGCATGTAATATCAAATGGACAATCTGAATTTTTTTCTTTTTTCTCTAATCAAATTTTTTGTGACTGCTGCAGAATTTTCTCCATTGAAACTCCGTCTTGGGGGTTCCTTGCAAGATGTGGTCATTTATGGCACAGATCCTCGACAGGCATGTACTCCCTTTGTTAAGAATACTTCTGCGATGTTTGGTTTTACGCAAGGTTGCCTACCACTGCATAGATGGGATGAACTCAACAAATTCTTCAGCAAATCCGGGTACTTCGATTATTTGGCATCCTAAAAATGCCTCATGGACTAGTTTTTTTCTCTTTACCTTGCTTGAAAAGTTCTGTTGGGACATTACATTTTTGAATTACATGCTTTCATTGTAGGCATATCATGCATTTCTCATGGTTTTTTCCATAAATTCTGTCTAAACTATGGAATACACACTACAGGGCTGTAATCATTTTTGGGCTGAATGCCCTTAATGGAAGGGTTCCTTTGGCAGATGGTTCTCTAGGAGGACCTTGGAACTCCACCAATGCTGCATCTCTTATTCGCTATACCGTCAATAAGGGTTACACCATCCATGGTTGGGAGCTTGGTAAGTTTCATGGCCCATGTAGATTCTTCACTTCATAAGCGATAGGGAGGCTGGCATTTCTTCCTAAGAAATTTATTTGATCCAAATAGTACTGCAATTAGAATAAACAATGGCAAAAGATTAACAAGTAACTAATCCAATTCAATAGAATGTTTTAAAGTATTTTGGCATAAGGTTTGCTTCATATGTGCATGAAAAAAATGGCATGAATTTTCTTGGAACTGAAAGATCTCATTACTTGTCAGGAAATGAATTAAGTGGAGGTGGAATTGGAGCTAGAATTGGAGCAGATCAATATGCTGCAGATACGATCTCCCTCAAAAAAATTATAGATGACATTTACCGAGGTTTCCCTGAGAAGCCACTGGTACTGGCACCGGGGGGCTTCTTTGATTCTGGCTGGTTCGGTGAGCTCATCAACAAAACAAAACCCCACTCGCTGGATGTGATCACCCATCACATATATAATCTTGGTGCAGGTATTGCTGCTTGAACCCAGCAATTTTCAGCTGTTGTAATGAAATTTTTTGTCAATGGCTTACCTTTGAGAACCTGAGTTCAGGAGTTGATGCACACTTGATCGATAGAATTCTTGATCCCTCGTATCTTGATGGCGAAGCTAGCACATTCAGCAGTCTCCAAGGAATTCTCAGAAGCGCCGGAACTTCAACCACTGCTTGGGTTGGTGAAGCTGGAGGAGCTTACAATAGTGGCCATCATCTTGTCACAGATTCATTTGTGTTCAGCTTCTGGTAATTCAGATCTTACCAGTCCAGAATCTTTTTCTGGGGTAAGAACACTAGAGGAAAGATTTAATTTTGGTTAGAACTTGACAGGTATTTGGATCAGCTTGGCATGTCATCGACATACGACACAAAGACTTATTGCAGACAATCCTTGGTTGGTGGAAATTATGGCCTCCTCAACACAACGACATTCCATCCGAATCCTGATTACTACAGGTCAACTTTTGCCCCCACTTGCAGTCTTTGTTATGAAAATATTTTCTAAATCCATAATGATGGATTTTTTTTTTTTTTTTTTTCCCTCCTGAACTTTATGATCTGTGTTAAGTTTGCTAAGGATGCAGTTAGTGAAACAAATAATCTAAAACTTGAGATATTCAAATGTTTTTCGATTCTCCAACAATAAGAATCAGTCTTCAGACTTCAATAATTGTGTGCAAGGCAATCCCATCTCAGAGCAAATCTCATTAATATATCTCCTCTCTTAGTGCAGTGCTCTTTTGTGGCATCGACTAATGGGAAGCAAGGTCCTGTCAACAAACTTCACAGAGACAAAGAATATAAGGGCATATGCACATTGTGCAAGAGAATCGGTAGGTTACTCAAACCAAAAATCCCTCTTGCTCGTTAGTTCTCTATATTGATTCATTTGTCGTGATTTCTTCTATATCATTTCAGAAAGGGATTACACTTCTACTAATCAATCTCAGCGGCAACACTACCACTGAAGTGTTGGCTACCGCTCCATCTGCCTTTACTATAGCTTCAAAGCGTCACATTCCTTGGACAAGGTTCAACCATATACCTCGAGCTCAGAGAACACTTGGATTTGTGAGGGAAGAATACCACCTAACAGCCAAGGATGGGGACTTACACAGCCAAACCATGCTGCTGAATGGCAACATTTTGTCTGTCGATTCAGAAGGGAACATTCCTCCACTCAAACCCATTGAAGTTGATGCGTCACTACCAATAACAGTCACCCCATTCTCAATTGTATTTGCCCATATTCCCTACTTTTATGCTTCTGCTTGTAGGTAACTTATTGTTACATTATATTCTGAGAGGATGGGCTACTAAGTGGACCATCCTCAACATGGCTCTAAGGCTGTGAGGTTTGTGATTCGTTTTTGGATATCTTTGTCAAATAATAAATAAAAGGAAAGAAAAGGGAGGAGAAGAAATGATTTACATTTGAGTGGTGAAGAAAAAAATTGGAGTTCTGGCACTATCCTGGTTTAACATCAAAGCATGATGCGACTGAGGAAAAGTTGGGCAGAAAGATATCATTCATACTGCATACCAATATTTGAGACAAGGATGGGCTTCTTTTTAGTTTGATTTCAATAGGAGTGTGCATCATGAACTTTGCTCAAAAGAACAAGTGCGCATGATCCTCATCAGGGATTTATTCTCTGTTTGCAGAGTGACCTCTATCCTAGTCACAATCTTGGTTTCAGTATTGAGGCTTGCTGATCTTGGCTTCTATCTTCAGTTCAAAATTTAATTCTAACTTCAGTCAAGCTACTTGTTTCTACCCAATATAGCGTCTTAATATAAGGTTCTTGAACATGATCATCATATATTAAATTAATTAAATATATTGAGTTTCTTGAGTTAAATCAGTCTCAGATTAACCAATAACTCTGCATATATGAATGCTAAGAGGTTAATTAATCTAAGCCACATATTTGTCCTTTATAATGGATACCTGGACCAGGTGTTTAATATTTATGGACTTATGAATCATATATTTCTAACATGGATGATAAGATGCCAAGAAAAGGTTGATCCATGCATCATGTCCTCCAAGCACTTTATGCAGTTTCTTTTCAACCATGGTAAAGCTAAAGCATTTCGATGGAATCCAAGTGGATGTCCTTTAGGATCAGCAAGCATTTACAGGTATCATAGAGGTGGAGTGAATGCTCTTGTCGATATCCAATAAAGGATAACACCTACTTGGATATAGGAAAGGATAAAAATCTCTTAGCATATACCAAAGGCCACATAATGAAACGCCATAATGGAAGAGGGAGGAAGCTTAAACTAACAAGTCACAGAGAGAGAGAGAGAGAGAGAGAGAGAGAGAGATTCTTGGTCCACCATTCAGCAAGAAAGAATTGCCCATCTGCCCAGAGACCCAGTAAAGAGACAGGTTGAAGTGTTAGCTAGGTGGGTGTTACCCAGAGAAGCAGCAAAGGCACCTGCTACCATGGAACAGTCGTGGAACAAATCCGTGACTGCTTCCTCTTTTTCCTTGGTTGGTTGCCATGTCTAAATCAAAGGGCAGCACAGTGATTGATGCTGTCAAGGCAAAAGAGGTTGCACTGGTCCTTTTCTCCAAAAACAATTAAAAAAAAGTAGAGGTGTGGCACCAACCTCCCTTGCCAGCTGCCAAGGACAATCCCTGATACACGGTTCATTTAACACCACTCAATTGTCTCTTTGCTTCTGGATAAATTAAGAAAATAAAAGAAAAACAAGAACAAGCATATTAATCTGGAAGATTGGTTCCTCAAAAAGAAAGATTGAAATGCCCATTTCAAGTTTACATCTTCCAATATCCTTTGCAGTTGAAATGCATTTTTAAAACCACTACTAGGAATATAATATACCACTACCACAAATATAAGATGAATTTAGCCAACCCAAGCTCATCAAAAGTTTTATGATAAATGATTTTTTTTTTAATCTGTTATAATTTTTTATATCACACATGGATGAGCATCCCTCCCACTAACCTTCTTGTCCATCAAAGTAAATCCCTAGAGCAACTGTATCTGAACAAACAAGCAGAAAACCCTGAAACAAATAATTTGTTGAAATGTGTTGATTACAAAAGATTAGACAAGATTCCAATGAATAGCAGGTCTTCCCTAAGGCAGCATTTAGTAGTTGATTTTTATAAATCAATAACATTACAAGTACTGAAATTTAAGCTGGTTGCCTACCAAGCTTCAATCTTTGAAATGCGAATTATTGAACCAGTCTGCTAAGTAAAAAGACTGAATTAGCATTGCATGTTTTGCCCTTATCTGGGATCTATATTAGGTATAATATCACTGCCAAAACTACTCCAGTCCTGATTACTGGACAAAACAACTTGAGTCCTGTGTTACAATTCCATATGTATCTGATATCACATACACGTTAACCAAATGAAAAAAGCTTGAGGAAAGTAAGCCAAAATTTATATTGTTTTATTTATAGCACATCAAAAGTTATTGTTCAAGAGTGAAAAATGAGCATTTGATTTCTTATTGTAAAGTTGCTGAACAAGGATCCACCATTTGATTGAAGACTCGGCAAAGTCGGGCAACATTTAGTCCACTGGCACCTCCACTTCCATTTTCAAGCCAGGTTTGCCAAGAATCTGAAATAAGACGTGCATCGTAAGCAAGAAGAAGACATTACATTAAAAGCACCAGAGAACATCTCTATTATTCCTTAAAATGATGCAGATGAACGATATTGTGAAATCAATGGAATCAGGAGGAGACTGATAGTTGTTCTTGTGTGTGCTTGTGTGATGTTGCCGTTGCCATTGTTGTTTTCTTGTTCTTCTTATTCTTTTCCTTTAAAAAAAGAAAATGTAATTGGTGATGTTCAGACCTGTGCTGGAATTGGGCAGTTCTTTAAACCTTGGTAAAATGATTTTGTTTTCATAGATTTGGTTGTTTCAGAATGTAACTATTTTTTTAAAAAAGGAGAACTGTTATATTCCGAGCTTCACATCATTTTGAAGTGTTTACATTATCCAGTTGTTTAAAGGCATCGTAATACATGACAGTCTTGCAGTCAGAAATATTATTAAGCTAAAAGTTATGAACTATAAATCATGTTTATAGAGAAACAGGAATAAATTATTAAACCCATATTTTCGTGAAGAACTGCAGGACTAACTTAAAATGCAAAAGCTCCATTATAAATCTGTAGGATGTGCGCATGAAATGAGCAGCCAACATAATCTATAAAAGTGATTAAGAAATAATCTTAGAAATTCCTGGGCTTTTGGAGCTTGACATTTTATAAAGGAGATTTAAGCTTGAATTCGCCAAATCCAAGACCAAATCTTTCAAGTTTACTATAAAGGAAGCCGAAGCTATCAAACAAACCCTCCTCTTCTCCTCATCGTCTCTCGAATATGCTTTTCTAAAATCAAATGAATGATCAGGTGTTCAAGAATAATACAAATTATGAATATACGATAAATAAGACATATAGGTTAGTTTTACCAGAACTCGAAAACAATCCTTGGTTTGAGACCAGAATTTTGAACAAAACTGAAACATTTTGGTGTCAGTTCTAGAGTTTCAATCAAAACATCAGCCATCAGTAGAATAAAAAGATAAAAAAAAGAATTGTCAATTGAGTTGGTTTACATATCTGCAGCAAAGCTCAAAGACAGCTTGATCAAGAGAATGAAAAGATACGGAGTAATGGTAAGGCGGGATCCATGAAGCCTACCCTGGACGGGTAGGAGGTTTTCTATTTATTTGTATAATCACAAGAAGCATAGAGAAACTACAGTTAAGCAGTTATTGAATTATTTTCAATCCTTAGTCACTGTCATTATGTGTTTTCAACAAACTTATCAAAAGATATAAAAACTAAGAAAAAATTATCGTAAACCTGAAACTAAACAAGTGTGTATAAAATAATGATCATAAAGCACAAGAACAATGATTTTACAAAGTGGAGTGATGCAATTGCTATTGAAGAGAGGCTTTCATGCCCTAAAGGTAGATGGAACAGCTTCCAGAATCAGTCCTGGATGTCCTCAGATAGCTTTTTGAACCAGCAGAGGACATAGCCTGCAGATTGGAGCAGCAATCGGCCTATTTAAGAGCCTCACCCTGAAGTAAGGAATATCAATGAAGCAAGGCAGCTGGATGTCCATCCAATGGCCCAGATTTGTCACTAATTAGTGGGCCTTCCATTTTATTTTTTTAGTGATGCTGTTTTCAAGTTAACGAGGAGATGTTACCGCTCATGCAATATACATTGGTCGCTACAATGCTGGGCTCAGTTAAGAGCCGTAACATTCATCAACTTGGTTAGTTAATTATAAATTTAGGGGGTTTATTTCTATAACTTTAAGAGACCATGTTGACTCAAAAGTAGGAAGTTTTGGGGGCATACAAAGTCTATAAGGAGCCTAAAAAGTGGTTTACTGGAAGGTGTTGTATGCTGAAAGATTTATGAAGAAATAAGTTACCCCCTTTGGCGAAGGTTTGGCTCTCTCTCTCTCTCTCTCTCTCTCTCTCTCTTTCTCTCTCTCACTGTATGTTTATTCTCACCTCTCTCTTAATCCTCCTCTTATATCCCAAATCTGCTATCTAATGCTGTTTCATTCTCTCTAACTTTTCTCCCCTTCATCTACCTTTAAGTTGCTATTATTTTTAATTTTTCTGCATCAATTATCTGTGAAAAAACCTACAATAGCCTTTGGGCCATCAAATTAGTATCTGTTACTGAATTCTGCACAACTGTATTATTTCTACCTGATCTGTTTAAGGCCCATATCGAATCACTTCAATTTGCCATAAAGCTTTTGTACTAGGGTCTCAAACATTTATTAAAGCCCTCTTATAATGAGCACAAGATTAAATATCTTTTTTATTAGCAAATAATTACCAGATTTCATATTCTGTACCCTGTTTTCTAAAACAGGACAGCATGCGCACACAGGAGCCTCATCCTGAGGACTTCTCCACTTTTAGGTCCACTCATTGCAGACCATTCCTACTTGGAACTGCATCATGGAGGTGATTTTGTAATTGATACAGAGGTAACTTGGGAGCTATTTCTTTAATTAATATAGGGCATATATCATCATCATCAATTCCACAAGTAGAATAGTGCAAAAAGTATGAGCTACTAATATAAATACAGATGTAGAAGAAAGAAGGAAAAGAGAAGAGGAAGAAAATGACAACGATAAGCATGATGATGATGATGACAATGATGATGACAACAATGCTGATTGAAAAAAAAGGCATATTTGGATTGCTAAAGATTTTTTAAAAAAAAATAAAAAAGTAACTTTACAAAGGTTGATATACATGAGAGGAACTGTATTTTGGTGGCAACTCAGTGATTGTGGTTTAAAATGAGAAGCAAATATAGTAGGTATTCACAGTCTTGCCTAAACCAGTAAAGATGTGGTAATGTAAATGATAGGCAATGCATCAAAATACAGGAATAATATGGTTGACCCCTCTAAAAGAAATTCAAGACATTATCATACAAAATACATATAACAAAGATCTCTTCACAAGTGTAGCTTCGAAGTCTGCAACAATTAATTCTCTTAAGAAGGTATAGGTCTCTTTTGTTTGGAAAAGATGTAATATTCCCCATGTACATGGCATGCTACTCAAAGAGTATCTCATGATTGCAAGGTTAATACATGTAAATATTTTGCCTCATGGCATGCTACTCAAAGAGTATCTCATGATTGCTAGGTTAATACGTGTAAATATTTTGCCTCTTTTGGAAAAGAGAAACTATGGAATGTTTCATCTTTTCATGATCCTTCCCTGCTTGATGACAGATTTAATGAGACTTAAGTTGATTCTAGGGTCTAATAGGCAGTACTACTTACATTATGAAATCAGTGGGGGAGAGATTATTTTTTTCCAGGTTATTCTCCATTTTTTGCTCGTTAAAATTGCAAGAGCTGCTGCAATTTACCGTATGTGGGTTAAGAGAATGGAGTAACATGCATAGCTCTTGAATTTTACCAGAGGTTTTGTTAAACATGGGATGAATATGAATGCTAAGGACAAGGACCTGACTCAGTTTTTGTTTGAAAACTATGATTGCCATTCCTGTTGCTTCTGATAGCAACAATAAGGGTGTATTTGGGAAAATCCCATGTTTAATGAGACTTAAGTTGATTCTAGGGTCTAATAGGCAGTACTACTTACATTATGAAATCAGTGAGGGAGAGATTATTTTTCTCCAGGTTACTCTCCATTTTTTGCTCTTTAAAATTGCAAGAGCTGCTGCAATTTACCATATGTGGGTTAAGAGAATGGAGTAACATGCATAGCTCTTGAATTTTACCAGGGGTTTTGTTAAGCATGGGATGAATATGAATGCTAAGGACAAGGACCTGACTCAGTTTTTGTTTGAAAACTATGATTGCCATTCCTGTTGCTTCTGATAGCAACAATAAGGGTGTATTTGGGAAAATCCCATGGCAGCCAGAAGGATAGAGTGGAAGAGGCATGTGGGGAAGAAGCTTGAGAGGGAGTAGGAAAGCTATTAGACAAGGCCAAGCTGCATATGCTGTGGCCTTGACTTTATTTTAAGTTATTACTGCTTAGTTGTGGGGATCTATTAGCATTCTAGTAACTTGAAGTGCCTTTCAATGTATTTGGCCACTTAGTAAGTTGTAATCTGCATGGGAAAATGTCTAATATTTATTGCAGAAATCGTAACTAGGGACTACCTAGGGATTACAATAAATTATCAATGAAATAAGCTCTAAGGAGGCCTTTTGAATAAGAAATTATTTTCTACAAGTTTCTTGGTAATGGAGCGAGTCCCACAATAACAAGCATATGGCTTGGTTGCAAGAATGATTCAGCAATTACCAACATTCAGTGGTGCCTGTTGCCCCCAGTGAGTGAGTCCTGGGAATAACCTTTCCCTTTTGTTCAGACTTCTAGTCTGGACCATGACTGCAGGCTTTCAGCCTGCATCAAATTGGTATCAAAGCAGGTAACACTGCTGCTGTGCCAATATATTTTATAGTTCTGTTTTCTTCACCTGAACAAAACAAAATGCCTCATGGACGAAGAAGAAATATAGATGATGATGCTAATCAAGCAGATTTGGCTGAATTGCATCAATGTAATCAAGCTCTTCATGAAAAGGTGAATGAAATCCTTTAAAGATTACCAAGCATCACCACCTAGAAACTGAAGAAGTCGTTCTGGAGGTTCCAGAAATAAATTGCAAGATGATGCAGATTCTAGTTCATTCAGTGACCCATATTCCCTTCCTGGAGATAGATGGAGCATGGAAAGATAGGCTAGAGATCTTGAAGGCATATATCAAGTATTCAAGTCAATGTTCCAGACTTTGAAGGGAAAGTCAATACTGATGATTACTGTGACCACATAGCATCTTTGGAAGCTTCTTTGAATGGAAGAATCTACCGGATGAAGGAATATAAACTGAAGGTTCATTCTCTTGTTTGGTGGCAAAAATATTAACATGGTAGAGATTGAAGGGGTGTTCTAAGGATCAATACATGGGTTGAAATGGAGCTAAAGTTGAATAATGAGTTTCTTCCCTTGGACCATTCTCAATCTCTTTACCTGAGCAGTTTTACAAATTGCTGAGCCATGTAAACTTGAATGGAAAGTGATGATCAACTTGTGTCTCGATATATAAGTGGCCTGAAAGTAAGCTTATGCTGTGAGTTGATGATGCATTCAGTTCATTCTTTAGAAAAGTATTATCAGATGACTCTCAAGGCTGAAGAAAGATCAAATGGAGCCAGAAGGTTGAGAATTCAAAGTCGTAGGAAGCTATGCAGAATAACACCACTTCTACACCTACATCTGGATGTCCAAACCAATGTGATGGAAGGGCAGATAAAGAGCATGGGAAGGCTAGTATGTTCACAAAATTTCAAATGTTTCAGAAGTGGGGAGGCCAGATGCTGAGCAAATGAGTGTCCTACAAAAAGGCCAGAAGTGAATTTAGCTGGAGATGAGCATGAAGAGCCTATCTTTGATGGAGAACCTGAAGGGTAGCACTGTGATGCCGATTGTGATGTAGAAAGTCTTGTGATATACCATGTGATGACTATGCAAGAAGATGACCAGTGGCTAAGACACAACATTTTCCACACTTACTGGCTTATGGTAAGAAAATGTATCTTAATGATTAATCCTGGAAGCTGTGAGAACATGGTGCCTCAAATCATGATCTAAAAGCTGAAGCTTACATGTGAGCGCCATCCTAAACCTTACAAACAAGGGAGGTGAGATTATGGTCATGGAAAGGAGCCTGATTAAATTTTCCATTGGTAAGCATGAAGATGAGATTTACTTTAATATTCTTCCAATGCATGCTCGTCATTTACTCAGTGGAAGCCCATGGCAATTAATCGAAATGCTCAGATGATGGAAGAGAATACTTATTCTCTCATGAGAAATGGGGTAAAATATGTGCTGAATCCATTGAGGGATGTTTCTACTAATGTGCAATCTGGAAGCCAAATCAGCTTGCCGTCTCACAAAGCTTTTGAACAATGGAGACGATCACATATGCTCTGGTGAGTATGGGCCATGGGGAGAAGCCAACAAGGTAACAAACATATTCCAGGAGAAGTTTCAAGCTTGGTCAACAGACTAAAAGGCTTAACTCCAGAAGAACTCATCAAATCAACTTTATTCTAGGTGTTGTCCTTCCTAACTTGCCTTATTATAGAATGCCACCTAATTAAAATGTTGAATTGCAAAGACAAGTTTATGAATTAATTTACAAAGGGCTGAATAAAAAGTCTAATAATCTTAGCGTAGTTCCTGCTCTTTTAACTCCCAAGATACATGGAACATGGAGAATGTGCACTGAAAGCTAGGCTGTAAATATGATAGCTGTGAAATATAGATCTTCAATTCTGCGGCTTGATGACATGGTTAATTTACTTTCTGAGGCAAAAATCTTTCCTAAGATTGACTTGCATAGTAGCTATCATCAAATTCATATCAAACCTGATAAAGAGTAGAAAACAGCCTTCAAGAATAAAGGTGGGTTGTGCAAACGGCTTGTCAAGTCATTTGGATTGTCCCATGTTCTGAGTACTTCTATGCAAGGTTTTAAATCCTATAGGACAGGGCTATCCTGATTTTTTCATAAAATGGAATGCGTTATCTTCCCATCCCAACACTTGGGACAAAGGGCATCCTAAGACATATCCGGAATGCTAAGATGGTGGCAGAATGATTCCATTCCGACACTTGGGACAACAACCTGTCCCGATATCTCATAGGATGTCCTGCCGTGACCACTTGGGATGGCAACCTGTCTTGGCATCCCACGGGACGTTCCACCATGACTTTAAAGAAGTTTATGGGCAGATTATTGCAGTGTATTTTGCTGACATTTTGATCTATAGTTGAGATAACAACCAACACTTCAAGCACTTGGCAAAAGTGTTCCCAGTCTTATCTGACAATCAGTTATATATCAACCTAAATAAGTGTGGCTTTACGATTCATAATTGTATTTCTAGGTTATGTTGTTGTGAATAGATCTCCTCGAAATCTGTTGAGAAGTTGGGTTTGTGAGAATCCAAAGAGAAAAGAGCTTGTTAATTCTAAAGCTGAATTTGCTTACCATAGCTCTCTTCATATGTTTATTAAAGGGATTACTTTTGAAGGAATCTATGGCAGAAATCTTCATCATGTTTTGCACTGCTTGTCATTGGCATATCAGCCTAGAGTAATCATGGAAGGTGAAGATTTGTTGTTCACATCAAAAATATTCTTGACAGGTCTGCGAGCAGTTGAAGCAGTTTTCCAACTCTACAAGCCTCATGCTGATATTCATGGAAAAAAGTTTGAATTTCAGGAAAGTTGATTTGGCTATGGTTTATCTTTGAAAAGAGAGATTTCTTGTTGGAGCTAACAACAAGCTTGAGCAAAGAAAATTTAGGCCTCGCAAAATTCTAAACTTGAGACCCAATATTTAGACAAGTCTAGAAGAGAAGAGAGAACTATTCGTCTTACACCAACTCTTTAAGGTTCTTCGGTATCGTTCCTTTGACCATTCTGCAGAGCACTCAAAATTCATGGCCTCACACTGATCACCTCTCTTAGAATCGTACTCTTGCAACAAGACAAACAAGGTATCTCATTAAAACTAGGGTAGCAATCCTAAAACTATCAGAACCAGGGTAGCAATCCTAAACCTAATCTAGAACAGTCCTAAAACAACTTAAAAAAAGGAGCCCTAGAGAAACTTGTTTTAAGACTTCCTAGCTTGACTAGAATTTATTTCCCTTTTTCCTTTTCTAGGCTGCATCAAAATGCCTACTGCTTAGGATTACTAGAGGATCTGTTGTTCAGACCTTCTTCAGTATTAGTGATCTATATCCTTACTATGTTGACAAGGATGGGATTCCATTTCAATTTGATGAATTCTCCTCAAAATAAGCAAAGTCCTCCTATGAAGCCATCAATGTTCTAGACATATGCTCTATCACTACTCGTTGTGGCACTTATACTCAGTATTTAGTTCATTTGACAGGGAAGCCAAGTTCAGAAGATGCATGGATATTGGCTAAAGAACTAAAAAAGATGGATGAGTTGTGGAAAGAACTCGAGGTTGAGTTCTTTTCAAGATAGCGACAACTATGTGGGAACAAAATCTGATGACATGTGACATATTTCAGGAAGCTATAACAAGAATCCAAGCTGCAGATTCTGTAGCCTTGCCTTTATTTTGAGCTATTACTACTTAGTTGTTGGGATTTATTAGCATTTTAGTAAGCTGAAGTGTCTCTTCATTTATTTCACCACCTAATAAGTTGCAATCTGCATGGGAAAATGTCTAGCACTTATTGCACGCAGTGTAATTAGGGTCTAATCTTACCATAAATTATTGATGAAATGAATTTTGAGGAGGCCTTTTGAATCAGAAATTATTTTCTGCACGTTTCTTGCTAATGGAGTGAGTGAATCCTCCAACCACATCAAGCATATGGCTTGGTCACATAAGTGGTCCTGCGATTAACAACACTCAATGGTGCCTGTTCCTCTTGTTGAGTGATTCCTAAGATTAATTTCTTTCCCTTTGGTTCAGACTTCTACTCTGGACCATCCTTGCAGGCTGAAGGCCTGCAACAAAAGGTCCACAAGCCCACGCCAGCCTGATCCTCACAAGCTAGATTTTCCCAAACAGGGCCTAAATAGGGTAAACCTCTTGCTGGGTTGCACAAAGATGACAAGTCTGGTTCAATAAAACATTGCAGGGATTCTAGGACTCTGTGGCCATCTGCAGGTGGCTTACAATATATTTCTTTCTCATTCCCAAATCATCAAATTGAACTGTGTAATAAGTATGAAGGTCTTAGTGATGTTAAGCAAGAGACCAGAATAACTACCAGACTAACTGTTATGTTTGAATTAATAATGTATGGATTGGTCTATTGATTCATCCAAGCCAGCATGTCTGAAAATACACCTTCTCAATAAAGTCATGGGATCAAGAGAACCCATAGGAGTAAATGTCATGCATATTCTAAAAGCAGGAACTATGATATATAAGCTGATATTGTATGAGCTGAACCAAGAAAATGAGAACTGAATATAGAATATGAGCTGAACCAAGAAAATGGAAAACCATCCATTTTTAAGAAACAAAAACAAGCAAATCTGTCGTGACATTTCCAAACCAACCTTGCAACTTTGAATATCTAGGAACTATTAAACACAGATAAAATAAAAACAAAAAGATTACCTTAATGAAATCTTCCAACAAAAGTGAACAATTTCTTGAGTGACCAGCTTCCTCCAATACCTGGGTCAGGACTTGCTGGAAAACCAAAATGAGAACATACAGTTGTTAGGCAGTCTTAATATTTACTTTGATATAACCAATAGTTTTCTACGTGTGCAGCTAAATGTCAAGCCTTGTTTGCGGCTACAAACCTTGCAGCTACTTTGTCAACTAATTTCCCCACAATACTGATGGGTGATGAATGATGAATTGTATTACAAATAATTTCTAATTTACCCAAAATCAAGACACAAAGTTAAATGTGTTAAGCGTAAAGGGAAAAAAACATATCACAACAATAGCAATAATGTTAGGAAAATGCAGAAATATAATAATACTAAAAAAAATTTGGGACAAAAAAATATCACCTCTCTCTGCTCCTCGGACATGAACGATCCTGTCAAATCACGGAGCACCTCCAGCAGGTCTTTGAAAGTCACTTTCCCCTTACCATCAGTGTCATAGACCTTAAATATCACTGCTTCAGACATCAAATCATCAAACAGATCATATTAACCCATCCTTCCCTAAGCCACACTCTTGCCACTAAAAATACCTTTTGAATCAGAAAACGATCAATTGACAACTCAAGATTACATTTTGGATCAAAAAATTGACTGATCGACATCTAAAGACTACATTTTGAATCAAATAACCGCCAATTGACAATTGATTCTCACATTCTATTTTCTGCTCGAGGCTGGCTTTCGAGCTGAATGCCGACAGAAATGCCACGAAGTCCTTAAAGTTCAATCCATCGACCATCCTGAGCAACCTCTGCAACAAAGTGACAAAAAAAAAAAAAAAAAAAAAAAACATTTAACTGTGATAGCAATCCAGACTCGAAAAGACAAAAGATTGCAACTTTTTGGAGGGGGACTCGGTCACGACACCTGAGAGAGGGGGTTGAGGGCGAATTCAGGGATGGAGAGGAACTCATCGGCGGAGATGAAGCCCTTAGCGTTGCGGTCCAGCTGGCAGAACCTGTGGTAGAGAGAGACTATCTCTTGCTGCGAGACTAAACCAGTTCGATGGATTCAGAACAGTAAAGAGAGGAGAAGAAGAGATGAAAGAATAAGAGAGAAAGGGGGAAGTCGTACAGAGATAGTTGCAGTTCTCCTGGACTTCTTCTATGTCGTATTGGGTCAGCATCGACGACGCGTTGCCCATTTCTATTGCCCTCTCCTCTCCTCTCCTCTCCTCTCTATCTCTCTCGCGCGGGCGGGGCGAGTTGGGATAGGTGGGAGAGAGAGGCCAGGGGGCCGGGGGGAGTGGGCGGAAGGGAAGGGGACGAAGAAAAGAGGCGGGGGATTGTTGGGGTTTGGGCGTTGGCGATGACTATGATGACGGGATTTGGCAGGGAGGGGGAATGATGGGATCGATAGAAGCCTTCTTCGGGCGGTGGGACGCTACAAGAAGGATGACGAGAGCGAGGTTGTCGCCCTCCGTTGAAAAGAAGCGGCGCTCGGATGGTTGCGTGCCGGAGAACAAAAGCATCACAGCACCTTGGTCATCCCTCATTTGGATCACATGTACGTTCTATTTGGCTCAACAATAATTTGCTCGTTGTATTAATCTCAAACTAGTGGCATGCCCGTATGTGGCGCGATTATCTCTAAATATTAATTATTTGATAATAATTTTTTCAAAGTTTAAGAAAAAAATATTCAGCAGGAAAAGTCAAGCTTTCCTTGAATTCAACAACTGCAAATGGGTCTGGCTCACCTAATCCGATTAAACTAGATCCGACCTACAATTAAAGATCCATGTATTGGATTGGATTTACAAATTAAACGTAATTTAAATTTTAAATTAAATTTAAATCTTATATTTTTTTAGATTCAACCTAGTATATAAACCTTAATTTCATAAATCTTATTTTCTTTCACTCTAATTATCTTTATTAATTTATTGAATGCACTCTAATTTAATCTAATTCTCTTTTTTTTCATATTAATACCTAAATTTTCTCTCATCTTTTTTTACTTAATTATATCTAAATATTTATATTTTATTATTTATTTTAATAAATTTTTATTATAATATTTTTAAGTATATGAATAAATATTTTAAATATCATAATTTATAAACTTAAGGATAATTATTTACTGGAATAAAATTAAAAGTTTTTAATAAAAATTTAAGTTTAAATTGACTTTTTTTGATCTCATTGAAATTCTTTAACAATCTGTTTGGAACCATTAAAACTATGAAATTGAAATTTCAATCCACAATGTTAGTGATTCTAGTGTTTAAAATGGAACAAAATTGTAGAATTAGAATTTCAAATCCATAAAAACTATGAAAAATTATTGGATTTATGCTCAAGGTGAACTAGAATTCATGGAGCCCATAATAATTATTTTATTTTTTCAGAATACATATTAAATTAAAATAATATTTTTAAAAACCCTAATTAAAACATTCCTTTGGATTTTTTCTTCGTTACAGCCTCCAAGACACCTCGGACATCAACATCAGTCTTTTACTCCAATGCCTTTGAGTGATGACCTTCTCTTCTCATGAATCCTTTCTTTCTTCACCTGTTTTGTATTTATATTAATTTTTTTATTATTCTTTCATCCATCGCTTTTTGCTTTCTTTCTGTTTACCCTTCTTCTTCAATACTACTTATTTTTTATCTCTTCACCCATGTCGAGGGGTAGTCAATCCCTTAGACCTTATTGCTTTCTTTATTACAATACTAGATGGATTAAATGAACCAATTTATTACAATATCATGATAAAATATTTCATCAAAACTTATATGAGGGTTAATTTTTATTATATACAAAAAATTTCTTAATTTTACAAGAACTTTATGTAGATCTGATTATTAATTAATTAAACAAAAATAATAAACATTATTCCTAAATTTCAATTTTTAGCTGATAATTGACATAAAATATTAATTATTATAATAATCTTTATGATAGAAAATTATGGATGATAATAGTAAAAGAGCCATAACCTTTTAAATAAAATTATTTATAGATTTATAGGATAGATATATTATTCTAATTAATACTGTTGCATATCAACAAACATCTAATATTAGAGAATAATTTATTATACAAGTAATATTAATTATATTATTTTTTTGAATCATCAAAGCCTAAGTTTTTTATATTATAAGTTTTTTTATCTTTCAAAACTATTATTTTCTTATATTAAGGATGACATGGTAAAATTATTTTATGAATTTTATTTACATTTTAGTTCCAAATGAAAGAATATAAATTTAATCGTATAATTTTATGCTTTATTCTAAACATAAGAATTAAAATTTCAGAAATCTTAAAATTATGGAATTAGAATTCCATTTCTATCAGAATTGGTTTTAAACAAGCTATAATGGATCTCTATTTAATTATCAATTACTAGATTTTAGTTATAAAATAATAATTAAATACTTGATGCAAATATAACTTGATTCATTCCTATTTCAAACCTCAACATTATGGACTGGAACCGAATCATACTTGATCTCAAATACACTCGAATGACTTATTGAGTCTAAATTTTTTTTCATAAATCTAACCTGACCTGATCTGATGAGAAAATGAGATTGGGTTTGAATCTAAAATCATGACCTAAATATAAATTTGGTTTAGATCGGGATCAAGCATAACCCGACTTGACTTGACCTGTTTGTAGGCCTAACAACTATATGATCATTATTGATTGGTTTTGGTTTTTAAATGCTAAGATTGTATCATGTAGGTTCTATGCTTTTGAAAAAGGTTTATTTAGCTTCATTTAATGTACTTATTACTAGGATCATGCATATCGATAACTTTCACAATAATTAAGTGAGAAATTTAGTATGAAGAATAATTTGCACTTGGTGAAAGTGTGTTATAGCCTTAGGTGGGAAGGAAAAGTTGATTATAATTAACCTCCTTTAGATTTTTTTTAGATTTTTCTCAAGTTTTGATAGTATTTTGCCTTCTATATTTCAATCTTACTTTTTTTTTTTAATTTTTGGGGTTAATATGGGTCCAACAAAAAACCTCTAACTTTAGGATTGGAAATACTCTTTCCAACCATCTAAACTGTAGTTATAATTTTTATAATTAGTAAGATTATGAGTTTCTAAATAAAACTTTTTAAGGAAAGAGTAAAAAAATATATTTTTTTCTTTTTTTAATTTTCTCTCATGGTATTGCAAATTTTTATCTTTATTTTTTTTAATAATTTATTCACCTTTTCTCTTTTTAAGGGGAGGAGAGCCATAGGTCGCTTAGAGCTTGTTCTTTTTTCCTCCTTGACAATGGAATGTCTCTCTCTTTCCAATCTCTAGCTCCACCATAAGGTTACATTGTTTTTTATTATATTGTTTAACAACAAAAAAAGAAATGGGCTGCGTTTTGATTGCATTAAAAGAAGAGAGTCCAGGCTCCCTCAAACCAATCACGAATTCATAGCTGATCTTGTTTTTGATATCCTATATATTAATTGACTAAATTGAGACATGCTGTTCTCTACTTAAAATTTTTACATGGAACAATCATAACATGCCATGCTTTTTTTTTTTTTTTGTTTTTCCGCACCTAACAAGCAAACCACATTTTCTCTCTTTGAGCTGACAAAGTGTTGTTATGATGAATATTTTATAGTATTATCATAATAAATATTTTATCTTATTTTTTGATAGTATAAATATTTTATAAAAAATATAAAGATACAAAAATAGAGATCAAGCACGTATGTTTTTAAGGATTTTTTATAAAACTAATTTACATTTTAAATTTGCTAGTAGTTCATTTATTAAAACAATGAATATTTTTAAGCCTTTTGCTTTAGCAGGCAAATAATGAAACAAATCATTTCTTTTGCTATATTTTTATTCTCTCTTGCTATAATCTTTTTCTGTTTAAACCAATGCCTTTATATGCCTTATCAACTAGTTCTTAGTAAAGGCTTTTTTGTAAGTTTCATATCATCAATTAGCTAGACACTTTAGATGACAGGCTTTGTATTTTGTTAAGATTTATGGTTAGATGCTTTTATTTCTTATAAATAAATTTATGATGATGGGTACTATTTTTCATTTTAGTTGTTACATTCCTATTTAGTAGGTTTAGTATTTTGATCATAGACATTGTATTTATTGAGACTTATAGATAAAGGTTGAGAAAAATAAAATCTTTATGGAGGGAATGAGGAAGTTCATGCCCTTGTTGACGGAAATAAACACAGAAATGAGAGCCTGAAATAGTGATGAGGATGAGGATAGGGATGGCTCCTTGCTTTTGCTTCATTCCATTCCATTGTCATTTCTATTAATATATATATATATATATATATATAACATAATAGGTGGGGTTGGGCTTTTTCTTTCTCTCTTTTTTCCTCTTATTTCAGTGCCCATCCGGTTCGGGCTGGAAGGGTTGGGCGGCCCATGATAAGCTCCGGAGGCAACATCATCTCTCAATGCAATTAAAGGACAGCTGCGGACCTCAGGAGAGGTCAATAGTGTCTTGATGGCGAAGGAAGAGGAGAAGGGAGAGAGGGTGCAGGAGTTGGCCGAGACCGACCAGGAGCCGCCCATCCGCTACATCCTGAGAGAGGACGAGCGTCCGATCGCGGCTCCCCCACCGTCCTCCCCTCTCCCCGTCGTCGATCTCCACCGCCTTCTCCAAACCGACGGGCAGGACGAGGCGGCCAAGCTCCGCTCGGCCCTCCAGGCCTGGGGTGTTTTTCAGGTAACGCCCCGTGCCTTCACCTCTCAGACTTTCTCTTTGAGTAGAGCTTTGTTTCAAGAAAATCACTGCCGAGTTTGAAAGCTCAACTCACTAGGCGGTGATGACAACCCAACCATCCTGGTTGAACGGTTGCGATTAGATCTGTGGCTGGACTGGACGCTCATGATTTAATTGAGATATCGAAGTGACGAGGACCTCAGCAAAGGGACGGCCGGAACCGTTCTACGGCTTCATCGAAATAACGAAAAAAGAAAAGGTTTATCAAATTAAATACTGACGGTCACGCGGCAAGGGTATTTGATGTAACACGGGATTTGGTTGAGCGTAGGGTTGCCAAATCCGCACGGTTATCTTTTTACGGCATATAAAAGAAAAATAGCCGCCGTGATGGTAGAGAAAAATAAAAAGACTAAAGATTTTGGAAGCCATAAATTGTTATTATTATTATTATTATTTTTAGCTATAATTGTTACATGTGATGAATCGAATGATGGAGTAATTATATATATATATATTTGGTAATCTATGTAAAAAAAAAAAATAAATAAAATAAGAAAGCATAAAAAATATATTGACAAATAAAAGATACATAAAATAAGAAAAGTGAATATATAAATGTATTATGTGCATATATATTTATGTAAATTGAGAAAATATATAAATATAATAATAAATAAAAAATTAAATTTAATTGGATTTGGATGTGAATTTGATATGGATATTTAGTTAGATGTGAGGGCTTAAATAAGAAGAGTATATAAAAGCTTATGCCAATGAATGCTTAGTCCTACATTAGAATTTTAGGTATTTATATGGAATTAAGGAGTCTAAATAATATCTTTTGGCTAGTTTTTTTTTTTTTAATAAAGTCTTAGATTATTACTCAAGTCTTCATCCCAAAAAGATTAATCGAAAGGAAGGATTCCTTGATTCAATATTTGCCACAACCAAAATGGGATTAAAAATATGCCCGTAAAGGCTCTTGCACTTGTCTATGATGTTGTAATAAGAATGAAGAAAAGGGATAGCAATCAAGCTAGTAGTAAACATGGTTTAAAATATTATCCAAATTGTTGCACATATATAGAGATATCAAAGACCATGGAAATTACTTTATAATATCATCACCTACATGATGGTGAGGTCTATGCAGTTTTACATTGTCACAAAAGCCACAAGGAAAATATGGATTGTGACGAAATGAAAAGAGGCTGGGATATTTTGGTGCCTATTATTTGTTGGAATATTTGTCTGAAACACAGTTAGAGGCTGTTCAGAGATGGAGAACTAGATTAGATCATCTGCTTCAAAAGCTAAACATGAACTTCTCCCTATTTATCAAATTTTACAGCTGGAGTTGTCTTAATTATTAGTATTTCTTCCTTCACATATTTAGGCCTAAGATGGTTTTTTCTTGTTCTTGTTGGTTCCCTTTGTACCTCCCATTCTCTTGTTGAAAAGCTGGTCAGGCTTTTCCTAACCATTCCTTAAAAATCATTATGCTACTTTTTTATGTGAGTTGATGCTGTAAAATGCCAGTGGAGAAAAACATGCATAATTTACTGTTAGGGTTGTGTTGTACAGGTATATTGTAATAAGAAATGACCATTATATAATATTATTAAGAATGGGCCCCTAACTTTTGTCCAAAAACATTGATAAGCTTTTAGCATTAATAGATGGATTTTAGTAGAAAACTAAAATAATCACGCTGATTTTTTGTGACAAATTGTTCCTGTCGACCTAGTTTTTTCCCTTGAAGGATTTCAATTCAGGGACACATGTTTGTTTACTCTCCACTTTTAAAATCTAAGAATTAATGCCAGTTGTTACATGAGAATTTGTCCTAGATTCTTCCATTTTTTTCTTTATCCTCAACTTGAAGTTATGGTTTTTTGAGCGAGTGACAATATCTCTCTTTGGACCAATGACATGCTTACTGGGATCGCAGGAGCTTATCGTGAGGCACTTGGTTGTTATGTTTTCGAATATGTGTGTTTATGATCAGATAGTTTACTCAATATTTTACTTTCTGACATGAAATAATTCTGTTTTTTTGTTCTAACAAAGAAAATTTCTGTACATATAATTGGTTTTCAAGCCAGATAGCTTCAATTTAGTTGAATAAATGTTCGGACATTATCTGCTCCAAGGATGAAGAACCAATGCTAGCTACTGAACTATTACGAATCACAGTTGGTTAAAACCCATGTAGCTTCAAAATTGAGCAACTACTACAATCCATGGAGCTATCACTCATCACAATTTCATCATTCATTCCATTATAGTTTGCATATTGATGTGAAAATTTAAACTGTGTACCTGGATTTATACATTGGAACTATATAAACTTTAACTTCTTTTCAAGACTAATGCTTCCATTTCTTTTGTGTGTGTGTGTGTGTGTGTGTGTGAGAGAGAGAGAGAGAGAGAGAGAGAGAGAGCTTAGTGTTCCTACATTTTTTTCTCTTAAATAGCTCAAACTGCGAATAAATATTTCTGTGTTAATGCTCTGATGAGATGAATTCTATTATATTCTTCAGGTTGTTGGCCATGAGATGTCAGTTTCTTTCCTGGATGAGGTGCGAAATACAGCAAGGGAATTCTTTCAACTCCCAATGGAAGTAAAGCAGAAATACAAATGCGTAACAGAGGGTAAAGAAGGGTATGGGGGTGACCGCATTGCAACTGAAGACCAAATCCTTGACTGGTCTGATCGCCTATATCTCTTAGTACAACCTGAAAATGAGAGGAATCTAGCCCTTTGGCCTGAGAATCCCCACTCATTCAGGTAGTATTGCTGTTTTGCCTTTAAAAGATAATGTACTACATCGTCCTTTGACAGAGGGAAGATTTGTCTACTCTAGTAGTTAGGAATTAGCTATGGAGAAAGTCCATCACTTCATATCTCAACATATTATGGGTACATGACTGGAAGAAAAGTGTCGGTAAGTCAAGAGTACCTCACTCACTGAACACTACATGCGGTGCTTAAAATATATTGTAAAACTTTATAGACAAGGTCTGTTTATCCTGATCTAAAATATTCCAACATGTCCAAGCACAAGACAAGAATAAAGATACAACGAGGTCTGTTTCCTGGTTGAGTTGCCACTGCTGCCTACAATTGGTCTTTTACATTAATAGTTTATATCTAGGGACTCTCACTAATTGTAAAGCTTTTCCTATGCTACATCTAATCTTGTGCATTTCTGGTCATTCAATATTGCTTATTTTACATATTTGACAAATAAAATTCTGGCAATCATATTACAGATCTCATAATTTCATATCTTTGTGGTCCTCCTGGATTGCTGCATCACTAATTCCATTCTGACAAACCTGTAAATTTAGTTGATTCAATCCATTGAATATGGCTGTTTAGATCTGATTTTTAAAGTATCAGAAATAGTAGATGATTGCTGAAAAATGATTTGAAGATCCCATCCCTATGTTGTGCTGATGAGGGAAGTGTCAAGCCATCTTGCAACTTCTCAAATAGATCAGCTAATTAGTGTAGAAAATGTTAAAGGGAAAACTTAGGAGGTGTCTGAATGTCAGGATTCAATCTATCAAGAATGTATGACCGCTTTGAAATCCTATACTTCAGTACGCCATGACTGAGAGCTCAAAGAGCCTGAGACCCTGCAATCCCTGCAAATTTTTAGGTACAGCAAATCATAAGGATGAAAACATCCTGTTAGAGGATGAGACTAGAGGTTTCCTAACAGACCAACTGATGCACTGAAGAACTTCTGATGCTTCATCTCTTGATGTCCTTGTCTGGCACAGCAAGGTGTCCAAACATTCACACGGTATGTGCCAAAAGAACAGGCCCATGCAGTGTATTTCATCTTCCATGCCTCAAAACATGCATTTTGGTGTAGAGAGATAAGCTTGTATCTGTTTTTGTGTATGTGTGTGTTGTTGGGGGGGGGGGGGGAGTGTTGGGGGTGTGCATGCATGCACGAATACGGCAATTGCAATCTCATAATTTCTTAAATTCACTGCAGAGAAATCCTCCATGAATATACCATGAAGTCAAGGAAGGCAGCTGACAATATCCTCATGATCATTGCAAAATTGTTGGAACTGAATGAAGATCACTTCACTAAGCAATTTGGAGACACGGCTACAGTATATGCAAGATTTAATTATTACCCATGTTGTTCAAGACCTGATCTTGTCTTCGGTCTCAAACCACACTCCGATGGCTCTGTAATCACCATTGTTTTGCCAGACAAGGATGTAGAAGGCCTTGAGATACTTAAAGATGGTGAGTGGGTCAGGATCCCCCCAAATCCTCATGCTTTGCTTGTCAACTTTGGAGATGAGCTGGAGGTAATTGTTGTCTTTTCAACAGTAATTCCTTCATGCCTTTTTTCAGACCATTGTCAGAATCCTCATTCTTAGATTTTTCAATGAGGATTCTAATATGATTTTATTTATGCAGGTCATTTCCCAGTTTTCTTGGGGATCCTTTTAAGAAATACTATTTCTTACAATACAAGACAAATATGACAAATGCTTATTGGAGCTTATTGGAATTACAAACATCAATTGAAGACTCCGCTATTTTCACACATGATAAAATTTATCCTAGTCTAGATTCTCAAGGAAAAAAAAAAAGAAAAAAATTATAAAAATCTATTTCCATGATTAGTTCATAAATTTGTGAAAGGATCTACAATTAAAATGTGATAAGATGAATAATTGGAAGGTTTACGCATGGTGAATAAACAACATTCCTTTTTAATGATAATTTTCTAAGTATCACATGGTTTAATCATTGACAAAAAAGTTTAAGGAAAAAGGAAAACAGTGTATGCACACATGTCAAATTATTTTTGTTGACATGTAATGACTCCTCACAGCAAACTCTTCAGCTCCATTTCTGAAATAACTTTCAATGAAGAAGCATGTGCTTATTTCTCAGTGCTTATTGTTTCCTATTGTTATGTAGGCAATACCTTACTTTCTTTTTAAGAATTTCTTTCCTTTCAGATCATGAGCAATGGAATTTTCAAAAGCCCTGTGCATAGAGTGGTGACCAACCCACAAAAGGAGAGGATCTCTTTGGTTATGTTTTATATACTGGAACCAGAAAAGGAGTTGGAAGCCGCAGAGAGGCTGGTAGATGAGCTGCAGCCAAGATTGTACAGGAAGGTGAAGGTGAAAGACTATCTTGAAGTCTTCTTCCAGAAGTTTTCGCAAGGGAAGAGAGCTATTGACTGGGCAAAAATCTAACCAAAACACTGATTTAACCTTAATCAAGCACTGAGGTCTTTGTTGCTGGAATGAGGACGTGCGCTCAGTCCCATTGAACAAACAGGATCATGTACATTATGTTTGACAAGGCCTGCAAATCCTAGTTCAATCCTTTCCAATTGTCCAAGATTCAGGCAGGTCTTTCCTTGGCTGGCCAGTTGTCTGGTTCATATCCAGTTCAGTAATCTTGGACTTGCAATGGATGATCCTTCTACACTTGGTCATTTCGTGACTCTGGTTTTAGATTAGTGGGATGTTATGTTATAATCAAAGTTCTTACGAACAGCACTTCATGAAGTTTACATGGTACATACAAGAACATTTATAATACCTCCTCTATCATGACCAAATGCAACATTTAAGGAATGCCTTTTTGCTGCTTTATTATTATTACTATTTTTGACATTTTGTTGTTCAAATTTGGTCTTTGCACGTGGTTAATTATCTTCATTCAGATAGCAGAGTATCTCTCAAGTTAATTATCTTTCTACGAGAAAAGAGAGCGTAAAGAGATTTAATTTTTTTTTAGAAAAAATCCTTCGATACTTAAATCAGTTAAAGTGGATAAGAGACTTCTAGTACTTTTGGAGGGGCTATCTAAGAATGAAAATCTATTTACCTGCGAAGTTTTGAGCTACATATATAGATGGTTGGAGGGGTTATTGTTGGAGCCAAACTCTTATAGTAGATGACTTTGATAAGCATGGCTCCGGATGATGTGGGACTTATAAAAGAATCTTCTCTGAATAGATCGATTGATTTCTTCTTACAACTGGTCTTACACTTAATATGTAAAGTTTTTAATGAAGCAGGATAATCGATGGTTGTGAAAGAGGAAAATTTTTTGAATAAGGCTTTCTTCCTTTATGAGGATATATATGTAATGGTTGATAATTCCATGTTAACCTCTGATACTGCTATGTGTTGTTATAAGTTAGACCAATCAAAACGGATCGCATCACTTACCTCTCACTTTTAGGAGTTGAGCTTAAGTCTATGCTCAAGTCACAAAACTAGCTTAAATTTATTTCAAGCTCATTTGGCTTTTCTCCAACAATCTAATGTACATCTCTTGTAGGTCATCTCAAATAAAGTTTAACGATGAATGGACATTGGTCAATTTTGTCGGCTCATTAGATTATCAGGTTAAGCTAAGCTCAATGGCTTATGGATGTTGGTAAGTTTTGAATTTTCGCTAATCTCCAACTATTGCTTTTATTTAGCTTTCCGAGTAGAAGCCTAAAATTGTTTAGGTTGGTTCATTTTTTGGATGGCGTTCAGGCTTCAAAGAGACTCTTTATCCACCTTGAATTAGCTTAGAATAATTGCTTGGAATAATTGCTAAAGATCGGTTGCTATTCGCAACCTAATAGGTTGGTCATATGAACGACCCTCCTACTATTTAATCATAGTTTGCTTCAAACCATTCCCCTAGGCCAATAGATGTAAGTTGGCTTAATTATCACCAATCTCAAAGCATTGGTTTTTGCATGAATTTTAGCATGGGGCCAAATGACTCGACATGCCACCCCGAGTACTATACCTTTAATGATCACTATAAAATGATAAATTGTCATAATGAATCACCATAATGGGTCGTAGTAGAAATGGGTTGAATCGTTTTATCTCTTTGATTGTTACTAAGGCATTAAATTTGGCAGCTTCATGATGAAAGTTATTCGATCACCAAACCTGAGGACACCATGTGGCAAGTTAGCACTAAGTAATTTAAGTGGGAAGTTTGCCGCCCAGCCAACTTGCCCCGAGGGTTATATAAGAAGAGGGGATGGGGAGCTCATTGGCTGCACTCTGCACTAGTTGACTCTACTTAGCTATTGCCTCCTGTGGTCAAGTAATTAGACTATTCCTCAATCTTCTTCCTTGATCTAATTTCCTTTCAACTTCCAAACAAGTCCCTCCTCCTTTTCTTTAGTTTGGTAGGAATAGTAGTAAGAGTAGTTAGGCTCAGGGCAACCATTGGGGGAGAGGGGAGGTGAATTGGGTTTTTCAAAATCAAAACAAAGTGCCAAATATATATTTAACTTAAGCAAAGTAAGGGATGCAATATAAGAACAAGTAATAATAATTACAAAAAATAAAAATATGCAAGAAAATAAACGAGACACAAGGATTTTAGAGTAGCTCGGCACCCTTTGCCTACTTCCACTACCCATGACTCTTTTTGGGATTTTCACTGCACCAATCCTCTTAACCGGATGAGGATCAAATCCTTACACACTTCTTTTACTGAGCATAAGAGGAATCCTTACAATCCTTTTTGAGGCTAAGGATGAACCCACACTCTTCTTTTTTTATGGGCTAAGAAAGAATCTAACTCTCTTTAAGAGAAGAACTAAAAAAAAACTTCCTCAGAATCTAGATATACAAGAAATGGAATACGCAGCTTAAAAGCCCCTTGTCATAAAAATTTACCAATGATTATTAACTCATTTTTTTATGTTTGGGCTTAAGGGCAGCTCTTAAACCCTCAATTTATAGGGCTAGGAAAATATGGCCGTAGGGGCTTAAGGGCAGCTCTAATGGTCATATGAATATAACCTTGGGGTTATCCCATCCCCTACAATTGACCATTAAAGCTAGAGCCGGTTGACCTCTAGGCCTAGCTTGATCAATCACCCTAGCCTACAGTGGACGACTACAAGCCTAGCAAAGAGCTACCTTTGGGCAGTTCTCTAGCACGATCTATTTCGGTTAACTACAATAGATCCGATTGGCCGCAATCAGGTCCGATCGATCGCACTTCGTCGGTTTGGGATTTTTATGATTATTTTTTATTATTTTTGATCTAAAACCTAGCCTAATTTAATTTTAAGAGGTTTGACCCTTGTGTATTTATTTTCCTACTAAGTTTTATAATAAATGCTATTACTGAAATAAATTTATAAATTAAAGCTTTTCTTTGGACATTCTTGCGTTGTTAGATAATTGATTGGACCTTTGTTTTTCACTAACTTGGAATCTTTCCATGCTACTTGAGCTCCTTACAAATCAAGTATATGCCGGATGATCTTTTACTTATATTTTGACTCATACCAATCATCGTACTTATCTATCAACACAAATTCAAGGATAACATTAGTTCATCAATCAATGTTTTTGTTATCATCAATATATATATTATTGAACCCTTAGGTTCAACAATCTCCTCCATTTTTATGATGACAAACCAATGATTATAAGATAATATAGAGAATATAAAAAACTACTCAATCATGCATTTACCAAATATTTCAAATGCAAAGTATCATAAACTCCTAATGAACATATGCATATTTAGTACGAATATGCTTTTCTTAAATTTATGCTCTCAAATAATGTACCATTGATATAAAATGCATGTGGCAATATATTTAATGTACCAAAGGCATGTTTCTTTAGGGAAACATTTTTATGTCCTGATTTTTTCATATCAACATGCAAGTCCTCAAATGCTTCTAAGCGTTCATCATAAGTTGGGGAGTCAAAATTATTTACCTCATCCTCTTTAGCAATGAGGCATAGGTTGGTAACCTAAGTGTTGGAGTCATCATCAAAGGTTCTAACTTTATAATCTCTCCAAGTTGTCACCAAGACCTTTGGTTGCTTACTCACCTTCTTAAGTTGGAGCAATTAGCTCTAAAATGCCCTGGCACTCATAGTATATGAGGGGGGTCTCTCCTTTCTTACTAAATCCTCCTTTATGCCTTCTCTTCTTCCCCTCCTCTTGCCATCACCTCTCTTGTTCTTCAAGAACTTCTTAAACATATATGTGAGCATCGTAAGATCTTCATCCTTGTCGCTTTCTTCATCACTTCCTATGTCACACTCATTTATTAGCATAGAGGATTTTAATGCAATACCTTTCTTTTTCGTTTGGCACTCTCTTTCCTTCATGGCAAACTTATGAGTTATGTGACATCTAAGTAGTTCATCAAGCTAAGCTTTGTCAAGTCCTTAGCCTCAATAATAGTATTACCTTCAGCTCTCAAGACTTTGGCATGAACCTAAGAATTTATCCTTCTCAACATTAGTATAACATTTATCAAGAGATTTTAAAGAGCTTATAATATCAATAAAGCAAGTACAAATTGTCAAATATAGATTCTTTTGGTTTCATTTTAAAGAATTCATAACTATGAACGAGAAGGCTAATTTTAAATTCTTTCATTTAATTATGCCCTTATGAGTCACCTTAAGCTTATCCTAAATTTGTTTTGCAGTCTCATATGTTGAGACTCTATTAAACTCACTAGCATCTAAGGCACGATATAAAACATTCATTGCTCTAGCATTAATTTGAAAAGTCTTAATGTCCTTTTCATGAAGCTCGACTTCCTCCTTAAGAATTCTATAGGCCATTTACAACTTTGATAAGAGCTTCATATCCATTGACAATGATCTTCCATATATCAAAATAAATGAATTGGATGAATATTTTCATCCTAGTATTCCAATAAGAGTAGTTATACCCATTGAACAAGGGAAGCCTATAGGAGGAATACCCCTCACTTGTGCCTCTTTCAATAATACACTATATGGCTCAATAATACACGTTTTAGGATGCCTTACTCTGATACCAATTGAAGGCCCAAGGGTAACCGTAAGAGGAGAGGGGTTAATTGGGTTTCTAAAAAATTAAACTAACTTCCTGTTTATCTTGATGCGATGGAAAAATTAAACTAGCAAGCTATGCAATAAGAGAACTTAAAAGCAAATGTAAATAAGTAAGAGAAAAGTAAATGTGATAGTTCAAAGAGGCACAAGAATTTTTATAGTGGTTCGATACTCCTTGCCCTCACTCTTCAAATCTTCTACTTAGGAATTCCACTATCCGATCTTTTTCTTCAGGTAAAGACCAAACCCTTTAAACCCTCTTTTTGTTCAAGCTAGGGAACAACCCTCACAAGATTTTAGAAAGCTTGAAACACTCTTTTTTCTAAAGAGGACACTCAAAAATACACCTAAGACATTGTTGATTTTCAAATGAAGAGCTAAACTTGGGAGTAGAAAGAGAGTGCACTAAGGCTCAAAAGACTATTTCTTAATGTTTTTCCAATGAAATTCAACTCAATTTTTTATATTTGAACCAGCCACAAACCTTCCATTTTATAGGTAAAGGAAAAATGGTCATCGAGGCTCAAGGATAGCTCTAACAGTCATCTAAAATGATGACTATCCTGACTGCCAAGCTGGTCAACTAGCAGGCATAAGCCGGTCTACCGCCAGGTCTACTAAAGATCTATATTTTAGATAATTTTTCGGTGCGGTCTACTTCAGTTATCCATTCTTAGGTCTGGTCGACAGCACACTTTTGATTTTGAATTTTTGTAATTATTTTTTAGTGATTTTGATTCAAAACTAGTGTAATTCATTTTTAATAAGTTTTGAACCTTGTGCACTTACTTTCCTATTAAGTTTTACAATGGCTCCTTAGGAAAAACAAAATTTACATATGTTGACCTCACATTGATTTTGATGATCACAAAACAATTAAGTAAGTTACTAATGAGTTTTGTGGAGAATCATGTTGAAATGCATGTATACATGAATCATCAAGATGATTAATAATGATTTCAAGCACCTAAATGGGTTTATGATTCAAAAGAAGAATTTTTGTAGAAGACAAAAATCAACTAAGGATGATTCAAGCCTCAATTCAGTGAAATTCAGATGTTTGGAAGTTTTTCAAATAGAGAAAGTTCAAAACTATGAGAGCTGGAATGATTCAAGCCTCAATCAAGTGAATTTTAGATGTTTGGAAGGTTTTCAAATGAAGAAAGTTCAAAATTATGAGAGATAGATCAACTATCTTCTTCATTTCAATGATTTATATTGCTTATGGAATGAGTTTTTAAGTTTTGAAGGAATTAGTCAACTCCTACAGCAGCTACCAACCCTTAGAATGGAAGATTGAAGCATTTAGTCAACTACTTTGGAAGCTATCAAGTCAAAATTATGCCACAAGAGAGTTAACATCAAGTTTTACCAACTTAGCCGACTAATTAGTCAGCTACTGTAGCAAAACAGTGAGAAAAATTAAGTTAGTCAACTAACCAGCCGGCTACTGTGGCAAAATAGTGAACTCCTAGAAGTTAGCCGACTCTGGAGTCAGATACTGTGGCCAAGACAGCAAGCTTTCTGAAGTTAGCCGACTCTGGAGTCGGCTACTGTGGTCAGAACAGAAGGTTTTCCAAAAGTAGTCGACTCTAGAGTCGACTAACTTGCCCAAAAATGCTGTAATGGCTAGTTCTGCATCTCCAACGGTCACAAACGGCTAGTTTAACATTTCAATCCTACAGTAAACTATAAATACTCGTAAATGGGTTTGATTAGCAAGAGATTGGAAGCATTTTTGAGGGATTACAAGTAAGAAAAAGAGAGAAAAATAAAGGAAAAATCAAGAAAGATTTCAGCCTTCTAGTTTTTGAAATGAGAGTGCGCTGCAGAATTTAAAACTCCTTCAAGGCTCATTCAAGGCTCCTTCCAACTATTCAAGAGGCTCCTTCAAGTGCTCATAACTCCAACATTTAAAGAGGAGAAGCTCATTCAAAGAGGAGGTCTTCAAAAAGTGTAAAGTACTTTTATTGTTACATTTGCTCATTAAGGAGCTGAAAATTTCTGAAACTCTTTTCATTGTAAGTTTGTTTGAGTTTCAACTTGGTTGAAACTTGTGTAGGGTGTGCCAAACCCTTAATTGGTGACTTGTAAGGCTTCCTTGTGCTCAGAAACAAGAAGTTAGCTGAGAAAGCTAAGGAAAGGCTCCCTTGTGCCTGTGAAACAAGAAGCTAGCTAGGTTAGCTAGGTTTGTAATCGTTTGAAGAACGATTAGTGGAAAAAATTTTCAAGGGATTCTTGAGGAGTGGGCATAGGTGCAAGGAGTAGCACCGAACTACTATAAATTGTTGTGTTTGTGTGTTTGTCTCTGATTGTTGCTATACTTGTTCTTACTATCAACACTTCACACTCACATACAATTTACTGTTTTGCAAAATTGCACATACTTGTTAAAAATTTTCAAAGAACCCAATTCACCCCCCTCTTAGGTTGCTTAGCTGAGCAACAAGTGGTATCAGAGTTAGTGCTCTTGTTCCTATTTGTCTTAACCGACAAAGAGCTAAAGATCTATAGCAGCCCAAGTCAGTACCTTGTTGACTGAAGGTCAGTCCACAAATAGACCCCCTTTATTCAATGGCACAAATTACACATATTGGAAGGCTAGGATGAAAATTTTTATTCAAGCACTTGACTATGATCTTTGGAGTATCATAGTTAATGGCCCTCACACACCCATCCTTAGAACAAATGGTATTGATGTTCTCAAACCTGAAACAGATTGGGATGAGCATGATAAGAAAATGGCACAGCTAAATGCTAAGGCCATGAATGTCTTATATTGTTCTCTTGATGCAAATGAGTTTAATAGAATATCTACTTGTATTTCTACTAAAGAGATTTGGAATAGACTTAAAGTCACCCATGAAGGCACTAATCAAGTGAAGGAATCTAAAATCAATATGCTTGTGCATAAATATGAACTGTTTAAAATGGAACCAACTAAATCCATTACTGATATATTTACTAGATTTACTGATATTATGAATGGTCTTAAAAGCCTGGGCAAATCTTATACTAACAGTGATCTAGTGAGAAAAATTTTGAGATCTTTGCCAGATCATGGGAAGCCAAGATGACTGCAATTCAAGAGGCAAAAGACCTCAACATCCTTCCTCTAGAAGAGCTCATGGGATCGCTGATGACCCGTGAAATTCAAGTTAAACAACATCAAGATGAGGAAGAGACCAATAAGAGGAGGACCATGGCTCTAAAGTGTTCAGACCAAAAGAAAAAATGTGATGAATCTTCGAAAGAAAGTGATGGAAATGATGAGCTAGCTCTCATCACAAGAAAATTTAGAAGATTCATGAGGAAGAAGATACATGGAGTAAAGAGAAGGCCTTTTGTAAAAGGAGAATTCAGCAAGGAAAAAGAAAAAGAGCAGCCTCCTATTTGCTATGAATGTAAGAAACCGGAACACTTTAAGGCTGACTGTCCACAACTTAAGAAAGGTCCCAAGAAGGTTAAAAAGAAGGCTATGATGGCAACTTGGAGTGACAATGATGATACAAGTTTAGATGATGAGAAACAAGAAACAGCAAACTTGTGTCTCATGGCTTGTGAAGAAGAGGTAACTTCTAACTCTCAAACTGAATTTATATTTGATGAATTGCAAGATGCATTTTATGATTTACTTACTGAATTCAAAAAGTTAGGTGCCAAAAATAAAGATTTGAAAAACTAAATCCAAAGTTTAGTTTTTGAAAAAGAAAAGCTTTCAAATGAAAATTCTGTTTTGACCCAGGAAAATCTAAATTTGAAAAATGAGGTGAACAAACTTAAGCCCATTGTTGATAAATTCACCTTAAGCTCTACAAAACTACAAATGATTCTTGAAAACCAAAGGGCTCTTTTTAATAAAGCTGGATTAGGTCATAATCCGTTAAAGAAACAAAAATTTTTGAAAAACATTTTTGTTCCCCCAAACAACTTGCCAAAAATTACTTGTTTTAAATGTGGTAAACCAGGACATAAAGCCTATGCATGTAACTCTCACATCAACAAGAACATTAAGAAGATTTGGATTCCTAAAGGAACCATTCATGCTAACCCCAAAGGACCCAAGAAAACTTGGGTACCTAAAAACATGACTTAAATTTTTGGGTGCAGGTGTGTCTTGTGACCCGAAATACAAAAAGAAAATGGTACTTGGATAGCAGGTGCTCAAGACACATGATGGGTGATGAATCTCAATTCATCACTTTAGAAGTTAAGGATGGAGGAGTGGTCACTTTTGGAGACAATGCTCAAGGAAGGATTATTGGCATTGGTAAGAATTGGTATCACTTCCCATACCTTCATAGATAATGTTCTTCTTGTTGATGGTTTGAAACATAATCTGTTAAGCATTAGTCAATTATGTAATAAAGGTTTTAAAGTTATTTTTGAATCATCTATTTGCATGGTTATAAATCCTGCTAATGATAGCATGAAATTTATTGGTCATAGGCATGAAAATGTTTATATTGTAGATTTGAATGAGCTAAATGACCAAAATATGGAATGTCTAGTTGCCATGAATTTTAAGTTTAATGAATTTTACTGGTTATGGCATCGTAGACTTGCACATGTTAGCATTGATTTGCTTTCCAAACTAATCAAAAGAGATTTAGTAAATGGTTTGCCAAAATTAAGTTTTGAAAAAGATAAAATCTGTGATGCTTGCTAATTTGAAAAACAAACTAGAGTTTCATTCAAATCCAAAATGTGGTTTCAACTTCTAGGCCTTTGGAGCTTTTGCACATGGACTTGTTTGGACCTACTAGAACCACAAGTCTAGGTGGAAAACGCTATGGTTTTGTAATTATAGATGATTTTTTTCGTTTTATATGGGTTTTATTTTTAGCAAGTAAAGATGAAGCTTTTTCTGAATTTTTAAAGTTTTTCAGAAAAACCACAAATAAAAAAGGTCTTCAAATTTTATTTATTCGTAGTGATTATAGAAAAGAATTTGAAAATCAGAATTTTGAAAGTTTTTGCAATGAAATAGGAATCAATCATAATTTTTCTGCACCAAGAACCCCTCAACAAAATGGAGTAGTTGAGAGAAAGAACATGACTCTTGAAGAAATGGCAAGAACCATGTTGTGTCAAAGCAATCTCTCAAAATATTTTTGGGATGAAGCAATTAACACAGCATGTTATGTTTTAAACAGAGCCTTGATAAGACCTATTTTGAAAAAGACCCCATATGAGCTTTGGAAAGGTAAAAAACCAAATATTGGGTATTTTCATGTTTTTGGGTGTCGATGTTTTATTCTAAATAATGACAAATCTAACCTTGATAAATTTGATGCCAAATCTGATGAAGGAATTTTTCTTGGCTACTCCACTAATAGTAAAGCATATAGAGTTTTTAATAAGAAAATCTTAGTTGTAGAAGAATCCATTCATATAGTATTTGATGAAACTAATGACCTTGCATCAAGGAAGAAAGAAGCTATTGATGATGCAAGATTACTTGAAGAAGGAGTGCAAGAGATCACGTTGAAGGACAAAGAAGATACAAATGAGCAAATCAGTCAAGAAGACACCATTGAAGCACTTCAACAAGCTGAAACTCAAGGTACTCAAAGCTTAGAAAAAGAGTGGAGGTACGTTTACAATCACCCCAAAAGAGCTAATCATTGGTAGTCCATCTCAAGGTGTAAGAACTAGATCTTCTTATAGAGATGCATGCAATCATTTAGCCTTTGTTTCATAAATTGAACCTAAATGTTTTGATGATGCTAAAGATGACCCTGATTGGATAAATACTATGCATGAAGAATTAAATCAATTTGAAAGAAACAATGTTTGGAATTTAGTAAGTAGACCAATAGATTACCCCATAATTGGCACTAAATGGGTTTTCAGAAATAAATTGGATGAACATGAAAATATCATTAGAAATAAGACAAGATCGGTAGCTAAAGATTATAATCAAGAAGAAGGCATTGATTTTGATGAAACATTTGCTCCAATTGCTAGGTTGGAAGCTATTAGATTATTACTTGCCTTTGCATGCTTCATGAACTTTAAATTATTTCAAATGGATGTTAAGAGTGCATTTTTGAATGGTTATATTGCTGAAGAGGTGTATGTTGAACAACCACTCGGTTTTGAAAATCATGAACATCCAAACCATGTTTTTAAATTGAACAAGGCTTTATATGGTTTGAAACAAGTACCCCGGGCATGGTATGATAGATTGAGCAAATTCTTGATAAGTAATAATTTTGTTAGAGGAAATGTAGACATTACACTATTTATAAAAAGAGAAAATAATGATATGCTCATTGTGCAAATTTATGTAGATGACATCATTTTCGGTGCTACTAATGAACTCTTGTGTCAAGACTTTGCTAAGCTCATGCAGGGAGAGTTCGAGATGAACAAGATGGGAGAACTCAACTATTTTCTTGGACTCCAAATTAAGCAAGCTGAAGATGGGATCTTCATTAGCCAAAGCAAGTATATAAGAGAAATTTTAGAGAAGTTTAGCATGGAGAATTCCAAGTGTGCCAGTACCCCTATGAGCTCTTCATGCAAACTTGACTTAAATGATAGTAGCAAAAATGTTGATTTAAAGCTTTATAGAGGCATGATAGGTTCTCTTTTGTATTTAACTGCTAGTAGACCTGATATTCTATTTAGTGTATGCATGTATGCTAGATTTCAAGCAAATCCTAAAGAAGCACATTTAAATACTGTTAAAAGAATTTTAAGATACTTAAATGACATTAAAAATCTTGGACTTTGGTATGATAAACACTCTTCTATTTATTTGATTGGATATTCTGATTCTGATTTTGCTGGTTGTAAAATTGATAGAAAATCAACTAGTGGAACTTGCCAATTTTTAGGAGTTAACTTAATCTCCTGGTTTAGCAAGAAACAAACTTCAGTAGCCTTGTCTACAGCTGAGGCTGAATACATTACTACTGGGAGTTGTTGTGCTCAAATCTTGTGGATTAAGCAGCAACTAGAAGATTATGGCATCAAACTTAAAGACATTCGCATAAGATGTTATAATACTAGTGCCATAAACTTAACTAAATATCCCATTCAGCACTCTAGGACTAAACACATTGAAATTAGACATCATTTCATTATAGATCATATTCAAAGTAAAGATATAATTCTTGATTTTGTTAGTACTGATAGGCAATTAGCTAACATTTTCACAAAACCCATTGATCAAAATAGATTTTATGACATTAGAAGAGAACTTGGCATGATTGACCCCCTGATTAAATGAGTCAGCTAGATAGATTGATTTTTTAAATTTTTTTGGGCATATTTTTAATGATTAAAAATAATGATAATTAGCCAATTGACCCCCCTAGATAATCCCATAACATGCATAACTATTAAAAATCATTTTGCATAAAAATCTCTGAAAAATTTGGAGCGTAGGCGTCATTTCCCCTATTTCTGAGCCGTTTGAGCTAACAGCTAATGGAAGTTAGCCGGCTCGTGAGCCGACTAAATCGCCCGATCGCTCGGTTTATAAGAGCAACCGAGCGACCGTCCGTCTCCCTCTCTCCCAAATCTCCATCCAATCTTTCATATTTCTTCCCTGAGCCTTGATCCCTCCAAATCCTTCTCTCCTTCTTCCCTAAATCCTCTCTTCCCCTGTTCCCTTGTGTGATGGCTCCACGGGCAAGAATCCCCCGTGCGCAGCAAGGAGAAAGCTCGGAGGACCCGCGAGAGAGAGCCACGCCTCTCCCGGCCTTGCCCTCTTCCTCCCGTATCTCCGGGGTCCATTCCTTATCCATGAGACCCATCTCCAACGGGCGGGTAGTCGACTTCGGCTTCTTTGCTCGTGAAAAGTTCGGCATTGGGAGAATGCTTCAGCAGAGAGGATGATCCTACATATGCAAAACTGAGGCCCCTATCTATCCATCATTGGTAAGAGAATTTTACCAAAATCTCTCTGTTGATTTCATATCTGCTTCATCCATGGTAAAGGGAGTCAGAATAAAATTGGATCGCGATATTATTGGGAATATTCTAAGAGTGCCGGTTAGTTGATTTTGGGATGATCTTCCTGAGGGAAGGGCACGGCGAATTGAAGCTATTTTGGGTATTGATGATGGGGAGGGAATTGATAGAGTGCTTGCCAACTCTTTGAGTGTTGATATGAGACTCCTCCACCACATTATATCTAGGATCTTCATTCCTCGTGCTGGGAGCTTCCACTTGGTCACTGAGAGAGACCTATGTTTGATGTATCATCTTATCAGTGACACTCCATTTGACTTCCCAGAACTGATGTTGATTGTATTGAGAGAGACAGTCAACAGACTTAGGACTGCCCTGCCTTATGGTATGCTCCTCACCCACTTCTTTAAATACTTTGGAGTAAGACTAAGGGGTGAAGAGACAACCAAGTTGCACCATTCGGATATCTACAATGAGCATTCTCTTCGCCGAATGGGATTTGTGAAGGTTGGTGACAGATGGTCCAGAGGGAGAGGTAGAGAGGATGAGATTGAGGTATCTGCTGAGGGACCATCGTCATCTTCTCATGAGGGAGCTAGACCCAGATCTGAGCAGCATCCTGAGGAGCCCCCTGCACCACAGAGGACATCAGTTGAGCTTAATCAGGATCAGCTACAGTATATTGTGAGGGAGGTGACCTCAACTATCTCCAGCAGAAGTTCAGGGGATAGTGGTTCACTGGTGAGTTTATGATGGTACCACACATTTCTACAGTGAATGAGACATTGTCCCAGATGCTGATGAGGTTGGAGAATTTGGAGCACCCCATGAGTATTTTGATTGGAAGGCTGCTGCTTCAGGAGATGAGAGACCATGGGGTAGGATCAAACCGTGACTCAGAGGAGATTGCCCGCATGTCTGAGGAGTTGAGGTAGTTGCGAGCTCAGATCATGGCCTTTGGTGAGAAATCTGAGAGAGTAGAGATATCTATTGACCTTCTTCACCATCTAGTCTCAACCATTAGTGATCAGCTGGCCCCTGTTGCATTTAGGCCTCCATCCCAACCATTTCAGCCTCCTCCACAGCCTACTCACCCTCGTGCCAGGCCACCTCATGCATCTTACCGCCCTTCTTCGAGAGGACGTGACACTGGGACATCCACTCAGCCCTTTGTTGTATGTTCCTCTGATGAGGAATAGTTTAGGTTGTTTAGGTTGCTTTGTTTATTTTAATGTACTAGGTTGCTTTGTTTTGATTAGAATGTACTAGGCTTTTCTATGTATTTGAATGTTTGTATTAGCATTTTGTGTATTCAATGAAATCTTATGTTATGAATGTTGCTTTATTTTTATGAAATCTTGTGTTATGAATGATTATTCTGTTGCTTTGTATTTCCTCTTTGTTATGAAATCTTGTGTATGAAATTATCTACTTAATGAAATGTTCTTCTTTATGAAATTTTGTGGTATCAAATATTACTTGTGTAATTTCTTTACTTCAATATATGTATCATGGATATCCTAAAATTGAACTATCAAAGGGGAGACATTCAAAATTAAGTGCTTGACTCTTCACTTCCTTTTTGATTGATGACAAAAAGGGGGAGAAGAAACCCATGGTATAAGAAACCTAAAAAAAAGGGGGGGGAGAAGAAACCTAAGAGAAGAAACCTAGGAAAAGAAACCTAAGAGAAGAAATCCCCAAGAAAAGAGGCCAAAGAGGTTAAGCATACATTTAAAAGGAGAAGAATTCTTAGTCATCATGTTTCAGAAAGTTTTTCAAAAATTCAGAAAGTTTTCATCATGTTTCAAAAATGTTTCAGTAAAATTCTTAAAAAGTTTCAGTGGTTTCAAAATGTTTCAGCATGTTTCAGTAAAGTTTTCAAAAGTTTAGTATTTCTAAATGAGAATAATGTAAGCACATATTTAGGGGGAGAAAAATTGCAATTCATGCAAATGTTTCAGCAAATTTCAACTTTTCAAAAGAAAAAATAAAGTTTTTGAAAGTAAGATTAATTTTGCAACAAAAGGAGAAGAAAAAGCTTGTTGTTTTTCACTTAAGTTTTACTTGCATTGCAAACAAACAAGCTCTACATGAGATCTATTATTAAAATAAAACTTTTATAATAAAAAATTCAAGTTCAACACACTATGCAAAATTTTGGCACGCTTTTGGCACGCCTTTGGCACGGACTGAAACTCTACATTTTTAAAGCCAAAACTATCGTTTCAGCACAAAGACTCAGTTCATTGGTACAATACTTCATTTCTAGAATATAACTTTTTTCTTTGGCATTAAATTCAGCATTTGGCCCAAAATTCAACATTTTGTCATAAAATTCAGAATTTCAGCATAAAATTCAGATTTTTGGTATGAAACTCTCCTTAAATCTCTTCAAAAATCTAATTTCTCTGAATTTGAACATGAAAAATGTTTGTCACATTGTTTTCAAAGATTCTGATATAAAATTCAAACTTTTGGTACATATTTCAAAGTTTTTGGTACAAAATTCACACATGAAACTGATTTCTGAATCCTCTCCTAACATGAGCTAAATTGTCTCAACTCTATGAACAAGTTCAATATTGCACTGCTTTATCTTGTTAAATTTATTATTTTAATTATATACTTAATGATTTTGTCATCATAAAAAAGGGGGAGATTGTTGACCTCACATTGATTTTGATAATCATAAAACAATTAAGTAAGTTACTAATGAGTTTTATGGAGAATCATATTGAAATGTAGGCATACATGAATCATCAAGATGATTAATAATGATTTCAAGCACCTAAATGGGTTTATGATTCAAAAGAAGAATTTTTGTAGAAGACCAAGATCAACTAAGGATGATTCAAGCCTCAATTTAGTGAAATTCAGATGTTTGGAAGTTTTTCAAATGGAGAAAGTTCAAAACTATGAGAGCTAGAATGATTCAAGCCTCAATCAAGTGAATTTCAGATGTTTGGAAGGTTTTCAAATGAAGAAAGTTTAAAATTATGAGAGCTAGATCAACTATCTTCTTCATTTCAATGATTTCTATTGCTTACGGAATGAGTTTTCAAGTTTTGGAAGAATTAGTCAACTCCTACAGTAGCTACCAGCACTTAGAATGAAAGATTGAAGCATTTAGTCAACTACTTTGGAAGCTATCAAGTCAAAATTGTGCCACAAGAGAGTTAACAGCAAGTTTTACCAAGTTAACTGACTAATTAGTCAGCTACTGTGGCAAAACAGTGAGAAAAACTAAGTTAGCCGACTAACCAGCCGGCTACTGTGGCAAAACAGTGAACTCCTAGAAGTTAGCCGACTCTGGAGTCGGCTACTGTGGCCAAGACAGCAAGCTTCCTGAAATTAGCTGACTATAGAGTCGGATACTGTGGTCAGAACAGAAGGTTTTCCAAAAGTAGTCGACTCTAGAGTCGACTAACTTGCCCAGAAATCCTGTAACGGCTAGTTCTGCGTCTCCAACGGTCACAAACAGCTAGTTTAACGTTCTAATCTCACAGTAAACTATAAATACTCGTAAATGGGATTGATTAGCAAGAGATTGGGAGCATTTTTGAGGGATTACAAGTAAGAAAAAGAGAAGAAAATAAAAGGAAAATCAAGAAAGATTTCAGCCTTCTAGTTTTTGAAATGAGAGTGTGCTGTAGAGTTTAAAACTCCTTCAAGGCTCATTCAAGGCTCCTTCCAACTACTCAAGAGGCTCCTTCAAATACTCATAACTCCAACATTTAAAGAGGAGAAGCTCATTCAAAGAGGAAGGTTTTCAAAAAGTATAAAGTACTTTTATTGTTACATTTGCTCATTAAGGAGCTGAAAATTTCTAAAACTCTTTTTATTGTAAGTTTGTTTGAGTTTCAACTTGGTTGAAACTTGTGTAGGGTGTGCCAAACCCTTAATTAGTAACTTGTAAGGCTCTCTTGTGCTCGGAAACAAGAAGTTAGCTGAGAAAGCTAAGGAAAGGCTCCCTTGTGCCTGTGAAACAAGAAGCTAGCTTGTTTAGCTAGGTTTGTAATCGTTTGAAGAACGATTGGTAGAGAAAATTCCCAAAGGATTCTTGGGGAGTGGACGTAGGTGCAAGGAGTAGCACCGAACCACTATAAATTGTTGTGTTTGTGTGTTTGTCTCTGATTATTGCTATACTTGTTCTTGCTATCAACACTTCACACTCATATACAATTTACTGTTTTGCAAAATTGCATATACTTGTTAAAAATTTTCAAAAAATCCAATTCACCCCCCCTCTTGGGTTGCTTAGCTGGGTAACAACATATTAAACATTTTCCTTCAAACTTCAACATGTTGGATATTCTTCGAATTTGCTAATTGATCTTTTTTGACTTCCATCCCTAAGTAAAATTTGAGCTTTTATTGAATCAAGTGCATTCCGAATGTAATTTCGCCATTTTAGATTGAATGAACTTGCATATCTTAGTCATTATGTACTCAAGTATACTATTAGTCTCTTAATCAATATTTTGTTATTATTAAAAAATATATTTTTGAAACCTAAGGTTCAACAGAAAATCCTTCGATGCTCAAATGAGCCAAAGGTGGATAAGGAAAAGTCTTAAAGCTCTTAAACAATATAACCAGGACCTAAGTAAAAGGAGAGAACTTGTTTTATTTAACGTACTTAGGGCTGCTTTTATAAATATTTAAAGAATTTATAATGCAAGTCGGAGTCTTTTATGGAATGGCTCTCATTAATTTTAATCCCAAAGGTAGCAATACCTTAGAAAGAATATTCTTACGTTAGTTGGCTAATTTATTTTAGAATTAACTTTAACTTATATAAGAAAAGTCCAGTGAAACTGGCCAGTTGTCATAATTTCATTAATTAACCTTCTTATAATTAAAGGTAATTTATTTGCCAACAACTGGAGCAAGAACGTACGTTATAATTTTTATTGCCGGAATACTGTATTCTTACTATGTTTTTCGAGAGAAAATAAGAATGCTTTTTTTTTTTTTCTTAAGTAAGATGATCAATTAATGGACGCTCTACCAGTTTTTAGATTAACAAATAGTATGTTTCAATTAATTTTGACTAAATCTAATCAAATAAATTAATTTAACCTTTTTATAATTTGAAGGTAATTTATTTGTCAATAATTGGAGAAAGAACGTGCATTTCAATTTTAATCTCTCGTTCTTATCATGTTTTTTGGGAAGGAATAGGAATGTTTTTTTTTTTCCTAATAACGTAAGACGGTCAATTAATGGGCACCCTAATGGTTTTTGGAGTAATAAAAGTATTGCTCCACTCATTTTTAGCTAAAACTAAGTAAATAAATTAATTAATTTTCTTATAATTTAAAGTTAATTCTATTATCAATAATTAAAGGAAGATCGTACATTATTATTTTAATTATCTTAATATATATATATATATATATATATATATAATTAAGACGGTCAATTAATGGACGCAGGCCTTTCCGGGTGTACTTGCTACGTGTGCCACTGAGGCGCTAATCGCTTGCAACGAGGCATCGACCTGCTATTTAGACCAAGCAAGGGTCACGGACATGCTCCCTCTCTTTTTCTTCTCGAAATAAGAGTCCCGCTCTTTAACGCTCCGTCGCTTTCCACCGTCATTCCTCCGTCACCACGCCGCCTTCCCCAATCTCCACCCGTTCTCATCCCCTCCCTCCGCCGCCTTCCTCCAACCCTCCCCTACCGTTAAGGTATATGTTGCGAATTTCAACCGTAACAATAAATATAATATAAGATTTAAAATAAATATGACCGTTTCAAGAATATCACACCTCTACATGACCGTTTTGAGAGAGTCAGACCTTCTGATAACTATTTGAAGAGGTTGAACCTTCAAAAAAAAATAAGCTAATAATATTATTTCACCGTACTAAGTCAGAATAACTATTACATATTTATAAGGTAAAATCGTAGTTATTTAAGGAAAGCTAAATATAATCGTAAAAGAAACCTCCTAATGGAACTATTGCATAATTAAGGAAATAAAATATTGTGTATGATCAGGAATTTTCTTCAATAGCTAGATCCTTCAAATCAAAAGAATCTTATGGATTTGAAAAGATCTTCAAAAATTAGGGAATCCTATCATTCCACCCCCCTTAAAATCAACCTTGTCCTCAAGGTTATAGAGCAAATAAAAAGCTATTAGTAGAATAAAATTCAGCTTCAAAACTGTCAAAAATCAACTGCTTGTGTTTAGTCTATGAAACTTGAAGGTGTTGAGGTATGATCTCACGTTTGTCTAGCGTTGAGCTTGTTTTTGGCTTTAATAAAGAGGTTTGAGTGGAGTATCCAGATAATGTAGCAGAAGAACTATTCAACTGATTCTGATAGCTTGATTCATAAAAAGCAAGCTCACTTTCCTGTATTGAATATAAGTATATAGCAGAATCTCTGTTAGTCTCCATCTTTTTTATGACGTGGCTACTAAAAGTCTCCCTAAGTGGATCTTTAAGCCCTTCCAGTGTATATTTTTGCCCTTGAATTTTAAATTGCATAAGAAGCTTAGAGAAATCCCATGAAATTGGTCCTAAGGTGCAAAGCTAATGTGCCCTAAGAACCATATCACACCCTTTAAGAGGTAATATATGAAAATCCGATGTGAATTTGAAATCTTGTATAGATATAGAAAGATTTTCACATGTACCTTGGACTTAGATGTGAGCACCATCTGCCACCGTAGCTTCCATAAATTTATTGTTTGACCATCGAATATTAAGACGCTTGACTAGCTCTGGATGAATAAAATTGTGAGTACTGCCTGAGTCAATCAGAATAATAATAGGTTGCTTCTTTAATTCTGCCTTGACTCTCATTGTCTGAGAAAATAGGTTGCTTGTAATTGCATGCATGAACATTTCTGGAGGTAAATTGTTCAACTGCTCCTCCTAGTCTTTGTTTGACTCTATTTCTGGTATATCATGGGACCAGTCATCATCAATAAGAAATAGTTGCTTGGTTTTGCATTGGTGGCCTGACAGTTATAGCACAACCCTTTTTCCTTTCTTTCCTTTGCTTCTGCCGATGTCAATCTTTTGAAACAGAAAGAGATGTGGAGTCTTCAGTAGAAACTGGAATGGTTACTATAGGTTGGCTCACCTTGGGCTTGCGTAAAGCAAGCAGCTGCTCTTCCTTGAGTCTTGCCAATCCAAAAGCCTCGATCATATTGGTTGGTTGAAACATTCGAACATCATGCTTAATTTCTTCTTTTAGCCCGCTCACGAAGCAGCTTAGAAAAAACTCTTCAGTTAATCCTGTAGTACGGTTAGCAAGTTGCTCAAAATAGGATTAATACTCACGTACTGTAGCTGTTTGTCGCAACTTGGTGAGCCCCCAGTAAAATCTTCATAAATACTTGGGCCAAAACGAGTGCAAAGCCCTACCATAAATTCCTTCCATGAAACCTTGCCTCGGGCTTTCTCCATCTATTGGTACCATTGTAGTGCTTCCTTTTCAAGGTGAAAAGAAGCTATTGTAACCTTCTGATCTTCAGGGGTAAAATTATATCTGAAAAACTGTTTTACCTGATAGATCCATCCATTGGAATCATCTCCATTGAAATGAGGAAACTCCAAGCGAGTGGTTCGCAACTTGATTGCTCCTCCTATTTTGGTGTAAGAATTTATCTCATGTTGTAGAAATTGATACTCTGGATGTACATTACTTGAAAATTCTCCAAACTTCTCCTTCGCTATACCTACCATCATCTTTTTTAAATCAATCACGACATCAATTAGCTGCTTATTAAATTCTCATAGCTCGAATATTGATGCTTCTATTGTCTCTCTTAAACTTTTCATATCACTTTTCATACGTTTCTTTCACTGTTGTTGACGAATCCGTTCTGCCATATCTCAGATTTTGACAATAAATTTTTTTGAAAATAAGAACTTTTTTTTTTCCTTTTTTTTTTTCTTCTCTTTTTTTTTCAACTTTCTCTTTCCTTCTTTTTCTCTCTTCCTTTTTTTCTTCTCTTCTTTTTTTTTTTTCTCTCTCTTTTCTTTTTTTCTTTCTTTTTTTTTTTCTAACTTTCTTTTTTTTTTTTCTCTCTTTCTTTTTCTTTTTTTTTCTTTTTCTTTTTTCTCTTTCTTTTTTTTTTATTAACTCACAATGCTTCTTATGTGGAGATACGATGAACGCACGATCGAAAGGCCAATAGAAAAGACCGACGATGTCAGAGAAAAGATAAAGTATTGTGAATGATTAAGAATTTTTCTTAATAGCTAGATCTTTTAAATTAAAAAAATTTTATAAATTTAAATTTTTTTTTAAAATTAAGAAATCTATAAGTGTTTCGGCGAAATGCTCCTCTCTGGTAGCCTCCTTTCTCCTCCCCCAACAAGTCCCTGTTCCATCTCTTCCCCCGGTCTGCGCCTCCTCCCTCCACCCCATCGCCGCCGCCCTCCGCCGCGCAGCCCCCCGCGTCGCCCTCCGCCGCCCGTTGGAAGTCTGGGCCATGGACGCCGCCCAGTCGTTCGACTACGAGTCCCAGGCCTCCAGCCTCCTCCGCGAGCGCCGCTCCAATCTCAAGATCGCCATCGTTGGCTTTGGCTACTTCGGCCAGTTCCTCGCCCGCACCTTCGCCCGCCAGGGTCACACCCTCCTCGCCCACTCCCGCTCCGACTATTCCGAGGCCGCCCACTCCCTCGGCGTGACCTTTTTCCGCGACCCCCACGACCTCTGCGAGGAGCACCCCGACGTCGTCGTCCTCTGCACCTCCATCCTCTCCACCAGCGCCGTCCTCTCCGCCCTCCCTTTGCAGCGCCTCCGCCGCAACACCCTCTTCGTCGATGTCCTCTCCGTCAAAGAATTCCCCAAGAACCTTTTTCTCCAGGTCCTCCCGCCGGATTTCGACATTCTCTGCACTCACCCCATGTTCGGCCCTGAGAGCGGCAAGCACGGCTGGGTCGGCCTGCCGTTCGTGTACGACAAGGTCCGGATTGGTGAAACCAATGCCCGTGCGAAGCGCTGCCGTCAATTCCTTGAAATCTTCGAGCGCGAGGGCTGCCGAATGGTGGAGATGTCCTGCGCTGAGCACGATGAGAACGCTGCTGAAATACAGTTCTTGACTCACACCGTGGGCAGAATTCTGGCCAAGCTTGACCTCAGGTCAACGACAATTAACACCAAGGGGTATGAGACGCTGCTCGATAATTAACCTTTTTTATTTTGCCTTTTTTAGATTATAATTAAAGTTGATTATAATTAGGTGGGAAGGAAAGGTTGAAATCAACCTTTTTTAGTTTTTTTTAAGACTTTTCTTAACTTTTGGTAGTATTTTGCCTCCTATATTTCAAATTTTTTTTTTTTTAAAAAAAAAATTTAGAGTTAGTATGGGTCCAACAAAAAATAAAAAATCCTCTAACTCTGGGATTAAAACTGTCCTTTTCAATCATCTAAACTGTAGTTATAATTTTTATAGTAAGTAAGATTATGAGTTTCTAATAAAGGAAGGAAAGAGTAAATAAAGAAATCTAATTATCTCTTTCTTTTTTTTTTTTTTAATTTTTTGTCATTTGTGGCATTGCAAAATTTTATTTTTATTTTTCTTAATAATCTAGTTCTTTTTTCCTCTTTAACCAATGGAATGTCTCTCTCTTTCCGATCTCTAGCTCCATCATTTCACTGCCACAAATCCTCATAAGCCATAAGATCACATTATTTTTTATTATATTGTTTAACAACAAAATAAGAAATGAGCTGCGTTTTGATTGCATTAAAAGAAGAGAGTCCAGGCTCTCTCAAATCAATTACGAGTTTATAGCTGATCATGCTTTTGATATCCTATATATTAATTGATTAAATCTAGGCCCATTGTCCTCTACTTAAAATTTTCACATCGAACAGCCCTAACATGCCATATTTTTTTTATATTTTTTTCGCACCTAACAAGCATACCACATTTTCTCTCTTTGCACTGATAAAGTGTTGTTACGATGAATATTTTATAGTGTTGCCATAATAAATATTTTATCTTATTTTTTTTATAGTATAAATATTTTATAAAAAATATAAAAATAGAGATCATTTAAGGATTTTTAATAAAATTAATCTACATTTTAATTTGCTAGTAGTTCATTTATTAAAATAGTGAAAGTTTTTGAGCCTTTTTGCCTTGGCAGGTAAATAATGAAACAAATCATTTCTTTTATTGTATTTTTATTCTCTCCTTGCTATGGTCTTTGTTTTTGTTTAAATCAATGCCTTTATATACCTTAAGAACTAGTTCTTAATAAAGTTTTTATTTTGAACATTTGTTTGGCAGGATAAATTTATTTTTAAGTTTCATATTATTAATTAGTTAGACACTTTAGATGATAGATTTTATATTTTGTTGAGACCTATGATTAGATGTTTTTATTTCTTATAAACTAATTTATGAGCTATTTTTTGTTTTAACTATTATATTTCTATTTAGTAGGTTTAGCATTTTGATCATAAATATTGTATTTATTGGTTTCTTGCGAAGTAGTTCATGATCATGATTGATGGGACGAATCGCTGCGAAGATGGGATATCTATGAAAATAGAAACCTTATCAATATTAAGGTTGAGAAAAATGAAAACCTTCATGAAGGGGATGAGAAAGTTTTTGACTTCATTAGTGGGAATAAAGACAGGAATGAGAGTCTAAAATATTGATGAGGAAGAGGATAGGGATGGCTCCTCGCTCCTACTCCATTTTGTTCCATTATTATTTCTGTTAATAATATATATATATATATATATATATAACATTAATAGGTGGGGTTGGGCTTTTTCTTTTTCGCTGTTTTTTACTCTATTTTCAGTGCCCATCCGGTTCGGGCTGAAAGGGTTGGGCGGCCCATGATAAGTTCCGGAGGTAGTAACATCATCTCGCCATGTAATTAAAGGACAGTTGCGGACATCAGGAGAGGTCAATGGTGTCTTGATGGCTACGGAAGGGGAGAAGGGAGAGAGGGTGCAGGAGTTGGCCGAGACCGGCCAGGAGCCGCCCATCCGCTACATCCTGAGAGAGGACGAGCGTCCGATCGCGGCTCCCCCACCGTTCTCTCCTCTCCCCGTCGTCGATCTCCACCGCCTTCTCCAAACCGACGGGCAGGACGAGGCGGCCAAGCTCCGCTCAGCCCTCCAGGCCTGGGGTGTTTTTCAGGTAACGCCCCGTGCCTCAGACTACTTCCTCTTTGAGTAGAACTTTGGTTCAAGAAAATCGCTACCGAGTTTGAAAGCTCAACTCACTAGGCGGTGATGACAACCCAACCATCCTGGTTGAACGGTTGCGATTAGATCTGTGACTGGACTGGACGCTCATGATTTAATTGAGATATGGAAGTGATGAGGACCTCAGCAAAGGGACGGCCGAAACCGTTCCACGGCTTCATGAAAATAACGAAAAAAGAAAAGGTTTATCGAATTAAATAGTGACGGTCACGCGGCAAGGGTATTTGGTGTAACGCGGGTTTTGGTTGAGCATAGGGTTGCCAAATCCGCACGGTTATCTTTTTACGGCATATAAAAGAAAAATAGCCGCCGTGATGGTAGGGAAAAATAAAAAGACTAAAGATTTTGGAAGCCATAAATTGTTATTATTATTATTATTTGGCTATAATTGTTACATGTGATGAATCGAATGATGGAGTAATTATATATCTTTTTGGTAATCTATGTTAAAATATATATATATATATATATATATATAATAAGAAAGCATAAAAAATATATTTACAAATAAAAGATACATAAAATAAGAAAAGTGAATATATAAATGTATTGTGTGCATATATATATTTATGTAAATTGAGAAAATATATAAATATAATAATAAATAAAAAATTAAATTTAATTAGATTTTAGATGTGAATTTGATATGGATTTTTAGTTAGATGTGAGGGCTTAAATAAGAAGAGTATATAAAAGCTTATGCCAATGAGTGTTTAGTCCTACATTAGAATTTTAGGTATTTATATGGAATTAAGGAGCTTAAATAATATCTTTTGGCTAGTTTTTTTTTTTGATAAAGTCTTAGATTATTACTCAGGTCTTCATCCCAAAAAGATTAATCAAAAGGAAGGATTCCTTGATTCAATATTTGCCACAACCAAAATGGGATTAAAAATATGCCCGCAAAGGCTCTTGCACTTGTCTATGATGTTGTAATAAGAATAAAGAAAAGGGATAGCAATCAAACTAGTAGTAAACATGGTTTAAAATATTATCCAAATTGTTGCACATATATAGAGATATCAAAGACCATGGAAATTACTTTATAATATCATCACCTACATGATGGTGAGGTCTATGCAGTTTTACATTGTCACAAAAGACATAAGGAAAATATGGATTGTGATGAAATGAAAAGAGGCTGGGATATTTTGGTGCCTATTATTTGTTGGAATATTTGTCTGAAACACAGTTAGAGGCTGTTCAGAGATGGAGAACTAGATTAGATCATCTGCTTCAAAAGCTAAACATGAACTTCTCCCTATTTATCAAATTTTACAGCTGGAGTTGTCTTAATTATTAGTATTTCTTCCTTCACATATTTAGGCCTAAGATGGTTTTTTCTTGTTCTTGTTGGTTCCCTTTGTACCTCCCATTCTCTTGTTGAAAAGCTGGTCAGGCTTTTCCTAACCATTCCTTAAAAATCATTATGCTACTTTTTTATGTGAGTTGATGCTGTAAAATGCCAGTGGAGAAAAACCTGCATAATTTACTGTTAGGGTTGTGTTGTACAGGTATATTGTAATAAGAAATGACCATTATATAATATTATTAAGAATGGGCCCCTAACTTTTGTCCAAAAACATTGATAAGCTTTTAGCATTAATAGATGGATTTTAGTAGAAAACTAAAATAATCACGCTGATTTTTTGTGACAAATTGTTCCTGTCGACCTAGTTTTTTCCCTTGAAGGATTTCAATTCAGGGACACATGTTTGTTTACTCTCCACTTTTAAAATCTAAGAATTAATGCCAGTTGTTACATGAGAATTTGTCCTAGATTCTTCCATTTTTTTCTTTATCCTCAACTTGAAATTATGCTTTTTTGAGCGAGTGACAATATCTCTCTTTGGACCAATGACATGCTTACTGGGATCGCAGGAGCTTATCGTGAGGCACTTGGTTGTTATGTTTTCGAATATGTGTGTTTATGATCAGATAGTTTACTCAATATTTTACTTTCTGACATGAAATAATTCTGTTTTTTTGTTCTAACAAAGAAAATTTCTGTACATATAATTGGTTTTCAAGCCAGATAGCTTCAATTTAGTTGAATAAATGTTCCGACATTATCTGCTCCAAGGATGAAGAACCAATGCTAGCTACTGAACTATAACGAATCACAGTTGGTTAAAACCCATGTAGCTTCAAAAATTGAGCAACTACTACAATCCATGGAGCTATCACTCATCACAATTTCATCATTCATTCCATTATAGTTTGCATATTGATGTGAAAATTTAAACTGTGTACCTGGATTTATACATTGGAACTATATAAACTTTAACTTCTTTTCAAGACTAATGCTTCCATATCTTTTGTGTGTGTGTGTGTGTGTGTGTGTGTGTGTGAGAGAGAGAGAGAGAGAGAGAGAGAGAGAGCTTAGTGTTCCTACATTTTTTTCTCTTAAATAGCTCAAACTGAGAATAAATATTTCTGTGTTAATGCTCTGATGAGATGAATTCTATTATATTCTTCAGGTTGTTGGCCATGAGATGTCAGTTTCTTTCCTGGATGAGGTGCGAAATACAGCAAGGGAATTCTTTCAATTCCCAATGGAAGTAAAGCAGAAATACAAATGCATAACAGAGGGTAAAGAAGGGTATGGGGGTGACCGCATTGCAACTGAAGACCAAATCCTTGACTGGTCTGATCGCCTATATCTCTTAGTACAACCTGAAAATGGGAGGAATCTAGCCCTTTGGCCTGAGAATCCCCACTCATTCAGGTAGTATTGCTGTTTTGCCTTTAAAAGATAATGTACTACATCGTCCTTTGACAGAGGGAAGATTTGTCTACTCTAGTAGTTAGGAATTAGCTATGGAGAAAGTCCATCACTTCATATCTCAACATATTATGGGTACATGACTGGAAGAAAAGTGTCGGTAAGTCAAGAGTACCTCACTCACTGAACACTACATGCGGTGCTTAAAATATATTGTAAAACTTTATAGACAAGGTCTGTTTATCCTGATCTAAAATATTCCAACATGTCCAAGCACAAGACAAGAATAAAGATACAACCAGGTCTGTTTCCTGGTTGAGTTGCCACTGCTGCCTACAATTGGTCTTTTACATTAATAGTTTATATCTAGGGACTCTCACTAATTGTAAAGCTTTTCCTATGCTACATCTAATCTCGTGCATTTCTGGTCATTCAATATTGCTTATTTTACATATTTGACAAATAAAATTCTGGCAATCATGTTACAGATCTCACGATTTCATTTCTTTGTGGTCCTCCTGGATTGCTGCATCACTAATTCCATTCTGACAAACCTGTAAATTTAGTTGATTCAATCCCTTGAATATGGCTGTTTAGATCTGATTTTTAAAGTATCAGGAATAGTAGATGATTGCTGAAAAATGATTTGAAGATCCCATCCCTATGTTGTGCTGATGAGGGAAGTGTCAAGCCATCTTGCAACTTCTCAAATAGACCGCTTTGAAAATGCTAAAGGGAAAACTTAGGAGGTGTCTGAATGTCAGGATTCAATCTATCAAGAATGTATGACCGCTTTGAAATCCTATATTTCAGTACACCATGACTGAGAGCTCAAAGAGCCTGAGACCCTGCAATCCCTGCAAATTTTTAGGTACAGCAAATCAAATTGCATAAGGATGAAAACATCCTGTTTGAGGATGAGACTAGAGGCTTCCTAACAGACCAACTGATGCACTGAAGAACTTCTGTTGCTTCATCTCTTGATGTCCTTGTCTGGCACAGCAAGGTGTCCAAACATTCACACAGTATGTGCCAAAAGAACAGGCCCATGCAGTGTATTTCATCTTCTATGCCTCAAAGCATGCATTTTGGTGTAGAGAAAGATAAGCTTGTTTCTGTTTTTTTGTGTGTGTGTGTGTGTGTGTGTTGGGGGGGGGGTGTTGGGGGTGTGCATGCATGCACGAATATGACAATTGCAATCTCATAAATTTTTAAGTTTACTGCAGAGAAATCCTCCATGAATATACCATGAAGTCAAGGAAGGCAGCTGACAATATCCTCATGATCATTGCAAAGTTGTTGGAACTGAATGAAGATCACTTCACTAAGCAATTTGGAGACACGGCTACAGTATATGCAAGATTTAATTATTACCCATGTTGTTCAAGACCTGATCTTGTCTTCGGTCTCAAACCACACTCCGATGGCTCTGTAATCACCATTGTTTTGGCAGACAAGGATGTAGAAGGCCTTGAGATACTTAAAGATGGTGAGTGGGTCAGGATCCCCCCAAATCCTCATGCTTTGCTTGTCAACTTTGGAGATGAGATGGAGGTAATTGTTGTCTTTTCAACAGTAATTCCTTCATGCCTTTTTTCAGACCATTGTCAGAATCCTCATTCTTAGATTTTTCAATGAGGATTCTAATATGATTTTATTTATGCAGGTCATTTCCCAGTTTTCTTGGGGATCCTTTTAAGAAATACTGTTTCTTACAATACAAGACAAATGTGACAAATGCTTATTGGAGGTTATTGGAATTACAAACATCAATTGAAGACTCCACTATTTTCACACATGATAAAATTTATCCTAGTCTAGATTCTCAAGGAAAAAAAAAAGAAAAAAATTATAAAGATCTCTTTCCAGGATTAGTTCATAAATTTGTGAAAGGATCTACAATTAAAATGTGATAAGATGAATAATTGGAAGGTTTACGCATGGTGAATAAACAACATTCCTTTTTAATGATAATTTTCTAAGTATCACATGGCTTAATCATTGACAACAAGTTTAAGGAAAATGGAAAGCAGTGTATGCACACATGTCAAATTATTTTTGTTGACACGTAATGACTCCTCACAGCAAACTCTTCAGCTCCATTTCTGAAATAATTTTCAACGAAGAAGCATGTGCTTATTTCTCAGTGCTTATTGTTTCCTATTGTTATGCAGGCAATACCTTACTTTCTTTTTAAGAATTAATGATTCTTTCCTTTCAGATCATGAGCAATGGAATTTTCAAAAGCCCTGTGCATAGAGTGGTGACCAACTCACAAAAGGAGAGGATCTCTTTGGTTATGTTTTATGCACTGGAACCAGAAAAGGAGTTGGAACCTGCAGAGAGGCTGGTAGATGAGCTGCAGCCAAGATTGTACAGGAAGGTGAAGGTGAAAGACTATCTTGAAGTCTTCTTCCAGAAGTTTTCGCAAGGGAAGAGAGCTATTGACTGGGCAAAAATCTAACCAAAACACTGATTTAACCTTAATCAAGCACTGAGGTCTTTGTTGCTGGAATGAGGACCTGAGCTCAGTCCCATTGAACAAACAGGATCATGTACATTCTGTTTGACAAGGCCTGCAAATCCTAGTTCAATCCTTTCCAATTGTCCAAGATTGAGGCAGGTCTTTCCTTGGCCGGCCAGTTGTCTGGTTCATATCCAGTTCAGTAATCTTGGACTTGCAATGGATGATCCTTCTACGCTTGGTCATTTCGTGACTCTGGTTTTAGATTAGCGGGATGTTATGTTATAATCAAAGTTCTTCCGAACAGCGCTTCATGAAGTTTACATGGTACATCCGAGAACATTTATAATACCTCTTCCATCATGACCAAATGCAATGCCTTTTTGCTGCTTTATTATTATTACTATTTTTGACTTTTTGTTGTTCAAATTTGGTCTTTGCATGTGATTAACTATCTTCATTCAGATAGCAAAGTATCTCTCAAGTTATTTATCTTTCTATAAGAAAAGAGAGCGTAAAGAGGTCCAATTTTTTTTAGAGAAAATCCTTTGATGCTTAAATCAGCTAAAGTGAATAAGAGACTCCTAGTACTTTTGGAGGGACTATCTAAGAATGGAAATCTATCTACCTGCAAAATTTTGAGCTACATATATAGATGGTTGGAGGGGTTATTGTTGGAGCCAAACTCTCATCGTAGATGGCTTTGATAAGCATAGCCCCGGATGATGTGGGGGTCATAAAGGAATTTTCTCTGAATAAATCGATTAATTTCTTCTTACAATTGGTCTTACACTTAATATGTAAAGTTTTTAATGAAGTAGGATAATTGATTGTTGTGAAAGAGGAAAATTTTCTGAATAAGGCTTTCTTCTTTTATGAGGATATGTATGTAATGGTTGATAATTCGATGTTGACCTCTGATACTGCTATGTGTTGCCATAAATTAAACCAATCAAATCGGATCGCATCACTTGGCTTTCACTTTTAGGAGTTGAGCTTAAGTCTGTATTCAAGTCACAAAACTAGCTTAAATCTTTATATATCAATCTATTTCAAGCTCATTTGGCTCTTCTTCAGCAATCTAACATACATCTCGTGTAGGTCATCTCAAATAAAGTATAACGACGAATGGACATTGGTCAATTTTGTCGGCTCATTAAATTATCAGGTTAAGCTAAGCTCAATGGCTTATGAATGTTGGTTAGCTTTAAATTTTTGCTAATCTCCAACTATTGCTTTTATTTAGCTTCCCGAGTAGAAGCCTAAAACTGTTTAGGTTGGTTCACTTTTCGGATGGCATTCAGGCTTCAAAGAAACTCTTTATCTACCTTGAATTAGCTTAGAATAATTGCTAAAGATCGGTTGCTATTCGCGACCTAATAGGTTGGTTATATGAACTACCCTCCTACTCTTTAATCAAAGTTTGCTTCAAACCATTCCCCTAGGACAATAGATGTAAGTTGGCTTAATTATCACCAATCTCAAAGCATTGGTTTTTGCATGAATCTTAGATGGGGCCAAATGACTCGACATGCCACCCTGAGTACTATGCCTTTAATGATCACTATAAAATGATAAATTGTCATAATGAATCATCATAATGGGTTGCAGTAGAAATGAAATGAACCGTTTTATCTCTTTGATTGTCACTAAGGCATTAAATTTGGCAGCTTCATGATGAAAGTTATTCGATCGCCAAACCTGAGGACATCATGTGGCAAGTTAGCACTAAGTAATTTAAGTAGGAAGTTTGCCGCCCAGCCAACTTGTGGGAAGTTTGCCGCCCAGCCAACTTGCCCCGAGGGCTATATAAGGGGAGGGGGTGGAGAGCTCATTTGCTGCACCTTACACTAGTTGGCTCTACTTAGCTGTTGCCTCTTATGGTCAAGTGATTAGACTATTCCTCGATCTCCTTCCTTGGTCTAATTTCCTTTCAACTTCCAAACGAGTCCCTCCTCCTTTTCTTTAGTTTGGTAGGAATAGTAGTAGGAGTTGTTAGGCTCATGGCAACCACCGAGGGAGAGGGGAGATGAATTAGGTTTTTCAAAATCAAAACAAAGTGCCAAATATATATCTAACTTAAGCTATGTAAGGGATGTAATATAAGAACAAGTAATAATAATTGCAAAAAATAAAAATATGCAAGAAAATAAATGAGACACAAGGATTCTAAAGTAGCTTGGCACCCTTTGCCTACTTCCACTACCCATGACTCTTTTTGGGATTTTCACTGCACTAATCCTCTTAACCGGATGAGGATCAAACCCTTACACCTCCTTTTACTAAGCATAAGAGGAACCCTTACATTCCTTTTTGAGGCTAAGGATGAACCCACACTCTTCTTTTTTTATGGGCTAAAAAAAAATGTAACACTCTTTAAGAGAAGAACCAAAAAAAAACTTCCTCAGAATCTAGATATACAAGAAATGGAATATGTAGCTCAAAAGCCCCTTGTCATAAAAATTTACCAATGATTTTCAACTCATTTTTTTATGTTTGGGCTTAAGGGCAGCTCTTAAACCCTTAATTTATAGTGCTAAAAAAATATGGCCATAGGAACTTAAGGGCAGCTCTAATGGTCATGTGAATATAACTATTGGGGTTATCCGAGCCCCTACAATTGACCATCAAAGCTAGAGCCGATTGACCTCCATGCCTAGCTTGATCAATCACCCTAGCCTAAAGTGGTCGACTACAAGCCTAGCAAAGAGCTACCTTTAGGCAATTCTCTAGCATGATCTATTTCGGTTGACTACAATAGGTTCGATTGGCCGCAATCAGGTCTGATCGATTGCACTCCATTAGTTTGGGATTTTTATGATTATTTTTTATTATTTTTGATCTAAAACCTAGCCTAATTTAATTTTAAGGGGTTTGACCCTTGTGCATTTATTTTCCTACTAAGTTTTACAATAAATGCTATTAGCAAAATAAATTTATAAATTAAAGCTTTTCTTTGGACATTCATGCATTGTTTGATAATTGATTGGACCTTTGTTCTTCACTAACTTGGAATCCTTCCATGCTACTTGAGCTCCTTACAAATTAAGTATATGCCGGATGATCTTCTACTTATATTTGACTCATACCAATCATCGTACTTATCTATCAATACAAGCTCAAGGATAATATTAGTTCAGCAATCAATATTTTTGTTATCATTAATATATGTATTATTGAACCCTTAGGTTCAACAATCTCCTCCATTTTTATAATGACAAACCAATGATTATGAGATAATATAGAGAATATAAAAAACTACTCAATCATACATTTACCAAATATGTCAAACGCAAAGTATCATAAGCTCCTAGTGAACATATACATATTTGGTACGAATATACTTCTCTTAAATTTATGCTCTCAAATAATGTACCATTGATATAAAATGCAAGTGGCAATATATTTAATGTACCAAATGGCATGTTTCTTTAGGGAAGCATTTTTATGTCCTAATTTTTTCATATCAACATGCGAGTCCTCAAATGCTTCTAAGCGTTCATCATAAGTTGGGGAGTCAAAATTATTTACCTCATCCTCGTTAGCAATGAGGCATAGGTTGGTAACCTAAGTGTTGGAGTCGCCATCAAATGTTTTAACTTCATAATCTCTCTAAGTTGTCACCAAGACCTTCTTTGGTTTCTTACTCACCTTCTTAAGTTGGAGCAATTAGCTCTAAAATGCCCTAGCACTCATAGTATATGAGGGGGGTCTCTCCTTTCTTACTAAATCCCCCCCTTTATGCCTTCTCTTCTTCCCCTCCTCTTGCCATCACCACTCTTGTTCTTCAAAAACTTCTTAAATATATATGTGAGCATCATAAGATCATCACTTTCTTCATCACTTCCTACATCACACTCATTTATTAGCATAGAGGATTTTAATGCAATACCTTTCTTTTTCGTTTGGCACTCTCCTTCCTTCATGGCAAACTTATGAGTTATGTGATATCTAAGTAGTTCATCAAGCTAAGCTTTGTCAAGTCCTTTGCCTGAATAATAGTATTACCTTCAGCTCTCAAGACTTTGGCAAGGACCTAAGAATTTATCCTTCTCAACATTAGTATAACATTTATCAAGAGATTTTAAAGAGTTTATAATATCAATAAAGCAAGTACAAATTGTCAAATATGGATTCTTTTGGTTTCATTTTAGAGAATTCATAACTATGAACGAGAAGGCTAATTTTAAATTCTTTCATTTAATTATGCCCTTATGAGTCACCTTAAGCTTATCCCAAATTTGTTTTGTAGTCTCATATGTTGAGACTCTATTAAACTCACTAGCATCTAAGGCACAATATAAAACATTCATTACTCTAGTATGAATTTGAAAAGTCTTAATGTCCTTTTCACGAAGCTCGACTTCCTCAAGAATTCTATAGGCCATTTACAACTTTGATAAGAGCTTCATATCCATTGACAATGATCTTCCATATATCATAGTAAATGAATTGGATAAATATTTTCATCCTAGCATTCCAATAAGAGTAGTTACACCCATTGAACAAAGAAAGCCTATAGGAGGAATACCCCTCACTTGTGCCTCTTTCAATAATACACTACATGGCTCAATAATACACATTTTAGAATAACTTACTCTGATACCAATTGAAGGCCTAAGGGTAACCGTTAGAGGAGGGGGGTTAATTGGGTTTCCAAAAACTTAAACTAACTTCCTGTTTATCTTGATGCGATGGAAAAATTAAACTAGCAAGCTATGCAATAAGAGAACTTAAAAGCAAATGTAAATAAGTAAAAGAAAAGTAAATGTGATAGTTCAAAGAGGCACAAAAATTTTTATAGTGGTTCGATACTCCTTGTTCTGACTCTTCAAATCTTCTACTTAGGAATTCTACTATCCGATCTTTTTCTTCAGGTAAAGATCAAACCCTTTAAACCCTTCTTTTGTTCAACCTAAGGAACAACCCTCACAAGCTTTTAGAAAGCTTGAAACACTCCTTTTTTTAAAGAGGACACTCAAATATACACCCTAAGACATTGTTGATTTTCAAATGAGGAGCTAAACTTGGGAATAGAAAGAGAGTGCACTAAGGCTCAAAAGACTATCTCTTAATGTTTTTCCAATGAAATCCAACTCAATTTTTTATATTTGAACTAGCCACAAACCTTTCATTTTATAGGTAAAGGAAAAATGGTCATCGAAGCTCAAGGATAGCTCTAACAGTCATATAAAATTATGACCATCCTGACTTCCAAGCTAGGGCCAGTCAACTTGCAGGCATAAGCCGGTCTACCGCTAGGTCTGCTAAAGATCTATCTTTTAGGTAATTTTTTGGTTCAGTCTACTTCGGTTATCCATTCTTAGGCCTGATCGACAACATACTTTTGATTTTGAATTTTTGTGATTATTTTTCAGTGATTTTGATCCAAAACTAGTGTAATTCATTTTTAATAAGTTTTGAACCTAGTGCACTTACTTTCTTGTTAAGTTTTACAATGGCTCCTTAGAAAAAATAAAATTTACATATTAAACATTTTCCTTCAAACTTCAACATGTTGGATATTCTTTTAATTTGCCAATTGATCTTCTTTGATTTCCATTCCTAAGTAAAACTTGAGTTTTTACTGAATCAAGTGCATTTCGAATGTAATTTCGCCATTTTAGATTGAACGAACTTGCATGCCTATCTTAGTCACTACATACTCAAGTATACTATTAGTTTCTTAATCAATATCTTATTATTATTAAAATGTGCATTGTTTAAACCTAAGGTTCAACATAAAATCCTTCGATGCTCAAATGAGCCGAAGGTGGATAAGGAAAAGTCTTAAAGCTCTTAAACAATATAACCAGAACCTAAGGAGCGAACTTGTTTTACTTGAGGTGCTTAGGGTTGCTTTTATAAACATTGAAAAATTTATAATGCAAGTCAGAGTCTTCAATGAAAAGGTAGTAGTACCTTAGAAAGAATATTCTCATGATTAATTGGCTAATTTATTTTAGAATTAACTTTACCTTGTATAAAAAAAGTTCAGTGAAACTGGTCAGTTGTCATAATTTCATTAATTAACCTTATTATAATTAAAGGTAATTTATTTGTTAACAATTGGAGCAAGAACGTAAGTTATAATTTTTATTACGGGAATACTGTGTTCTTACTATGTTTTTCGATGGAAAATAAGGTTATTTTTTTTTTCTTAAGTAAGATGATCAATGGATGCTCTACTAGTTTTTGGATTAACAAATAGTATGTTTCAATTAATTTTTGACTAAACTTAATCAAATAAATTAATTAACCTTCTTATAATTTGAAGGTAATTTATTTGTCAATAATTAAAGAAAAAAAGAAGGTGATTTATTTATCAATAATTGAAGAAAGAATGGACATTTCAATTTTAATCTCTCGTTCTTATCATATTTTTCAGAAACGTGTAGGAATGTTTTTTTTTTTTCTAATAAAATAAGACGATCAATTAATGGGCACTCTAATGATTTTTGGAGAAGTAATAAAATCATTGCTCCACTCATTTTTAACTAAATCTAACTAAATAAATTATTAATATTTTTATAATTTAAATTTAATTTTATTATCAATAATTAGAGAAAAATCGTACGTTGTTATTTTAATTGTCCCAATACTGTGTTCTTACTGCGTTTTCTGGGAATATATATATATATATATATATATATAATTAAGACGGTCAACTAATGGACGCAGGCCTTGCCGAAGCAAGGGTCACGTGAATGCTCTCTCTCTCTCTCTCTCTCTCTCTCTCTTCTCAAAATTAGAGTCCCGCTCTTTAACGCTCCGTCGCTTTCCACCGTCATTCCTCCGTCACCACGCCGCCTTCCCCAATCTCCATCCGTTCTCATCCCCTCCCTCCGTCGCTTTCCACCGTCATTCCTCCGTCACCACGCAGCCGTCCCCAATCTCCGCCCGTTCTCATCCCCTCCCTCCGCCGCCATCCCCCAACCCTTCGCCACCGTTAGGTATAGTGTTTTGGCGAAATGCTCCTCTCTGGTAGCCTCCTTTCTCCTCGCCAACAAGTCCCTATTCCATCTCTTCGCCCGGTCTGCGCCTCCTCCCTCCACCCCATCGCCGCCGCCGTCCGCCGCGCAGCCCCCCGCGTCGCCCTCCGCCGCCCGTTGGAAGTCTGGGCCATGGACGCCGCCCAGTCGTTCGACTACGAGTCCCAGGCCTCCAGCCTCCTCCGCGAGCGCTGCTCCAATCTCAAGATCGCCATCGTTGGCTTTGGCAACTTTGGCCAGTTCCTCGCCCGCACCTTCGCCCGCCAGGGTCACACCCTCCTCGCCCACTCCCGCTCCGACTATTCCGACGCCGCCCACTCCCTCGGCGTGACCTTTTTCCGCGACCCCCACGACCTCTGCGAGGAGCACCCCGACGTCGTCGTCCTCTGCACCTCCATCCTCTCCACCAGCGCCGTCCTCTCCGCCCTTCCTTTGAAGCGCCTCCGCCGAAACACCCTCTTCGTCGATGTCCTCTCCGTCAAAGAATTCCCCAAGAACCTTTTTCTCCAGGTCCTCCCGCCGGATTTCGACATTCTCTGCACTCACCCCATGTTCGGCCCTGAGAGCGGCAAGCACGGCTGGGCCGGCCTGCCGTTCGTGTACGACAAGGTCCGGATTGGTGAAACCAATGCCCGTGCGAAGCGCTGCCGTCAATTCCTTGAAATCTTCGAGCGCGAGGGCTGCCAAATGGTGGAGATGTCCTGCGCTGAGCATGATGAGAACGCTGCTGAAATACAGTTCTTGACTCACACCGTGGGCAGAATTCTGGCCAAGCTCGACCTCAGGTCAACGACAATTAACACCAAGGGGTATGAGACGCTGTTAAATCTGGTGGAGAACACTTGTAGTGACAGTTTTGAGTTGTACAATGGACTGTTCATGTACAACAAGAAGTCCACAGAGCTGCTCGAGAGATTGGATGTCGCGTTCGATATGTTAAAGAAGGACCTGTTCGGGCATTTGCATGATGTACTGAGGTTGCAGCTGTTCGAAAGCTCTGAGAGTTCTTTAGAAAGGTTTAATAATTGAAGCAGAGGCATCTGTTTTTGGTATGACTTCCAGTTGTTTCTCTTACTGCCATAGTGAGAGTTGGTGTTTTCATTTAAGATTCTTTAGGATGCTAGGAAGGTGGATGTCTTGTAGTTTACAGTGATAATAAGATGGGTTAATGTAGGGGACATTATCTATTGTTTATGTATTACTATTGCATGAAGAATTCAATCCAATTTTCATAATAGTCATTCCATTTTGGTTCCTTGAACATTGCAAAGGTATTGGGTATCATAGCTGCATTTCAATACTCTATATTTTGAGAAATGGTGATTCTCATTTAGCAATAAGCATGTTATAAAATGTTGGCAATTTGAGAGCAGTAAAAGTAATTGTGCTTATGTTCTTTGTTCACTGATGGCATATCTTTCTGTTCTCAGCCATTTATGGGGAGTTATAATAATCTTGTCATGGTGGATAGATGTAGAGTTTTGGCAAGGTGAAGGAGAACAAGAACCCTTGAAAATGTTGTTCTACAAGACTATGAGGGTCTGTTTAATGGGTGAGAGGTTAGAATGCTTAGAAAGAGGAAATTCATGACCACATGCTGTTGATTGAGCACAGTTTGTTCATAAATAGGTCTATGCTAGGCTCTTGTTATGGACCGTGGAGCATGTCAATACCCTTTCTATGGGGATGAAGTAAGGGAATGGGAATAGGACTACCTTTTTAACTTTGCTTAAGGATGTAGGCCACTTATTGTTTGTTTTTATATTTTGCCATGCGGCTCACATTTGTGTCGTGAGTCTTAAGTTGTGATTTGGTTTTATGTAATTAAACAACAAAAGAGATGGGTGCTTGGGTGGAAATAGAACATTGAAATCCTTCTATTTGGCTAAGATAAGGAGGTGAAGATGAGAGAAGTTAGAAGGATCAGAAATCAGAGAAACTATTAGTCCCATAAGCCTAGTTTTTTGGGATGTCGGAAAACACCTTTTCAAAAGATTGCATATAGTGTACAAAGTTTTACATGCTGATTAGCATAATATATCATGTATTTTATGTATCGTGCTAATGCCTTATTGACATGTGGTGTTGGTGCAATATGAGATGTATGCTGGACTTGGCATGCTGCTGTGCCAGTGCCTGCTAAGCACTGGCACAGCTAGGCACAACATGACACAGTACACACTGTCTCAGTGCCAGACCTACGTGCATTGAGCATGCTGTACTTCAGTCCTTAAATCATATGCATGGATGCAGTTGGAGAATCTAACTTTAATTCAATTACTGCACTGGTTTCCTAATTAACGTGTTATTTAACATGTTGTCGGAGCTGTTTCTCCTATCCATATAAAGCATACTCCTCATATATATTATAGGTGGTAATCCTAGAACTTGCTTATAGATGTTATCAACCTTGTAGTTTTAGACAATTCCCTTTTGGAGAAGAATTGCTAATTGTAGGGTGGACTTTTGCAAGCTTGCAGCTTTTTATTGTTTACATCATTAATTTGTTTTGGGAGAAGATTTGTTTTATTTATTTATTTATTCATCTTATGTAGTGCTTCTCTGTCAGGAATTTGAGGATTATTTATCATTAGAAATGCTTATAATCCTTAAGCATCCATTTTTATCTACTAGTTTTGCTTTGCGAGCAGACTGACTCAATAGAGTTCTTCGCTAACCCTGCATGCATAGCATGTTCGCCCAGTAGGCATTATATACGTTGTCATGAGGATGGTGAGATTATTGATCATCTTGTAGTCCATCAACTACCTATGGAAGACATTGATTATTTATCTATGCCCAAAAGTTTGACTTAAGCCGGTTATGCCCTTCATGTTGCTGGGATATTTTCATTAAATATTAAGAGGGTGGGACAAAGAGGCCGACATGTAGCTGCTTGATAGAAAAGTAGCTACAGTACCAGTTTTAACTTGAGGTGCTTAAGGTGCTGACAAAGTATGAAGATATGTCTCCATAGCAGTTAATTCAGTTGATGCAAGACTGAGAAAAAGGGTCACAATGTACAAGTTGACAACTCTCATAAACTGTGGAAAAATAAATCTGAATGCATCTGAAAGGTTCTGCAGACAATGATGTGTACGTAATCCCTGATCAACCCTATATTAATCTCCACAAGATATCTTAGTAAAGGAAATTCAAGCAATACTGTTGAGTGGCCTGCTAACACAGCCTAGATGTGGATTGATCTAATGCAGCTTAGAGTCTTAATACCCTTAACTTGGAATGCGTAGAAATACCAATGAACACTTTATCACTTTGACATGCTTGATCATGCATGAAAACGCTTGTCATACTGAGGTAAAGGTTCAATAGATAGAAGTAACAACAAGTTTAACCAGTGGGTATATCAACAGTGGGCATTGAGGCTTGGAACCATGGGAGACGGGTGAGCAACTTATATGACTATCAAAAGTCAGATGATTTTGGCTAGGACAAATTAGGTGAATTTTTGTTGGTTTCAGGTTTTGCGAAGAGATTCTGTTCGTAATGTAAGCAATTCTCGTGTGAGCTGCCCAAATAAAAGCACCAAATGTATGGGTCATTGTAGGATGGTTGAGAGATTCAAGATGAACCCTCTTCTTTTGATCCTTGCTCCTCTCACTGTAGATGAACAAGAAATCATAAAAATGTGTGATCTTAACTTAAGCATAATGTGCTCAGCTTTCTAAAATCTGTGGGGACTTTCATTGACAAAGATGAGAATATACAAAGAGACAGAAAAAAAATGCTATAGTGTTAAAACTCAAAAAGAGGAATTCAGAGGATTCTTTTGACATTTGCAGCCAGTTTTGAATGCTTTTGAAGCATCTGCTGAAAAATTAGAGGGTGGAACGAGGTAATGTTTCAGGGATCCTTCAAAAATCACCATCAGAATGTGTCAATATCTAATTTGATACAATTTAACTTAGATACAAATTAACTTGCGGATGAAAACAGCAGGATGAATTTATTTAATTTTAAGGAGTAATAATTTAACGTGTTTGTGTGCGCATGTGCGTGTGCATGCATGTATGCTAAACAGCCCTAGGGCAAGAGGGGCATACTGTTGATCTGAAAAGAATAATCCTTACGCATGCACAAAAGCTGCATATTGCACTCATCTCAGAAGAAACCTTTATTTCCTCTGTTTATAAATAGATACATGAATCATATATAAGTAGGGCGATTATTTATACAGATTGTTGTTCCTCTATGATGTATGAATCATGTGTTTTATTTCTGTTTGATTTTCTATTTTTGGAAATGCTATCTTTCTATGAGGTAAGAACACATCACTTAGACAAAACACCACAAGATGCTGTTACACTTTGCCAAATGTGCTTGCTTATTGGTTCCTCTCTCGGTAGGTGTTTTTAAGATGTTTTTAGATTCCTTTGTCACTGTTGCTGTCCAAGTTTTCTGTGGCTTTCCCTTTCTGTTATTTCGAAGTCTAATCCTTCTGTTATTTCAAAGTCTAATCCAACATCAGATGTTCTTGACTGAAGCAAAGGGCATTACATTGGTAATCCTTTATTAATGTTTCTACTAATTTCGTCCAGTAAACAGAGTTTTTAAATGTATCCTTCTCAAGTGTTAACATGAACCTACTCTTAATGCCATTATTGTTGTCATTAATCATGATTACTGTATATGTTGTTATTGCCCAGTATTCCATACGACAGAAATGTGTCCATAGCCATCTTTTTTATGATTATAAATTTCCTATCATGGTAACTGATGGTTGGATAAGATCAATACTTTGGAGGTGCATCTCACTCAAGCTAGTCTTTATGAATCATAGTTCAGCATGTTTTGTGGGATGAATATATCATGGCAAGAAGTTCTTGTATGATCGAAAAGCTGATTGTTGTGACTCACGTGTATGCACATGCTCATGCTCACCAACCATGCATGCACATGCTCATGCTCACCAACCATGCATGCACATGCTCATGCTCACCAGATGCATGTGCAGCCGCATACTAGCATGAGAGAGAGAGAGAGATTTTCAAAATATAGTGCTTTGCACATTTGGCAATATGGAGGATCAAAATAATTAGCTCCTTGTTTTGCTTATCCTGGCTTAATTTGTTGATATAAGTCAATGAAGATCCTGAAATCAAATATATATGTAAGGTGTGGTTTTTTTTCTAGTTTAGCTCAAGAAATTGCACATCTAAATTGCTGAATTTATCCCGTCAAACTAGAAAATTTCAGTTTGATAAGATTTGGCAGTCACATCTGGATGGATATGCATGTGGTTTCTGTTGAATGATGTGCCTTATTCCTGTAAGTTTAAATTAATTTAGTTGTAGGTGTCATTTGTGATCTCCTTTTCTTTATCCTATATTAAAATGTTGTATCTGGTTAAGTAATATAACCTTACTGGCATGTTTTTAAAGGATCCTGAGACAGTTTTTAGTGTGACAAGTGCAAAATATAACTTCATAAAACATAGGTTCTGTTACTGCTTTCATTTGGATTCTTTGTGCTAAATGGCTTTCTATTTACATTGCCAGCAATATATGTTCACCAAACAATTTGTTATATTGGATATGATATAATTATTTATCTAGGAGATGTCAGGGGTGGTTGATGGTTGAAAAGCTTAAGAGACTGAACTTGTGACCAAAAGAATGAAGGGTATAATTGTATTCTGGCTAAATCTTTGTGGTGGCTAGTTGCAATCTTGGGATGGCAACTTTTTGCACTAAGGAAGTAGATTATATTTTAACAAAAAAAAAGGAAACGTTGTTACAATTGTACATCATTTTGAATGCAAGCGTACATTATTTTGGATTGGTGAGAAATGTTTGGGGAAAAAAACTCCTGAGCAATTGGCTTGCCTTGGAGTTCAACCAGAAGAAAAGGATTAATTCATATTGTTGATACCAATCAACGGCAAATGCTTGCCTATGGCTTTTCATGAAATGATTTCTTGAAAAATTTCGTCATCATTGATTTCACTGGACTTCACAAATTTGATACTGGAATCTAGTGATCAATTGGGCATTTATGTCTAGGCTGTTATGAGAATACTTTTCTGTCATCAACTCCAGGTCTAGTTTGTGAATTCTTATAGAGCTATAGGAGTTGGCTCAGTTTAAATTCCCTTAATAAACACTTCTTACTCTTTGGGATGCCTATAAATCTGGGATGGAAGTGATCCCTTCTTTGTAGTACCGTATTTTGGATTAAAAGCTTTGCTGGGGATAATAGCTGTTTTCATGGTCAAAAAGAGGAAATAATGAGTTAGCTCCCATATCATTAATTTGTTAATTTGTTTTGCAAACAAGAATAACCTGCTGGACAACTATATCATCTAGTTGAGGAGGTTGTCATAGTCATCTACTTGGATTCATTTATTAGGAATTACATGATTTGCAGCAAATTAAATATTTGTGCCTTCTCTCATCCCTAATTTTCTGTGTACAATTCAATTCTGAATGTCAAAACAATTTTTTAGCAATGCCTTTGATACATACTGCATTTGGAGACAGCCCTTGGAACTTCATGATGGTTAAAAATCCTTGAACTTTATGTTTGTTTCACTACCATCCTTGTGGTCAGATTACCCATATGTGATGATTAGAATAAAATATTTTGTCGCAAATTCATCCAATGATTTCCAAGCATTACAAATTTCCAAGCAACCAATGGGTCCATGGTGCAAGCATTTGGGATCCCCTACAAAGAGTCAGAGTGCCAAAAGTTTCTAAAATCCACGCTACCAAGTTGCTCATTTGGAGCTTGACTGCTCCAACTTCTGTTCCCAGAAATCTCCTGAATTCGGCACTTAACAGGCATCAGATAAGCTTTTTCCCTTCTTTTTAGGGAATAGAAACATTGGGAGTACAAATTTCACCCTTAATTTGATCAACAATCTACATAGCTAGGATCTTAAACCTCGTGTAGAATTGGAATCATCAGTTCTGATTGGAGCTGTAAGCTTGATAAAGCTCTCTTCCTCCCTCTCATACTCACTGGACTAATTCTCGATTTCATTTATAAAATTTATAATTTATATATAGAATGATTTATGACTAATTATAGAATTCCTGCAGGCTGAGAGAGTGGGGTTGTTCTACGGATTTCGTTTTGCTACCTTTTGCTCAAGGGTTATAAAAAGTAGCATATAACGTCGAGCTGAGTTATTGGCGTCCCCTTGGTTCATCCACTGATGAGATGAACTCTTAAGCCTGCCAACGGCTCCTCGCTGAAAGGACTACGCTTCCTGCCCTTTCTGCCAGAACTGGCATGTTCCATTCCCTTCTCCTTCATACCATAGCGGCCGGCCGCAGTGGTTCACTTGGTCAGGACTGCCGTCCCTTTCTCCACCTTCGTGCCACGCCGTCCAAGAACATCAACGCACCAGCTTCAAACCTCTCTCTAATCGACCACCCGTCGTATCGCAGCACGCAAGCATAGATTTGGCATCCTGCAGTGGCCATCCCCGGAAAGCAACCCATGTACGATAGAAGACGTCACCAGCTCCGCATTTAAAGAACGTTTTTTTGTCGCTCTCCTACTAATAGACAGCATTATGATCACCATCGTTAACATAGTCGTCATCATCAACGTCATTATCATCCATCCAGCACAAGGAAAATTTGGCTGCCCCATGCGAACGCATGGACAGACCTGGGAGATTCGTCACATCTCAACTACAACTTGAAACTAAAATCCATACAAAGAGGCCTAAGTTTATGGAAGAGAGAATAAAACAAAAAGGATAAGACGTCGAGATATATATGGTGGTGAGAGATTCTTCAAGCTGTAGGTGCGCTGGAATCTCTTCTCAAAATATCTTGAAGAGGATGCCTCCATGAGTAGCGAAGAAGGGTGCAAACACGAGAGATTCAACGGCCATAAGCTTGATGAGGATGTTGAGTGACGGTCCAGATGTGTCCTTGAGAGGGTCTCCAATGGTGTCACCGATCACAGCAGCCTTGTGGGGATCTGATCCTTTGGGTCCAAGGGCTCTGGCATGCTCTGAAGCCCCGGCCTGAACCAAAAATAAAACAAAAATGAACAAAAAGAACTACCCCAAAAAAAATTAGCAGTGTTCTAACTAGCATAATCATCTCAGGTGACAACAAATTCTGAGTTCAATTTCAATGCCAGAAGAATTCAACTCGAGTGATACAAGGGTAGCTTTACCTCAATATACTTCTTAGCATTATCCCATGCACCACCAGTGTTAGATGCAGAGATTGCAATCTGTAAGCAAAGAGACCACTCATGATCACCATGTACACTCAATGCTCTGATAAATCAAAATAATGACTGTTCACAGACCTGAACGCCAGATACGAGGGCACCGGCAAGAACCCCTGATAGAGTTTCCACGCCGAAGAAGGTTCCAACGATGAGAGGCGTGAGCATGACCAGAGCACCAGGTGGAATCATCTCCCTGATTGAGGCATCAGTAGAGATTTTGACACAAGTGGCATAGTCGGGTCTCGCAGTTCCCTCCAAAAGACCAGATATGGTATTGAACTGTCGGCGAACTTCCTCCACCATCTTCAGAGCTGCACTTCCTACACTCTTCATGGTCATGGCTGAGAACCAGTAAGGAAGCATTGCACCAACAATTAACCCAATGAACACTTTAGGTGTCAGAACATCCACAGTTGATATTGCTGCCCGACTCACAAAGGCACCGAAGAGCGCAAGGGACACCAAGGCAGCTGAACCGATCGCAAAACCCTAAAAAAGAAGGTAGGTTTAATCGGAATATTAGTTCATGTTTAAGTAAAACAAATGGAATTCCCTGGATAAAATTCAGTCCTGCACAAATTTCAGATCAGAAAGGAAGAGAACCAAACCTAGTATGTTTCAGAATTCCACACATTACATATATCTACTTTGATAAACATATGAATGGATGCCAACTCCTACAAGTAAATAGGACAAGCACAAAGTTGATGGTTTGTAACATTACTTCCATCTAATTAGACAGCGCAATTTTAAGGGATAAAAATGTGGGTGCCTTTTTCCTCAACAAATGTGCTAGACACTGATGCAAGTTCTTCCTTCTGAATCAGATATATTCTTTTTGGGAAAAGGCTGACAATAAGCTCTCTCACAATTAGCATGTTCCCCTGTTAGAAGTGCTACAAAAATGTCTGCAATCAAGTAATTAACTCTCAAAGTGAATAGATCAAATCGAATTGGAAGACAGAAAGATTGTACACGTTCCATGGTTTGTCACCACTTGGGGGAAAATCATTAGGTGAAAGCATCATGTTGATTGGAAAGCACCGTATTCTTGAGTATAATGAAGGGTTAAATCATCATTGCATCATGGTCAGGCCATTCAAGCATGCAGTTACCCAAAAATACCTCTACTACTAAATGTCTTATAACTGTAGCAAATAGGAAGCTGAAAATCATTTCCATACCTTTCCAATGGCAGCAGTGGTATTGCCTGCAGCATCAAGTGCATCAGTTCTCTCTCGTATTCTGTGGCTCATTCCAGCCATCTCAGCAATTCCTCCAGCATTGTCACTGATGGGGCCATAGGCATCGATGGCCAGCCCAGTAGCAATGGTGCTCAACATGCCCAGAGCAGCAACCGCAATTCCATACATGGCAGCAAGACTAAAACTAACAAAAATGCTGACAGCAATAGCGAAAATTGGAATGATGACAGACTTGTATCCTAAAGCAAGTCCAAAGATAACGTTAGTGGCAGCTCCAGTTCTGCAGGAATCAGCTACATCCTGCACAGGGCTACAAAAAGACGAAACTATGTCAAACTACCATGAGCCATTGGATACAAAATTAATTTGTCACAACCCATCAAAGAAAGAAGTTTCACCTGTATGCATTGCTTGTGAAGTATTCAGTGACAAAGCCGATAACCAGGCCAGCCCATAGACCAATTGCAACACAGAAGAACAGCTGCCTGCAAAATTTATTTCAAACAATTAATATATAAGCATCAAAATCAAACACCTTCAAGCAAAAGAACATAAATATTACTTACCAGTTTGCCACTTGCTTCTGGATGCCAAAATTGAAAATTGTGAAGGTAGATGGGAGGGCGATCCAACTGATAATTGCAATACCAACAGTCATAAGAAAAGTTGAGATTATGAGCTGCTTCTTCAGTGCAGGCTCGATCTCCTTCACTGTCTTTATCTCAAAGAAGTCAGTTGCAAACAGAGTAGTGACCAAACAAACAATGATACCCATAGAGCTGATAAGAAGTGGATAGCACATCCCAGTCAAATCATGGTTGATTCCAAAAGATGAGATTGAAGCAACCACAAGGGCAGCACAGGAAGATTCAGCATAAGAGCCAAAAAGATCAGATCCCATCCCAGCAATATCCCCAACATTATCTCCAACATTGTCAGCAATCACCTGTCAAATACCTCTAGTAGTTAAAGAATCTTAAACAGAGGGGTATATCTAACATCTTAGATAAAATAGCATGAGTTCGAAATTCTTATTTTCAAAATTTGGCAGACATTGGATAAGAAAGACCCTAGTAAAAACAGATAGAAAGGCACAGAGTTCTCCAAAACAAGAAAATAGTTCATACTTTGTGTGCTTCCAGAAAATTATCATATATACTGGAAGAACAATAACAAGAAAGAAGCCACAAAAGCCTGTTGTTAGACAATAATGCAGAAAGTTACCGCCGGATTTCTTGGGTCATCTTCAGGGATGTTCCTCTCAACCTTACCAACAAGATCAGCACCAACATCAGCAGCTTTTGTGTAGATACCTCCCCCAACTCTGCCAAATAGAGCCATGGAAGAGCCACCGAGACCATAACCAGTAATAGCCTCAAAAAGGCCTTCCCAGTCATCACCATAATACAACTTGAATAGGTTGATTGCAATGTATAGCACCAAAAGCCCGTTTGCGGCAAGCAAGAAGCCCATAACTGCACCAGAGCGGAATGCAACAATGAAAGCTTTTCCAACACCCTTTCTTGCTTCCAAAGTTGTTCTGGCATTTGCATATGTTGCAATTTTCATTCCAAGAAAACCAGAAACCAGAGAGGTGATTGCACCAAGCAAGAAGGACACAGTGCTAAAGATAGCATTTGCAAGTGCAGGCTTGCAATACTTGTCTTTGCTATAGGTGCAGGGCTGGCTCTTAGTACTAAAACCCTCCACAGAGCCGAGGAAAAGGAATACCAGGATTGCAAAAGCAACCATGAACATTCCAACATACTGGTACTCAGTGAAAAGGAATGAAGTGGCTCCTGTTTACATGAACCCAAATGTTAGAATATCAAAAATTTTAATTTAAAATAAGCACTAAGTTTTTGCTGCTGATTACCATAAATAGTTATAATAGAGAATATTAAAAATTCTCAGGTCTTTTGTTTTCCTAAAATATTTCATTTGGGCATATAAGTTATACGTGACTAAAGGACACATTTAAAAAAAAAAAAAAAAAGGAAGGAAATGCTTATATCATAAGCCATTCAAACAACACCAACTACACTCATTTTCCTCCTTATAAAATGGTTGATTTTTTTACTGAAAGAAAGAATTGAGAAAGATGACTAGCCTAACATAATATTATGTGCAATTCAGGCTCAATTTCAGATCTAAACCACAAATCTTCATATTAAAACTCAAGAAATATGCTCAATTTCGGGCCTAAACTAAAGAAAATTATCATATTAAAACTCAAGAAATCAAAAACAATGAATCTTTATATGCACAATAACACCAAGAATATCCCTTAATCTTTCATAATGAACAATCATTAGACTCGTTAGTTATGAAAATGCAAACAAAAAGTAGCACACAGAGATGAAGGTACAAGAATTTAGGGAATACAATTTTAACTAAGAAGTTTCTAATGAATCCAAAACTTGGCAACCAAATGACCGGATAGGCCTGTATTCATTGTGGCGAACAGAGTACAAGCTACCATAGTCAAATGAAAAGGCTAACACAGAGGGGGAGAAAAGAAGATAAACATACCATACTAATGTAATCCCATGGCAATCCCATGGACTATTTAAGATTGTTTACATACTGCGACAGGAAAACTGAAAGGCTAAAAAAACCCATATAGATCTATCAGCCTAAAACCTTGCTTTGAAAAATACAAAGAAAGATGTGATTCACAAAATTTTAGGCATTCTTTTAACAAAGCTTAGAGATTTTTATTAGAGGACAGATTCTTAGATCAAACTTAATCTTTTTAGTATACTTATTGAGCAGGGAGCTGATGAGAAAATTCTTGGGATGATCAATTTTATATATTTGGAGATGCTGATGGAGTGGAATCCGGGACTCTAGAAATTCTAGCATATATCCTGCAGATAAGCCAATAATCTGATACCCCTACAAGAGCATAATAGGTCTTGTAATTAACATTCCAACCTTTCTATCGACAAAAAAAAAAAAAAAGAAAGAAAATAAAAAAGAAAAGAAAAAGGAAAGTAGAGCAGCAAATAATATAGCAAACAAAGATGAGTGGAAAGGAAATAAGAATAATTTAAGAACTTATATACCTTAAATCTTCAGATAACTAAAAAGGAGAAAATAAATAGAAAAAAGAAACAATTAAAAGTCATTGAAACACCACCTTTGTCATCCAATTAATTATAAAAAAAATAACCAGATCCTAATTTTTGCCTTTTCTTACCAAAGGAATCAACCAAAAATAAATAAAATACCACAAAAGTATCAAGTGTGAACGAGGGAATGAATCCAGTACCCGACAAGACGTTTTCTTCTTTTCATTCACCAAGAAAAAAAAAATATTCTAATGTCCAGGGTGAAAGGAGCAGCAGGAATTGAAAACAATATATTCTAAACAGGGAACAGACATGAGTGGAAATGGAACAAAAATAATCCTCGATTTCTAAATTTTGGTCCTAAAAAATAGAACAACTGGAACGTCTGCAAACACGACTTGAAGTCAATAAACAGTATACTTCACCAAATTCATATTAAATTGTCTTCCCATGAATTAAGCAAAGAGTAAAAAAATACAAACAAAACAAGAAATAAACAAAGCTAAATGGCTGACCGGTTCTCAGAATCTTTAAAAAAATTATACAAAAAAAACTTTTTTCAGGAAAAATAAACACTGTTTTCCTCAGCTCACAACAAGATCTTCCGGGGAGGAAAAAAGATCATCTTTTTAAAGATAAAACCACAAAGGAAGATCACGAAGCCAGTGAGTTCAGGGAGCACCCAAGTTAAAATTTAACAGAAAAAAAATGAGAACCTGGGGATGCAAAGCCCCAAAAGACCTCACCTTCGGAGATGGCGCTCTGGATCTCGGTGCACTTCACGACGATGTTGTGATCGTTGAGCCCCTCCTCCTCCTCGATGAGGTAGTCGGAGAAGCCGTTCTTGTTGTTACCCCCCGCCGGCGGCCCCTGCCTCTCCGGCGACAGCTTCACGCTCGACACCAGCAACCACTGCACCAAGGCGAACCCAATCCCGACGACGGCGGCCACCGGGATCAGGATCTCCGTCAGGAGATCCGTCAGTACCGCCGCTCCCATTGCAACGATCTGCCCGCAAGAACCAAAGCTCCACCTCACCGCGTTCGGCCGTCGACGGCGGCGGACCGAGGTCCTATACTTCGCGAAGAGAGGACTGACGAGCGTCGAAGAAAGATCGAAAGGCGAGGGCTCTGAGGGCTACTGGGCTCTCCTTCTCGCTGTAACACACAGCACTCCGGTACTCGACGCTGAGCTCCTTATATAGAAGTCATTAATCATTAATGACTAATTATTAATTGAAAGCTAGCGAATTAAAATTACATTAATAATTCCATACGGAGCTCTCTAATTACATCCAGAACCTTCGACACCGCTGTGTGGCCTCTCCTGTTGCCCTGCAACGACTGGGCGACACGGTGGGGTCCAATGAAGTAATACACGGTGGGTCCCACGTCGTGGGCCAGTGGCCCCAGCAGCACGCTCAGCCGGTCCGCGCCCCCGCGCACCTCTTAAGAGCGCGTCCCGGATAACGTATAGCGTTATCCGAACGCGAGTCGGGGCTCCGTGACGTCGGGAGTGCACGTGTCTTGATACCACTCGGAGGAGCGTCTGGGGGCAGGTTAGCGAGGTCGTTCTGGAGGTGAATTTGCTAGGACGTAGCAGCTGGACCGATCCTGGCCGTTGGTTCTTACAATGATTAATTGACGGGTAAATAGGGAATTAATGGGGGCTTGGGGTGTGGATGGGGCCCTGGACAGTGGGAACGGGGAGTGACGAGCGTACGAAGAGGAGAGCGGACTGATGAATGGACGGGCGAGATGGAGCAAGGGATGTGATGAGATGGGATGGACGATGGGGATGGGGTTTGGGAGGGGATGAGGACTGACGTCGGTGGCGTGGGGGAACCGGATGTTGGGTGGCGTGAGGTGGTCTCTGTGGATAACGCTTGGGGCGAGTTGTCTTTTATTATTATTATTATTATTAAAATTTTCACTGCCCCTTGAAAAATTCCAAAACTGGCTGCCGCACCCCTGTTTAACCATTTATGCCTTCTTTTTAATCCAAGCTGATGAATGGCTTTTGGAGCTTTGTGTTTGTGTGGGGCCACCTCTTTTTCACCCTCTTTTTTTCATGTCCCATTGGTGGGACAACATGGTCAACTAATTTAGAATTTTATAATCTTAATTAAGTTTTATCAATTAAATTTAGAATTTATGTTTCTAAATGATGGCTAGCCTAGGGTTATTGCACCAATTGATTTTTTTGGTACATCAATTCTCTCTAATACTAGCTAAAATCTTCAAATATCTTGAGATATTTTTTTTATTTTTTAGTATAAATCAAGATCCTACCTAATCTTTTTGCTCATGTTAGTAACCAATCATAATGAAAACCTTGCCGCTTTCTTAGCCTAATATTATTATATGGTATGCAAATGACATTATAATTTGATGCAGTCTGTTGAACGATTTTGGAGGCATGTATCTTTATGTTAATTAGAATTCACATAAACTTGCAATATGATGGCTAAGATAAAAAATTTTTAAAGATCTTATCGTTCTCTTAGTCTAATGTTATTGTATGTTACGTAAACGATATTATAATTTAATATAGTCTGTTGAACGATATTGGAAGTATGTATCTCTATATTAATTAGAATTGGCATAGCATACAATATATTGTATAATAAAAATAAAAATAAAATATTACTAGTGTATACATAATATTGAAACATTTGCAGAGATAACATAGTTGTATCCTTCCTAATTTTCTAGTCTTCATAAACTTTTCTCCATTAAGTCTAAAATTTACATTTCTAAATATCAGCTAGTCTAGTTTTTATGGTATTTGTTAATGTTTTAATCTCTATTTCCTTAAATATTAGCTAAAATCTTGAAATATCTTTATATTTTGTATTTTTTTCTATGGTTTTTATTTTTTCCAAGATAAACCAAGATTCTGACTTATCTTCGTTCTCAATGTCAACAACTAGCTCTGATAATGAAGTCAAAAGTTTTAAAAGTTTTGTCGTTCTTTTAGCCTAATTTTATTATATGGTTCACAAACGACATTATAATTTTATGAAGTTTGTTGAACAATAATGAACGCAAGTACCTTTATATTAATTAGAATATGTAAAGCTTATGACATATTACAAAATAAAATAAAAAATATGTTATAACTTATTTTTATAAAAACTTGTGGCTTTATATTTTTTTTTTCTTGATAAGACAACATGGTTGCATCCTTCAAATTTTTCTAATCTTGATAAAGTTTGTCTATTAAGTTAAAAATTGATGTTTTGTTATATCTATTTCCTTAAATATTGGGTAATATCTTGGAATATCCTAATACCTTTTTTTTTTTTGAGATAACCTAAAATCAAACTAAAATCATGACTTATCTTCTTTCTTAATATTAGCAATCAATTATGATGGCTAAAGTTAGAAATTTGAAAGTCTTACCACTCTTTTAGCTAAATCCAATTGTAGGATTTACAAATAGCATTATAAATTCATGATTTCTATTGAACAATGATAAATGTACATATCTTTATATTAATTAGAATATGCAAAGCTTGCAATATATTACATAATACAATAAAAAATACAGTATAACTTATTTTATAAAAACTTGTATTATTTTTTTTAGTAGGATAACATGATTGCTTCCTTCAAAATTTTCTAATCTTAATAAAATTTTATTTATTATGTTTAAAATTTATATTTCTAAATGATAGCTACTCTAGTTTTTATGATATCAATTGATGTTTTGTTATCTCTATTTCCTTTAATATTGGCTAATATCTTAGAATATCTTAATACCTTCTTTTTTGTCCATTATTTATTTTTTTTTCTAATAAACAAAATTTTAAATGATCTTCCTTATTAATATTACTAACCAAGAATGATGATTGAAGTCAGAAGCTTTGAAAGTCTTGTTGTTCTTCTAGCTTAATTTTGTTGTATGGTTCACAAATGACATTATAAATTTATGAAGTCTATTGAACGATGATGAATGCACTTATATTTATATTAATTAGGATATGCAAAGCTTGCAACGTATTACATAATAAAAATAGGAATATATATTTAAACTGATCTTTATAAAAAACATATTTCATAATTTTTTTTTTTTCTTGGCAGGATAACATGGTTGAATCCTTCAAAATTTTTTTAATCTTAAAGAAGTTTTATCTATTAAGTTTAAAATTTATGTTTCTAAATGATGGCTAGCCTAGGTCTTTATGGCATTACATGATGTTTCGATATTTCAATGCCCTTAAATATTGGCCAAAATCTTGAAATTTTCTTTTTTTTTTTTCAAATTTTTAAGTTTCTTGAAATAAATTAAGACCCTACCTCATCTCAATGTGCTTAATATTAGCAACTAATTATGATGTCTGACATAAGAAACTTTGAAAACCTTATCATTCTTTCATCTTAACATTATGATATTATTCATAAATAAGATTTAATGTTAATTAGATTGAAGACTTTTTTTTTGTATACCCACATAAAATTGAAAATTAACTCTTTTATATTGCCAATATCGTCATTTTTTTTAATAACATTTTATTATTACTTGGCAAATTATAACTAGTATTAATGCTTTTTTTTTTGTGCAAGATAATTTTGCAACAAATTCAAATATTATGGAGATATATCTTTATTGGATAGCCGAAGATCTAAAATTTTAGACCTACTTCTTTATTTTCCTAGCTATGAGTTTTAATAAATTGCAAACATTGAAACAAAATAGTGTAATAATTTCTCAATATTTTCTATATTTATTTTGAGTTTAAAATATTATTAAAGCTTTCAATTATGAGGATATTATAAAATTCATATATAAACATATTTTGTGGTACCAAAGCTTATTTTACGATAATAGAAGTTATAATGGATTGAATTACAGATTGTTCCTAAAGTATTATTTTATAACAACATATTTATTTTGCCACCAAATACATTTTTAATGACAACAAAACTGTCATATTTTATGATATAAGTGACGATCTTCATATCATCTATGATAATAAAATTTATCGCTAAACTAATTTTCTGTGACAATAAACTTAGTTATCACTGTATTTAAGTTTGTGTCATAATAAATGTAGTCATAAATTATGTAATGGGTGATGATCCTTATAATGTCAGTGACAATAAAAGTTATTACTAAATCAAGTTTCAATGATAATAAATGTAGCTGCTTATGTTTTACGCAATAATATAAGTAGTCATAAATTATAGTATAAGTAAAATGATTCTTATAGTTTTTTGTATCTTTTTGTGATAATAACAGCAGATACTATTTTTCTTGTATCTTTTAAATCTTTTGTGATAAAATTATATATCATAAAATTTTTTTCTTGTGATAATAAATCATTGTCACATATTACTAGCTTTATATGATAAGATAGTGGCAGTAACTATTGGCTTCTTTATTTGTTGCATTGGTATCAAATTTGATCTCGAAGAAACTAACTTCTTTGATTTTGATCTCGAAAAAACTAGGTCCTTCTTGTGGCTCCCTGGATAAATAGCAGACAGTATAAAGAAGTGAAAGTTGACTGAAATGAAATGAATTTTGCTATCATTATTTCTAGTTAAGGTATAGAGCTTTGATATTTTAGTGATAGTTTTTATTTATTCATCTTATTATCGTCAGTATGTGGTGTCTGTGGACGGGAGAGATGGATTGCCAGCCGGAGAGTCGGCAAGGGGCCGCAGTTGGTTGCGTACGTTTGTCAGGTTGCGCCCTTTTCTGTGGCGATCTTTGTCTTCGTTATCCTGTCAACGGAGGAGGGAAAGACGGGTGGAAGGGAGGGGATAGGGCTGCGTCCGGGTAGAGTGGGTCCGCATGCAAGATCTTTTCCTTTCGTTTTTATTTTATTTTATTTGGCTGACGAACCCCACTCCCACCAACCAATCTGGCATGATGTGTGAAAAAGTAAAGCATCGTGTGACAGGCGCGTGTCATGGGACACGTGTGCGTCACTGGATGAACGCATGCTCGCTTGTATATATATATATATATATATATGCAACGCCTACGATCGCAAGGCCAAGGTTCAAAAACAACGGCTATCATACTTTTTAATGGCAGTTCGCAGTCTCATGTTGCATGATAAACCTAGGGAGCTTTTCAATAATGGACCAGCATTCAGATCGTCTTTTTTTTTTTTTTTTATAATTTTTTTTTTTTTACATATATAAAACAATCAGACTCATCTCAATCTTTTTCTGAACGTTATTGAATATTACTTCAGATTTGTGCATAAAGTATTATTCTTTTAGTTGAATCTGTGTCCACTTGAGGGTTTTTTTTTTTTTTTTTTTTCTAACTAGCTAATATATAAGTTATTGGTTTTATGAAGGGAAACTGGGACAAGCTGGATGGCGAAGTTTAGGATGTTTTGGTTTATTTTTATTTTTATAAAAAAATTTAAAAAAAAGTTTTTGATGAATAAAAATAAAAATAATATTTTTAAAAAAATTTAAAATGATAAAAAATATAAGAGTTGATGATATTCTTTGTAAATTTTTTTATCTATCTTTTTAAAAGATATGATTTATAATAAAATTAAAAAATAAAAATATTTTTTTTATTTTACTTACCAAATGTATTTCTTAGAGATTAAAAATAGAAAAATAAAAACTATTAAAAAATGAAAACAAAAAATGATAATGAAAAGCGTTAGTAAAAAATTGAAAGTAACCTTATATCTCTATTAATTATTTGTAACAATTTTAGAGAATTTGGTAGAAACTTTTATTATTTTTCAAAACAAGTGAAAATGGAAATAAGGAATAAATGAAATTTCGTGCAAACATTGTTAAAGAAAATAAAAACACAAAAGCAACAATGGTGCAAAAATGGTCAATATTTTATATTCAACAAATCCAGTCTAGGCAAAATCAATAAAGTGGTGGCCACTATTTTTATTATGGTGGGAAATAACAATTTTAAAAGGGATATAGAATATGAGGGCATTGCATTACTAAAACCTTTCTTATTCTATTGGTCTCACTCGGTTTGCATCTTCTTTAAAAAAGACCTGGCATCTAAAGTTCCATTTTTGAAACTCATGGAAGCCCTTACATTTTCTTGTTTTAGATGCCAACAAAGTTGCCCTAAAAAATTGCCTACATTTTCTTCTAGCCAAAAAAAAGTCTGCATTCTTTTGCATAGCACAATGATTTAATTTGCTAATCAAGCATAGAGGCACAACCCAAGCTAGGCCAATTGAATCATTCTGTTGAGTTCAAGCTAAAACTAATATCTTATCATGTGGCCTTTAGAAAGGCAACGGCATTTGATAGTTTTCAAGAGAGCAGGTCCTCAGCAAAGCCTGTGATGTGGATAGTAATCATACCAGACCAAAAGGATGAGTAACCCAGCTGTATTTTGGTATTTTTTTGCAGGACTATGAGATGTGGATGGTGATATCACTGAGGCCAAATTGATAACTAAAGTAGTTTAAATTTCAGCATTCCAAGCATACTCTTCTTTGTTTGGCCATCTAGATTGATGGGGAGGGTGGTGGGGGAGCCTACATAAGATCAACGGTCATGTGAATGAATACTTCATAAGAGGAAGATGCACTGGATTGTTATATAATAATCATCATGCTTGGCTCCCATTGAGGACAATGTGGAGTTCAGAGGCCCCACCTTTCCTTGTCAACCGGAAAACAAAGAAAAGTTTATTCCTCCCCTCCCTGTACGTGCACGGAAAGACCGGTCTCGTCCGTCGGTAGGAAGATACCTCCCCCACAACCTCACTCCACCGTTCCAACCTCCAATGCAAGACAAAACTAGCCTGTAAATGTGGGGGTATCCATGACTATAATTGTCTAATAATTGATGTTGTAACACGATATTGGATGATTGTTGCCTGCGATGAGACCCAGGTTGGTGGCCGGAAGGAGCTCTGGGGAATGCCTTCAACGATTTGTATTTGGGTCCCCAACTCATATGAGATCTTCTGCTGCAAAATAGTGTTCTATTATTGCCTCTTTTCTTTCATATATTCCTTGTGTCGTGTGAGATTACAGCTTCCACCTCATATTTTGCCACTGCAAAACTCTTTTCAGTAACATATGACTCGATGGGTCCCATACATGCCATAATAGTGTATCCTTGTTGTACTGATTGTGTGCAGCAAGAAATCATTTGATTCATGATAAGTTAGTTTGATAATTTTAAACTATCGTACAGTTTATTATGTTTAGTAGTTAGGCATGATAACTTAAATGATAATACTTAATTCTTTATAATTTAAGGTTACTATAAATTATGATAATTTAATTTTTATTTAAAAAATAAGTATTTAAAATTATCAAAGTTTGATAATCTTAAATTATATTCTTAATTTTTATAAAAATATTTAATAATATTTAATTTGATTATATATTTAATTTACTTTCAATAAGATTTAAATATTTAATATTATATTTATATTTATATTTAATATTTATAATATTTAAATATTTAATATTTTTAAAGTCAGTTTATAATGAATTTTAATTTTTATCATAACATTTCATATTTTAGAGAAAAGAAGAGAGAACAACTTAAAAAATAAAAAAAATTATAATAAAATTAAAAAATATGATGAATCGGATACGATATTTTGTTATTATGAATTAAATGTGATGATGCTTTATTTTTAAGAATTTGATTATCAAGTATACATTTATCAAAAAATAAATTTTTTTAATAATATTATATTATTATAAATTAAATGCTAGTTAAGTTATGTTCTTGATTCACCGTTGTCACCTTCATCACCGGTGATGAGCAACAGGAAGGCTATGCAGTCAATTTCCTTTGATGCATGGTGTCTGTTGACATCATGGTCAGTCACAATCTGGCTGCCTTGAGTCGTCAATAAAAGGTCAAGAAGTTCTTGCTTAAGAGGGGGCAAAAAAACAAAGGTCACACCAGGGGATGTGGCGCCGTAAGACTTTAATTTGTAAATTTTATTTATTTTTCTTGTCCAGATCTTAGAAGAAATAGTTGTGTTGTTTTATATTTTGCTGTTTTATAAGCATACTTCCTTCTTTCTGCTAATAAAGCAAAGAAGCATGAAACTATACATCTGAAAACAATCCATGACATCACTGTCTTTAAGGTCAGGCTCAAGAGACCGGATGATAGGCGAGATGACAAACGTTAGAGCCCGTGCGATTAAGCTGACACTTGAAAGACTACAGAATCCTTTGTTTCCATCCACGTAAAACTAAAATTCTCATGGAATGGGTTCTGCCAGTGACCAGTTAATCTTCGTGAGAGAATTTTAAAGACGAAGCTCCCAGAACGTTAGTCAGAACCTTTCCTCACAAGCTTATTTAGAGTTAGTGCATGTGGATAGCTGTATGCAATGTAAAGATAAAATAATTGAATGCAATATAAGTTATTGTCTCACTTCATAGAGTAAGAAAGGTCAAAAATTAAAGAAAAATAATATGATACGTTAGATATTGCATGGCTAGTCAACAAGGACTAAATGTTAAACTGAATAAATGATGGCTTGCTTGGCAAGAATAAATTAGAATTATGTGCCAGCTTTCGAGTAACTTATCCACAAGAAATTATAGTTAGTAGGGATGTCAATCGACAGGGCCGGCCTTAACAGCACAAAGATCCAATCAGTCAAAGGCCTTATAGAGGCCAAAAGTTGGGCCAATAAAACCAGACCAGGTTTACTCTGAGCTGGTTCAACAGGTAAACACAGACTCAGCATAGGTTCAGCCTAAAAGTTAAACCAGGGTTGAGATCGAGCATGAGTCTGACTTAGCCAACCGACATCTCTAAGGAGTTGACTGACATGTTGACTTTTGAACCTGACACGAAGACATTATGGTCTCGTTATGGGCTTTTACAAGTAAGTTTAATAGAATATTGGCCATCAGATCTCATTAAGTAGGGGAAATTGATACACTTCAGGCTGGATCTGGCTCCATGTTAACATGCTGTAGATGATGAGATTATCGGCAGATTAAGGCCTCACAGATCTTCCATGGCCCAATGGAGGTTGCGAACGTCCACGGAACAAGAGAGTCTGGCTACATTTATAACAATCTATTATATATAAGTAGCAGTTGATATTTTTTTTTACTTGTGTCTTTCTCTAAATAAGGTATTCTTTTTCTAAAATTATTTTTTTCCCTGAAAGTTATTATTGTATGCTCCCAAAATAATATTTTTAATAAACACTGAAGGGAAGGATAATGTTATTATTATCACTTTATTTTTCATTGTAGCGCTATTATGATGGCTATAATTAATATTTGCAATTAAAAAGTTTGAAATGCTATTATTTGAAGCAAAATACGATCATGTTAATCTTATATTGGTCAATAATTATAATATTTTAAAATTACTGGCCGAATCCTTTCCTGCGCTCACGTTCCTTTATTTCTCTTCCCTTCTTCCCAAAGCCCTTCCCTTTCTTCTCTTTCCTCTTTCTTCCCATCCTTTTCTTCTCCTACGTTCTCTCTTCCTCTATGCTTACTAAGTCAGTAGAATCAGCCAGCGTTCCTCCCTTCCATTTCATTTTGGTCCTTCTATATTTTGCACCCACTAACTAGTGGGTTGAGTGCTTCTTTTCCTTTCTTCTTCTTTCTATCTTCTCCAAGCTAGCCAGAGGATAGAATGCTCCCTTTTCTTTCTTTTTTTCATTTCTTTCTTTTTTAAGTAGAAGAGAAGGTTTTAAAGTAGTGCAGAAAGACTAAAACTCTAGCATTTACATTAATAATGGAAAGCAAAAGAGAGGATGATCATGCCACCATGTACTAAAGAAAAAGCTAATCGCTCGACCTACAAGAGAATCTACTGCTTAGTTGGCCTTCTAGAAAATATGTCTAATAACAATTTTATCTTTATAAGGCCCTAGAATCCTCTTGATACAATGTAACAAAGGATGCAAACACAGAGATGAGTTGTTGATTCACCCAATAACTATACTAAAGTTACCATCTATGAAATAGCCAGTTGCTAGAAGTCTTCTAATTAATATTTTAATATACTAAGCAGCAACTAATTCAACATAAGGAATAAAGACATTCTCTAAAGGTATAATCCCGGTAGCAATAAATCGCTCATATTCATCTCTTAAAATGAGATTAGGTTTTGCTAAATCCTGACTCACCAAATCATCAGAATTTGGCTTCAACCATCCAGAAGGTGAGGGACACCAAGAAATAAGGATCTAAGTCGATACTCTTAAATAGCAGGAGGCAGGAATCCCTAGATGCCCAGATAGATTTGAGAAAGTATGCCTTTGGCTCTGAAGAAGTCATGGATTAGAGTTTCCACTCGATTTAGAATATTATGAGGACCCTTTTTTTTTTTTTTTTGATGAAATACCTCATTTTCGCTTAGCCAAATATTCCAAAGAATACAAGCCACAATAAAAGGGTTGCACAGAAGGAAAACAGTGTCCATAGCATTTAGATGAGGCCAAAATTGATCATACAACAAATTCCAAATCTCCTATGACTTGGGACAAAAAAAGAATAGATGTTCAACATGTTCAATATCTCTATGACATATGCTATAGACTGGAAAAAATGAAGGAATATGGCTAGCAAGTAGAGCAACCGTAGGAAGAACCCCCTTAACAATCCTCTAAAAGAAGAGAAACACTCTTGGGGTAGCATCCAAATGTCAAATCCTAATAGCAAACATTTGGTTTGAGGGTTTGAATACATTTGATTGGTACACCATCTTAATAATGACTGGCTCATGGTAGCCTTTTCTTCTTGTGAGGACATCATCCTCATCTTCATTTCTAGGGTCTAAAAAATACACCTTACAAAAAATGGGGGGAATATGCTAGAGATAGTCCTGAAAGCATGTATACTCAAAGTGTAGAAAAATAATTCTTTAACAACAGAAAACATACCTTTAACTATGTTGATTAAGTACTACATCAAACCTGAAAAGCAAAACACAAGCAAGCAAAATATTAATAGTAGTAGTCTTCTAGTCTATTGCCTAGACTAGACTAGCCTCGTGATGATGAAGAATGCTAGCTTAATTGAAGGCTAGGCTATTAACTTCCACTTGAAACAAACTCTATCACTTCTTCCCATCAAAGAAGTGGTTAAACTTATCTAATAGTCCATAACCACTTAATTTTAAGAATGGACAATTATCTCTTATTTGTCACTTAATATAATTATTCTCAATGTTTATAGATCACTTTAAGTCTCTATAAGGAGACCTTTAACATTCTCTCACTTGGCCCACATCACGCATTATAGGTAATGAAAACTTCACATGGCCATAGATTAAAATATTCAAAAGCTATTTATGAACTCTATAGTTAGTTCAAACAAAAATCTCTACACATGAATTATGATGGTTATATTCTTTAGTGAACATTTCCTTCCATATATTACTATGCTAGTTAACTTCTAAATGAACACTTTATGAGATATACCTTTATGAATAAATATTCTTTATTCTCCCTTGATTTACCAGTGGTTAAAAATTTAATTATCCAATGATAATATAAACTAAACTTTATATTCATAAAATGAATTTCATAATCTTTAATTTTCTAGCAACGAAAATTTTTAATAGACTAAAGTTAGAAATAACAACTAAAGATCAAATATAAAATGAGTTAACCAGTCCCATATATTCCACGTGATCCCCATATAATTTTGCCGATAATGCTTCGGTCATAGGATCCATAATCATAAGCTCAGTGTTGATGTACTTAATAGTAATCGTATGCTCCTTAAAGTATTTTTCTAAGATACTTTATATTAATATGCTTGTTTCAACTTCTACTTTTGTTATTCTTTAAAAAGAATTCTGTAACTAAATTATCACAGTAGATCTTTATTAGCCTTGAAATGGAATCAATAATTTTAAGCCCTATGATAAAATTCCTTAATTATAAAGCCTGTGATGTAATTTCATGGCAAGCAACGAATTCTATTTCCATTGTTGAAGTAGCAATAATAGTCTGTTTAATGCTTCTCCAAGATATAACACTTCCAACAAATGTAAAAATATGTCCTAAAGTTGACTTTCTACCATCTATGCATCTAGTAAAATCAAAGTTCGAATATCTAACTATCTCCAAAAGGTTTGCATGCCTGTATGTGGGTCTGTATTTCTTGATTCCTTGCAAGTACCTCATAATCTTTTTATTAGTTCTTCAGTGTCTTGGGTTGCTTTGGTATCTATCTGGCATTCCCACTAGAAATGCAATGTCAAATCTTGTGCAAAATTATGCATACATCAAACTACCAATTGCAAATGCATGTGGTATGTGATTCGTCTCTTCTCATTCCAAGTCATTTTGTGGACACTGATGCAGACTGAATTTATCTCCTTTAACTATGGGTGCTACTATGGATGAACAATTGCTCATTCTGTATCTTTCTAAACCTTTTCAATGCAAGCCTTTTAAGATAGTCTTAATGTTTTTTGAGACTTATCTCTATAAATCTCTATGTTGATGATATAAGAGGTTTCACTCATATCTTTCATTTTAAAATGTTGTGAGAGGAATTGTTTAGTCTCATGTAGCAAATCCAAATAACTGCTTGCAAGTAAAATGTCATCCATATATAAAACTAAAACAATATACTTACTCCGTTTAGTCTCATGTAGCAAATCCAAATAACTGCTTGCAAGCAAAATGTCAGCCATATATAAAACTAAAACAATATACTTTCTTACACTAACCTTAAGGTATATACATTGACTCACAGTCTTTTATGTAAAACCATATGAGTAGATAACATTATGGAATTTTATATACTATTGATGAAAGACTTGCTTTATTCCATATATAGATTTCTTTAACTTGCATACCAGGTGTCTTTCTACTGCTATTTCATATTTTACTTCTCATGTGCATTGCATCACGTCGAACCAACAAGTCATGTGCATCGCATCATATATAATCAATAACTCATGCATTAACAAGCATCTTTGATCTACAAGAAGAATTCTTTGAGAGACTATCCTTTCATGTGCTATGTTCATATTTCTGTATTAATAAATATTATATATGTATATCAATATGACAAACCTATGTGCATGCTGCCATCAAATGTAGATCACAATCACGATGTCTATGAATTCTAAGAATCAGCTAAGATTCAAATAAACCCTATTGCAAGATTCATTATAGACCAAGGTTTAGCTTTTCTAGCCAGTGACATATATATTTCAATGGCACACAAGATGAGATTTATTTATAAAAGCTGCAACTACGTTACTTACATGTAACACATAGTTTGAAGGATAAAGATTTAGTGGTAACTGGTGGGAGCAGGGTATGCCATCTTGGTGCATATCATTCTATATTATATCATATCATATCAATATTTAACTAAGATTCGATATTGATGTGTATTGAATTTTGATACACTAAATTGACTCACATATCAAGATATCAATACTGTATCAATATGGTATCGATATGAAATTTGGTATCAACATGATGAATTTTGAACTAGAGAAGCTGGTCGTATTACTTTTTCTCATAGATTTTGATTATTTGAACGGATCTCTATGCTTCAAGAGAAAGAATGGCAGCCTTATATAAGAAGAATGGCATGCATTTCATTGGGCTTGAACAACCTCAACATATATATGAATTTGCCATGGAGAAAAATTCTCACACGGAAGAGATCACATGAGCCTACGGCAACGGAACAGCAAGATGTATTAGTATTAAGGAACTCTAGAAACACTAGGACCATACATCTTATGCTTTGGCTGAAAACTTTAATCAAAAAATTTGAAGAGGTCAATTTCAAGTACCTATAGAGAGAGAACAAGTTGGCACGAGCTTTGGCCCCGTTAGTAGCCCGTAGAGGTCTTCGTTAACGGCAAAGACTCATCCATAAATTTACTAAAAGATATCTCATAACGGACGGTGACCAAATTTCGGGTAGATAAAAATTCAACAGAGAGATTCTCTTTCCGTATGAATGGTTGCCACCTCACCCTATCACAACGTCAATGTTATCGTAATTCTAGTTAAAGGTCAAATGTAGGACGCCTACAATCAGACATGAATGCTTACGCCGTGGCCGTTCAAACGCTCTCCTGATAATTTTTTCTATTTGTTTGTCTAGAATGTTTAGAAGATTTCTAACCTAACGCAATATTATAAAAAACAAGTGGGTGGTGTTTGATGGCCAAAGAATTTATAAATATCAAGTGATATTGATGTAATCCGTCATTTGTTAATTTCAAGAACATAAAATGAGTTTAAATAATTGGCCATCCCTTTCAGCTAATCTCCGGTCCTTAGAGAAGATATTTTTTGATATACTTGTTCTATCACATAGCATTAGGCCTCTCAATGATCACAATGCCATGGTTCTCACTTGCATGCTATTGTGGCTCTTCCATTAATCTTTGCGCATTGATAAGCCTGATAGATCGGGTCTATCTTAAAATAATTGTCTTTGGAGGTGACTTCAGAGCTAGTAACCATGATTAGGTAAAATTTGTTCAACTCCACCATCTTGTTGGTTGATGCATCCAACCTTGGTTAATGGGCTTACGTGCGCCTTGTGACCGTCTACGCATGCACGATTCACGCTCTTTTCTCAACTAAAGCATGCAGTCGCATTGGAATACAAAATAACGACACCCAAGTGCCCTCGTGAGTGGTTGCCAAGATGACCCTACCATGTATTCATGGCATGAATGCATCATGTGAAGCCTAAGCAGGATTCATTGACCAGGCTAATGGATCCAAGATAAGTGTTATTAGACAAGTTTGATCATGCATGATTTCTCAAAAGTATACGCATAGTCACGAGTTGAGTGATTGACCCATGCATACATGTCGCTTGTGTGACCAATCATCACATCGGTGCATGCATGGCCCGTGTGGGCCTTGCAATACCATTGGAGAAGTCATGCTCTATTTGAATTGCTCTCTTTTGGAGCAACTCTGGTGAAACGTGTGATCTTAACACCGTATTATCTTGACCAAGTTAGTATACTTAGGATTAAAATAGTTAAAAAAAATAATTTTTTTAATATTATTGGGTGCGCCCCTGACCCTCCCCCTCTCTATCTCTCTTTGTGTATATATATATATATATATATATATATATATATATATATATATATATATATATATATATATATATATATATATATATATATATATAAAGATTCGGAATAATGTAGGATTTTGTAAACACTATTATAGTGAACGGTTGGGATCAATAAAAATTGAAAACTTAGCAAGAACAAGGAAAAAAAAAAAAATCAACCAAAGGATTGGTCCACACTAAAGTCCTGTTAAACATAAAATTTTCACCATAGGTAGGATAGGTTTGCTATATCTTGGCACTCGTCAATAAAGTTGCAGTCAATATATTAATTTTTATTATATAATCTAATATGATTTAGATATTTCTTATATATCAACCGAAACAACATCAAAATATTAGCTAAAATTAATTTCCTAATGACTAAATATTTAAATCAATGTTTAATACAGAAGTTAATTGAGAATACACCACTATTACGAAGATCCTGATATCTTTCCCTCTTCTTGCAATCCCACTCTATATGTCCTAAAAGCTATCGCGTAGTTGAGCGGATTCACTTGGTGTACATTCTCTTTATACTGTTTCCAGCTTTGGGGCCAGGCTTGGCTTATCCTATTTTAAATCTAAATTTTGGATTTCCTGGTTGGTTTGATCCAAGAATCATGGCTGGTCTCTAAGGATCGATAGCAGAATACCCGATCTTAGACTCCAAAAATTAGAGGAGACTTTTCTGCAAAAAGTGGCGCGCCATGCACCAAATAGTCAACACTCCAAAATTAAAGGAGACTTTTCTACATAGAATAGCGCACCATTTACCAAGAGCGAAGAGCCGCAAATATCTGTGAGAGTTCCAGTTCCAGACCTCTTAAACCATCATACTAATTAATATACATATTCACTCCTTGTTACCATCGCCTCCACGGAGATGTCAACCAATCCTCCTCATTTTGTAACCATTGACTCGCAATGATCCTTTTGCCTATAAATCCCAACTACTAATAATTCTCGTTCATAGGTTTCTCCACCACCTGTACCATCGTCTCCTTCCCTTCCTCAAAAACGTAGAAGACTGGAGGTAGAGAATAAGAAAAATAACAAAAGATGGCTGGAGAGGAGGTCTTCATTGGATCAATCGATCAGGGGACGACCAGCACCAGGTTTATGATCTACGATCGAGAGGCCAAGCCAATCGCCTCTCACCAGGTCGAGTTCACCCAGTTCTATCCGGAGGCCGGGTATCGTCATATCGCGCTTAACTCTGTTTGTTACTGTTTGCTATTGGTGTTTGTTACCGATTGTGATGCGATCTTGGCAGATGGGTGGAGCACGACCCGACGGAGATCCTGGAGAGCGTCCGAGTTTGCATGGAGAAGGCCGTCGAGAAGGCGGCCGCCGGCGGCCGCAAAGTGGAGGGGCGATTGAAGGCGGTCGGGCTCACCAACCAGAGGGAGACCACCGTCATGTGGAGCAAATCCACCGGCCTCCCTCTTTACAACGCCATCGTCTGGATGGACGCCCGCACCAGCTCCATCTGCAAGTAAATCTTTCGAATCCCATTCTTCCAATCAATTCATCAAGCAGTTGGTATTTTTGATCCGGTTGGATTGGGTCGAATCAACGATGCAGGAAGTTGGAGAAGGAGGTGTCGGGTGGGAGGAACCATTTCGTGGAGAGCTGTGGATTGCCGATCAGCACCTACTTCAGCGCCCTCAAGATCATGTGGCTGATGGAGAATGTGGACGCCGTCCGGGAGGCGGTCCGGTCGGGGGACGCCCTGTTCGGCACCGTCGACACCTGGATGATCTGGAACCTCACCGGCGGCTGCGGCCACGGGTTGCACGTCACCGACTGCTCCAACGCCGCCCGGACCATGCTCATGGACCTCGGGAAGCTGGACTGGGACAGGCAGACGTTGGAGACTCTGCGAATTCCCATCGAGATTTTGCCCAAGATCGTCAGCAATTCGGAGATCATCGGCGTGGTCGCCGATGGCTGGCCACTTTCCGGCGTACCGATCGCCGGTTGTCTCGGTGACCAGCACGCTGCGATGCTGGGTCAGTTGTGTCGCAAGGGGGAGGCCAAGAGCACTTATGGCACCGGGGCGTTCATTCTTCTCAACACCGGCGAGGAGGTCGTCAGATCCTCCCACGGGCTTCTCAGCACGATTGCTTACAAGCTGGGCCCCAGTGCGCCCACGAATTACGCATTGGAAGGGTCTATAGCGATCGCGGGCGCGGCGGTGCAGTGGCTGAGGGATGGGCTCGGGATCATTCGGACTGCGGCAGAGATCGAGACGATGGCGGAGTCAGTGGAGAACTCGGGAGGAGTGTACTTCGTGCCGGCATTCAATGGATTGTTTGCGCCGTGGTGGAAGGAGGATGCGAGAGGGGTGTGCATTGGGATCACGAGGTTCGCGAACAAGGGGCACCTTGCTCGGGCGGTGCTGGAGAGCATGTGCTTTCAGGTAAATGATGTGCTCAATTCGATGCACAAGGATGCAGGGGAGGGAGGCGAAGCAAGGAGCAAGGAAGGGGAGTTTTTGCTTCGGGTCGATGGGGGTGCCACTGTCAATAATCTTCTGATGCAGATTCAGGTATAACAAAACCATTGCTATGCTTTAAGGTTTTGTTTCCTTTGTGGTTCTTTGATTGCTTTTGCAAGTTGCTTGTGTTCTTCTGATATCAAACATGGGTTTGTTTGTTTTCTTCGTCTTCTTCTTTTTTTGTTTTTTGGTAGTCTTGACTGAGTTTGAGCATGTGACTTCTTCTTATTTTGGTTATCATTCTACTAGACTTATTATGGAGTTCAACATGTTTGATGTTATGCGTCACTTAGCAGAAGGAGAGATGATTCGCTGCTTATAATCTTTTTTTGCCCCCTATTGCTGTATGTTTCTCATGCTACTATCTTGTTAGAAAATATGATTGATGTATTTGTTTACCTCATTATATGAATGGGTTTGGTTGCAGTGGACATCCATTCAGTCCCTTTGCTGTTCATAGTCCTGTTTTAGCGTGGCAGTGTCTTTTTCAGTGCTCTATAACCTCTTTTCCTTGACAAAGGAGTTCGTTATATCCGGGGCTCCTTTTCAAAGATGGATAAATCTATATTTTTCTCCACTAAATTGAGAAAAATATGTAATCCTCTGATATGACATTTAGTATTATGAAAATTAGCTTGAAGTCTGTACCAGAATGTGATGGAAGGTATAAATGATAATGCTCTGCTGTGAAGTTTATTCTTGCATAATTTTTTTCCCTACCTTTTTCTGTTATGATTCCTTGTCTATAGTCAAAAGTTTGGGGCTGTGCACCATCAGATGCCTGTTTTATTTTTCATATGCATCATTTTTCATATGCATCTGATCCTGATCTAAAGATCAAGAACCAAAAGAACTGCTGCTTCATATCGTCATTTTGAATTGGTTACAATATCTAGGACTCTAGATATTTCATTTTAAAAATCTATTATATCTGAAAATTTAATGGTAATAATTATGAACAACTGATGCTGTTGAAGCTACCATCAGATTTACCTTGTTCTTCAAGAGGTTTTGATGCCTTTATTATGCCCTTCATTTGATCTTTTCTTTCATTTGCTCTTTCTACTTTTCTTAATTACTAGTGAAGATTACTATCTATTTGATAATCAATAGACTCATTTTATAAATTTGATTTGATCGAAATTAGAATGTTGAGATGGATATGATAATATAAGAAAAGAAAGAAGAAGAAATTAAGTTATTCATAAAAAGATGAAGATAGTACTAATTAAAGATAGATGAAAAGAGAGATAACTTAAATTCTTTCGATACTTGTAACATAGGCCTAGGGATACATCAGTACGAAGGAGTGGTTTAATCCATGAGAAGGAAAGAGAGGTAGAGGTAGAAATAGTAAGAAAAAATCAGTATATTTCAATTTTAATGAAAGTATAACCTCAAAAGCTTAGTTGTTGTTGTTGTTGTCTCGGTCATTCATTTTTTTTTTCAAAATTTTGGACTGCAATGAACATGAATTTCTGTTCCCGACTATAACCTAAGCAGTTATCTGTGTATTGTACATCTGCATGAAAATCCTTTGTGATTTTCTACATTTAATCTTTTTCTTTAATGATCTTGTGGAATAAGTTCTGATGGTTGTATGTTTTCTTTGCATAATGCAATTTTTACTGTCATATTAGAATTTGTAGGTTAAAGATGAGTACAGAAGTTTATGTACTATGGAGTAAAATTAGGTTCTTATATCTGGTATTGTGATCTGATGCTGTTGAGAAGCCATTGTCCCTAGAAAATGATGTTTGCTCTTAGATTCAGATTAGTTGTCTATTACTCATAAGTTCTATTCTTAACATTTTAGATGTATTGATTTTTTAAGTTAGTTTCATAGATCATTCCTTCTTAGCTTGTCTTGGTATTAGTGCATCTTTTTCAGTTGTTTAATTCTTTCTAATCTGAAATTATTACTTGTACATCTATTATGGAATGCCCACAAATTTGTGTTCTTTCATTGGTGATATTATGTGTTTATTTTACCTTGCTTGCAGGCTGATCTATTGGGTAGTCCAGTTGTTCGGCCTGCTGATATTGAGACTACAGCCCTTGGAGCAGCATTTGCAGCTGGGTTAGCCACAGGTGTTTGGACTGAAGAACAGATATTTGCTGCTGAGCACAAAGAGAAGACTACTATCTTCCGTCCCAGATTAGATGAGGCACAGAGGAAGAGGAGGAATGAATCTTGGTTCAAAGCTGTAACTAGAACTTTCGATTTGGCTGAACTCGCCCTTTAGCTATAAGATCGCTCGCTCCTAGCACATAACTTTCTTCTGTGGAAGGTTAAATTCTGTGATCTTGATTCTTGATTTTAATTAAAAGCTTTCTTTACATTTCGATTTAGACTCTTCTTTCTGTTATCCTGGGCTTGTGATAGAAATGAAAATGGACTATTTGAATAATGAAAAATGTTTGCTTCTGTTTAGGCTCTATGTGGTTTGGTTTTTATCTTTTTGAATGAGAAGAATGGAAATTGGAAGATAATCTGATACCTTAGTTTGTGAATCCTGAAGATAAGCATATTTTTTATAGTTTATACCAGAATATCAAACTTTAGCCAAGTGAAGCACATTGCATAAATATTTGAAATTTGGATGAAATATATTTTTTTGGAAAGAAACATGGATGGAATAATTTACTATAATAATTAATTTAAGAATAATTGACAATTTGAGAACATAAAATGAAAGGAATAAAACAAGGTTGATGTTCAATTCATGGCTGTAATTCTTTACATTGCAGAACACCATCTGTAACAATGGCTTGACTTAGCATCTGCAAAGTGGCTTTAGACTTGTTCCCCTTGGCTTGATTTAGCATCTACAAAGTGGCTCTAGACCCGTCTGCCTAGGTATAATGAATTCGGCAATTTTCAAGAAAATAAAAACTTAATTTGATTCTTCTCAGTTTCACCAAGACAAACATATAGAAGTGGCAAAGTTTGTTAAGTACAATAATCGACTCTTTAATCATTTGAGAGTGGCAATGATGAATGGCTTCATGTGCAGTGGCCACCCTTTCTTTAATGGTTGTTTCCTGTTGAAGGGGAGGGGACTATTCTTAATGTTCTAGCTGATTAATGACAATAGCATAATGTTTTAGCTGATTAATGACAATAGCATATTGTTGGCAAAATAGCACTTTCCACATGAGCACTTTATGCTGAACATGGAAAATATGAGTCGTCAAGTCAATGAACTTGTACGACAAAAAGTGTGCAGCTTCTCTTGATTTTCTTAAGAAAGTGCATGTGACGAGTGTAAGGGAATTTATATGCCGAATATTTTCTCAAGTAGGACCTCCGGCTTCGTGAAAATTGCTTCCCGCTGTTAATCAAGTCCTCTCCCTATTGACCAAAGAGAAAATTTCGGTCTCCCAGTCTTCATTGTGCCGGCGCTGACTATTAATTAAATAATTTTCTCTCTCTTATACGACAATGATGCGTTTGAGATCAGATGTTCTGTCACCATGCCAGGCTGACTGTTAGATCCAAAATAATAAAAAAGAAAAACGGCCTCTCATTACAAAAAGACAATATTAAATTTCTGTCATCTTGCAGTTCACTAGTTAAGTAATAATCTTTAATTGTCTGTTCATGATTTCTGTTATTTCCAGTCAAAAACCTTTTGTTTTTCATCAAGATCAATTTGTTTCAGACAAAATATGCTGAACAATTAACAACTCAACTCCATTGTTCCAAAGTATTCTTTGTTCCAAAATTTATTCCCATACCCTATTTTAGCTTCTAGCGTTTTTCTGAGTGTCTCCGAACATTTTTGCCTTGTATATGTTCCGATATCTGTGTTTTATGTCGCAGCATTCGCGCATGTTCTAATCTCTATTTATATGTTCTACGTATGAAGGTGTGCAATGACATTGTTCATCAAAGAATTCAGCACATTTTCCAAGCCTTCCCAAATCCAAATGCTGGTGCTCTGGATAGTGTCCACGGACTTAAAAAGTAGAGAAGCTTGTACCATGATTATTGTCTTCAGAAATTTGGTCCCAAGAAGGTTCAAATGATTCAGATAACTGTCCATTACAAGATTGATTACAGGTAAATCTATCTTGAGAGAAAGGAAGGGAATAGCTGGCTAAAGTAAATTACCCAGGTCCAAATACTTGGTAATCACCACCCTCTGACACATAATCTCCCCCATGGAGAGGTGTGCGACCATCAAAGCAAGTCACTGGTTCCCAATTGCTGAAAATCATTGGGACCTTCATATTTCTCTTCAGGTGTCAGTCACCTGTTAATCTGCAAGCAATTATATATTTATCCCACCTTTATCTAAACAATTTGTCCAGAGATGACATGCTTATATATTAGAATTGAATAGTTTCATCATTTAACAAAACAATATTCATATCTTTTGTACATTATTATAGCTGGAAGCTCTCAAAACGCGATTGCTCCTTTAATAGCAAAACCAAATCATATTTTTAACGGATGTATCAGAAGGAAACCAGATAACCTTGCATGAATTACTAAGAAGAATCGACTATCTAGTAGCTGGTTTAGCAGCAAGCTTGCCCTATGATTTACATCTGTTTTTTGGGTTTAACTGATGTCTAAGATTTGTTGATTTTCTACTTACCTCAAATCACTGAAACAAGTCATGACTGATCATTAAGTCAACAAAAAGAAATCTGCCATCTTATGTGATCGTGTAGTCATTAAATCCTAATTTCTCCTTCGGACTCAGCCCAGCAGCTCAAATTAATTAGGACGCCGCTGGGAATTCGAGGTAAGAGAATACGAGATATGCGATACCCTGTTTATAAACAGGGTATCTAAAAAATGGGTGCCTCTCTCTTCCTTTTCCTCCTCCACCGTCACCTCCCGACGCCGTCGCCCTTCTCTCCGACCAAGCTCACCACCCACGGTCCCTTCTCCCTTCTCTTCTTCTCTCTGTTCTTTCTTTTCTCGTCGCCGCCCTTGTCGAGCTCCGACGCCGACCTCTCTCATCTCCGCCAACGGTGTCGCCGCGTCCCAAGATCCGGATCTCCTCCATCTTCCACCCGACCAGCTCCTCCCTCTCTCTCGTTTTCCATGGCTTCTTCATCTGTGCATCGCCGCCCCTCCTCTTTGACTTCGACCGCCACCTCTCCGGCTCCTCCACCATCCGCGTTCCGCCACGGCCTTCTTCTCCGTCGCTAGCACCGCCGCCATGGCCGGATCCACAGCCGTCCACCGCTTCTCTTTCCTTCCTCCTCTTTCTTTTTCCTCCGCCGCTGCCCTTGATCTCCCTCGTCTTCCTTCATCGTCGACCGCCGCCTCCCTGTCTCCCTTCCCTCCCTGTTCTCTCCACCAGCACCGCCCACCTACCCTGTCCCTCCTTTCTTCTTCCCGTTCTCGTCGCCGATGTAGTCGCCGACCACCAGTGTCCTCTGCCGTTCTCGCCGTGAAACCGGCCCCTCATTCCCCACCTCCCTCTCCTTCTTCCTCCGTTTCGGTCTCCGATCGCCTCCCTTAACGGCACGGCCGTCGCCTCCCCCTGTTCGAATCGGAGTTTGGCCGCGGCCTCTCTCCGCCTCTGTTGCCGACCAACGCCGCCTCTCTTCTCTCCCTTCACTCCGTCGTGGTCCTCATGGTAAGCCCCTTCCCCTGTTCTCTGTTGATTAGGCTGGGATGAGGAAGACGATAGGTTTCTTAAGATGGGTTAATGGGCCGGCTGATGAGTTAATGGGCTGGATGGATAATGGGCTATTGTCTGGGTTAAATGGGTTGGATAGTGGTGTTTAGTTGGGCCGGTGTGCAGTTCTGGGCCAGCTTTAGTTAATGGGCCATCTGTGGGTGGGCTGAAGGGTTGGTTGGTTAGTTAGGCTAGTGATTATTTTCATTTGAAAAATAATTATTGTGTGATTTGAGGTGATTAAACATAAGGCTAGGAAGGATATTTTTATAAATGTGATGAAGAGTCGGAAGTTAGCAATATTAGAAAATAAAGAAACATACCTTCTTTTCTTGGAATTAATGAGATATAGATGAAATTGAACCTTAAACATCTAAGAAGGCTTCATGAAATTCCACGAAAAGAGTAAGAAAATTGTCCTTTAGAAGATTCCAATATTGCTGGAAGAGGATAAGATAGAAACCATCTAGCCTTGCAGATATGGTGCCCCGCAACGAGGAGCTAACTTTTTTTTTTTTTGAAATCTTATCTAAGGAGAACTCGTACCCTTAACTCCTTGAGATTTAAGGAGCTTCCCCAATAAAGCATGTTCTAGTTGATGGAGATAGGCGAGGAGGCTTCGTTGAAGAAAAGATTTTTAAAGAAAGTATGCAATTTCTTCATAATAGCTTTTTCTTTTTCTTTATTGGTTAGAATGATGCATAAGAGATAAGCAGGAAACAAATCACAGTCTCACAAACAAAGTGCTGCGAGTATTAGCTCTCACCAAGATATTCAACTACTTAGGAGATCAAAAAGTCTACAGCCGTTCAGTCTGCAAACCACTGGCATGAGCGGCTAAAAAATCCGTTACTTGATTACCCTTCCGCAAAACATGAGTGCAGATGAATCTTCCAAACAAGGTAATAGGAAAAAGAAGGCGGCGAAGAAGAGAATTAACACTCTTAGACGTTTCCAACAACTAGTGGAATCCCCTTCCAAGATGAACTGCGAATCTGGATAAGTTTCAATAGTAGTTTGAGCACCCTGCCATGCCACCTGAAGTTCAGCAACAGGAACCGATGTCTTGGGAATAGGAATTGCTCCAGCTACCAAAATCTTTCTGTCATTATTACGAATCAAAAAACCAGCACAGGCACTATGTGAACAAACAGAACCATCAAAATTAAGGTTGCCAATAAATAAAAGGTAAACAAGAAGCAATCACAGATTACTGTGAGGAACAACCCCATGTCAGTTGTAGAAGGGCCCTTTTTATGAGAGTAAAAGAATTCATGAGTCACGGCGCCAGGTTCTCGAACAACACCTTCTGGTTTGAAGGGTTTATCTTGGAAAATAAATGCATTCCTATCCAAAAGAGAATAGATTAATGTAGATTGGTCTAGTGAGATACAAAAATCCAGTGCGGGGATCTGATGAAATTAATGGTCTCACTTAAAGATTGGAATGTTGTTTTTTCAGGCTCACCAATGAGCTTCCACATCTCCCTTCACCGAGGACAACTAAAAAATAGGTGATCTTCATTTTGAATAGTAATATGGCATCTCGTGCAAACAGGTTGAATGGAAGACACCTGATGAGATAATCTCGCAGCAGTTGGCAACCCATGTTTTAGGAGCTTCCACATGAAAAAGAGAGCATCTCGCAGCAGTTGGCAACCCATGTTTTAGGAGCTTCCACATGAAAAAGAGAGCCAGGGAATGTGCTTTCCTTTTCCAGATTCAAGAATTAAAGATAGGAGTCATTCTGTGAGATGCAGAAATGGTCGACCAATAGACCTCATTTGCTAACACCTCGTAAGAAAATTATTCCCCTAAGCTAAAATGTTCTTCTAATTAGGTCCTTCAATTGGTACATTCATAATCATAGATGCTATCGAAGGAGAAAATATTTGATGAACAAGAGAGAAATTCCAACTATCAAAAGCATGCCACTTTTGGATAGTGTTAGATAACATTGATATCACGAGGAGCCACCATTTGATTGAGAGCTAGAGTATCAAACCAAAGTTGAGCTTCAGAGGAAATAGAAGATCCATCACCCATAGACCAAATTAATGTGCTGGAAATTATCTACAACACAAGAAATCTTTCTTCATATACTAGAATACCTTCTTGGTGGAGAATAAGCAACCCAACTTCTCTAAACTTATGGAATGCCAGACAAATTTGTGTTCTTTTCCTTGGTAATATTATGTGTTTATTTTATTGTAGGCTGATCTATTAGGTAATCCAGTTGTTCTACCTGTTGATATTAAGACTACAACCTTTAGAGCTGCATATGCAGGTGTTTGGACCGAAGAATAAATATTTGTTACTGAGTACAAAGAGAAGACAACCATTTACCGTTCCAGATTGAATGAGGCACAAAGAAAAGAGCTGTTTTTATAAATGGAGTAAAAAAATATATTTTTAATAAAATCAGGGTGGAAATAAAATTTTTTGTAATAATGATGTTAAAGTAAAAAATAATATTTAAAATGACATTTTTTAAACCAAAAATTACTTTCATCGTGGCCACAGCGAAGCCCAGGTGGCGTTTCTGAAAACACCACATCGTGGGGTCATTGTGATGCTTTTAGAAACGGCACTTTGAAAACGTCCCATGATGTGGCATTTTTAGACTAAAAATACTGTGAGTCAAAAAAAATACCGAAGTGATGTTTCTGAAAACAAAAGAAAGAGGTGCTCACGAGAGAAAGAGAGAGAGTGCCGGAGGTAGGGATGGAGGGCTTGGGAGGAGGGAGAGAGAGGCACGCGCAAGAGAGAGAGAAAGTGCAGAGGAGTGGAGCGCTTTAAAAATCTCCGCCATATAAGTTTAAAAAACATCATTCGAAATGATATTTTTTACTTTAACACCTTCCTTACAAAAACTTTCATTTCACTCTAAATTTATTAAAAAAATAATTTTTTATCTCACTGAGAAAAACAGCCCACAAAGAAAAGGAAGGAATAAATCTTGGTATAAAGCTGACTAGAACTTTTGATTTGATTGAACTAGCCCTTTAGTTATAATTTGGGATCTTGATTCTTGATTTTAATTAAAGCGTTCTTTACAATTCAGAGATCATCAGCGTGGTCGCCGATGGAGATCATCAGCTTTCTTGATTTAAATAAGGTTAAATATTTGCCCAAGATCGTCAGCAATTCGGAGATCATCGGCGTGGTCGCCGATGGCTGGCCACTTTCCCGCGTACCGATCGCCGGCTGTCTCGGTGACCAGCACGCTGCGATGCTGGGCCAGTTGTGTCGCAAGGGGGAGGCCAAGAGCACTTATGGCACCGGGGCGTTCATTCTTCTCAACACCGGCGAGGAGGTCGTCAGATCCTCCCACGGGCTTCTTAGCACGATCGCTTACAAGCTGGGCCGCCACAAATTGCGCATTGGAAGGGTCTATAGCGATCGCGGGCGCGGCGGTGCAGCGGCTGAGGGATGGGCTCGGGATCATTCGGACTGCGGCAGAGATCGAGAAGATGGCGGAGTCGGTGGAAAACTCGGGAGTGTACTTCGTGCCGGCCGTGGTGGAAGGAGGACGCGAGAGCACAAGGATGCAGGGGAGGGAGGCGAAGCAAGGAGAAAGGAAGGGGAGTTTTTGCTTCGGGTCGACGGGGTGCCACTGTCAATAATCTTCTGATGCAGATTCAGGTATAGCAAGCAAAACCATTGCTATTTTTTAAAGTCTGTTTCCTGTGTGGTTCTTTGATTGCTTTTGCAAGTTGCTTGCGTTCGTCTGATATCAAACATGGGTTTGTTTGCTTTCTTCTTTTTCTTTTTTTTTTTTTTGGTAGTCTTGACTGAGTTTGAGCATGTGACTTCTTCCTATTTTGGTTATCATTCTACTAGACTTATTATGGAGTTCAACATGTTTGATTTTATGCGTCACTAGCAGAAGGAGATATGATTCGCTGCTTATAATCTTTTTTGGCCCCCTATTGCTGTAAGTATGTTTCTTATGCCACTATCTTGTTAGAAAATATGATTGATGTATTTGTTTACCTCACTATATGAATGGATTTGGTTGCAGTGGACATCCATTCAGTCCCTTTGCTGTTCATAGTCCTGTTTTAGCGTGGCAGTGTCTTTTTCAATGAGTGATTTAACCTATGGTATTCTCTATATCCTCTTTTCCTTGACAAAGGAGTTCGTTATATCTGGGGCTCCTTTTCAAAGATAGATAAATTTATATTTTTCTCCACTAAATTGACGAAAATAATGTAATCCTCTGATATTAAATTTACCATTATGAGAAAATTAGTTTTACTTCTCTACCAGAATGTTATGGAAGGTATAAGCGACAATGCTCTGCTGTGAAGTTTATTCTTGTATAAGTCTTTTGCCTAACTATTTCTGCTATGATGCCTTGTCCATAGTCAAAAATTTGGGGCTATACACAATCAGATGCCTATTTTTATTTTCATATGCATCTGATCCCAGTCTAAAGATCAGGAACCATAAGGACTGCTGCTTCACATTGTCCTGTTGAATTGATCACAATATCTAGGACTCTAGATATTTCATCATGGGCAGTCTTACATGGTTTATTTCATTTTGAAAATTTATTATATCTGAAATGTCTGGATTGCTAGTTCTTTATAAGAGAGCTCAAAAGTGTAGGTCATGTAGAAAAGAGGAAGGTGTCAAAATTCAATTCAGAAACTTAAGCTAGTAGGTGAATGAGTCTATAAGACCAACTAAAGTCCTTAAGCTATGTGATGTGAGAATATTCCTCAACACTCCTCTCCTGAATGGTGCCCAGAAAGAATCCAGAGATGGCGACATTGGATTAGAAGCATGGAGACATTGATAGATAAGAGGGATAGTAGGCTTCAATTTTATGTTAAATTACTACTAGACCCAAAATACTTAATTTTAGGGAGACGAGGAGAGCTATGTCATGTCTGCTTTACTATTAGGAGATAAAATGCTATGAAGCTGCTTGGAGATGTCCCTCTCTAGTGAATTGGAGATGTGGGAGTGTTACAAGATAGAAGGTAAGATGGCAAGAGCTTATGATTTTCCCTAGGTTCACCCATACCAATCTCTAAGTTTCCTTATATCGATCCCTTTCTACTTCTGAACTTCATCTACTTGTATATATATTAGTTCATGCATCATTCTCTCACTATCCATTTTTCTATGCTAAGAAAAATGAAATTAGTAGGAGTCTTGTTCATTATTGCTCTTGTTTTCTCCCTCTTTTTTGCTCCCATTTTCTCATGCCCTCATTCTTTATCACTATTAATTTCTCTATGTTAAGTAAAATGAAATTAGTAGTGGCCTTGTTCATCATTGCTCTTATTTCCTTCCTCTTTTTTACTTCCATTTTCTCATGCCATTAGTCATACCCTAACTCATTCGCCATCCCTAACTCCAAATACATCTCCTTCTCCATCCCATTATCACTTGCCTAATTCTTTATCCCCAACTCCAACACTATCTCCTCCAAGCATTCTCTTACAGAGTCCTCCTTCCCAACCCCAACCCTAACTTGAATGCCTTCTCTTATTGCAACCCCAAATCCAATGCCACCTCCTTCTCCATCTTTGATTACGACACCATCTACTCGAATTCCTTTTATCTAAAATTTGTTTGTGATGAGCAATAGTATGCCAAGCTTGGCCTTAATGCTTCTGCTTTAGCAATTTTTTTTGACAAGTCTCTAATCTATCAGACATCGAACCATTCTTCAACACCTCCTTTCATATGTAGAGATAAGTCTCTAATCTATCTGATATGGGACCATTCTTCAACATCTCCTTTCATGTGTAGAGGTGAAGGAATGGAACATGAGTATAGAGGCAACACATGGTTTAGTAAGTGAGAGTATAGATGCACAGGTGGGCAACAAGAATAACGGGCTATGATACCATTTTGAATAATCATTAGGCCCTAAAAGCTTAACAGAAAAGTCTATTTTTTCTTCTGAAAATTTAATGGTAATAATTATGAACAATTGATGCTGTTGAAGCTCCCATCAGATTTACCTTGTTCTTCAAGAGGTTTTGATGTCTATATTATGCCCTTCATTTGATCTTTTCTTTCATTTGTTCTTTTTACTTTTCTTAACTACTACTGAAGATTACTATCTATTTGATAATCAACAGACTCATTTTATAAATTTGATTTAATCGAAATGAGAATATTGAGATGGATATAATAATACAAGAAAAGAAAGAATAAGAAATTAAGTCATTCGTAAAAAGATGAAGACAATACTAATTAAGGATAGATGAAAAGAGGGATGACTAAAATTCTTTGGATACTTGTAATATAGGCCGAAGGATACATCAGTATGAAAGAGTGGTTTAATACATGAGAAGGAAAGAGAGGTAGAGGTAGAAGTAGTAAGAAAAGATCGGTATATCTCAATCTTATTGAAAGTATAACCTCAAAAGCTTAGTTGTTGTTGTCTCGGTCATTCATTTTTTTTTTTCAAAATTTTGGACTGCAATAAACATGATTTTCTATTCCCAACTATAACCTAAGCAGTTATCTGTGTATTGTTCATTTGCATGAAAATCCTTTGTGGTTTTCTACATTTAATCTTTTTTTTTTCTTTAATGATCTTGCAAAATAAGTTCTGATGGTTGTATGTTTTTCTTTGCATAATGCAATTTTTATGTCATATTAGAATTTGTAGTTTAAAGATGAGTAAAGAAGTTTATGTACTATGGAGTAAAATTAGGTTCTTATATCTGGTATTGTTTATGTACTATGGAGTAAAATTAGGTTCTTATATCTGGTATTGTGATCTGGTGCTGTTGAGAAGCCATTGTCTCTCGAAATGATGCTTTCTCTTAGATTTAGATTAGTTGTCCATTTACTCATAAGTTCTATTCTTAACATTTAGATGTATGGATTTTTTCAGTTAGTTTCATAGATCATTCCTTCTTAGCTTGTCTTGGTATTAGTGCATCTTTTTCAGTTGTTGAATTCTTTATAATCTGAAATTATTGCTTGTACATTTGTTATGGAATGCCAGACAAATTTGTGTTCATTTCTTTGGTAATATTATGTGTTTATTTTACCTTGCTTGCAGGCGGATCTATTGCGTAGTTCAATTGTTCGACCCGCTGATATTGAGACTACAGCCCTTGGAGCTGCATATGCAGCTGGGTTAGTCACAGGTGTTTGGACTGAAGCACAGATATTTGCTGTTGAGCACAAAGAGAGGACTACTATCTTCCGTCCCAGATTGGATGAGGCAGAGACGAAGAGGAGGAATGAATCTTGGTACAAAGCTGTGACTAGAACTTTTGATTTGGCTGAACTCGCCTTTAGCTATAGGATTGCTTACTCCCAGCACATAACTTTCCTCTATAGAAGGTTAAATTTGTTGATCTTGATTCTTGATTTTAATTAAAAGCTTTCTTTACATTTCGAGTTAGACTCTTCTCCCTGTTATTCTGGCCTTGTGATAGAAATGAAAAAGGACTATTTGAATAATGAAAAATGTTTGCTTCTATTTAGGCTCTATGTGGTTTGGTTTTTATCTTTTTGAATGAGAAGAATGGAAATTGGAATATATTCTGGCGCCTCAGTTTGTGAATCCTGAATATAAGTATATTTCTTATAGTTTATACCAGAATATCAAACTTTAGCCAAGCAAAGCACATTGCACAAATATTTGGAATTTGGATGAAATAATTTTTTTTTGGAAAGAAACATGGGTGGAGTAATTTACTATATAATTATTTTAAGTTCAACAATTTGAGAGCATAAAATGAAGGGAATAAAACAAGGCTGATGCTCAATTCATGGCTATAATTCTTTGCATTGCGGATTACACCAAAACTAAAGTTCCTTCAATGTTGCCCCTTCATATCTTTGGTTATAGCAGAATACCATCTGTACGAATGGCTTGACTTAGCATCTACAAAGTGGCTTTAGACCTGTCTCCCCTAGCTTGACTTAGCATCTATCAAGTGGTTCTAGACCTGTCACCTTAGCCATGGTCAGTTTGGCATTTTTCAAGGAAATGAAAACTTAATTTGATTCTTCTCAGTTCCACCAAGACAAACATGTAGGAGTGGCAAAGTTTGTAAGTACAAAAATCGACTCTTTAATCCTTTGAGAGTGCAACGGTGAATGGTTTTATGTGCAATGGTCACCCTATCTTTATGAGTCATTTTCTATTGAAGGTGACAATTCTTGATGTTCTGGCTGATTAATGGCAACAACATATTTGTTGGCAAAATAGTACATTCTACATGATCACTTGATCTTGTGCTTTGATCAACAGAACTTTGTTCAAACATGCAAAAGTACTGGATAATTTTGATGTTTTAAACATTAGAATGGATTGTCATTTTACTTGTTGACTTTTTTGACTTACCAACATTTTGGTTGTTGACTTTTCTGACTACCAACCTTCCACAAATGAGTTTTTAGATGGTACCAAGAAGCTTCTTAAGTGGGAAATTTGCATGGCAAACTAATGAAATATTGGAGGCTAGCAAAATTCTGTAAATTAAAAGCATAACATGTTCATGAATGAGCATAGTTCACAGATATATATGTATATAAATAAAGTACTGCTACAGAAAGAAAACAGGGAAGAAGTCATGCTCAGACTATATTAAGCTTGATTGCAATGAAGATTTAGTCCCTAAGGAATTAAACAGAAATTTTACTTCACTCTATTATGAAGTGCCAAAAACAGGCTTCTTTAAAATACACAAATATTATTTATCTAACTTATGATTTTGCTACTTGTATATCAAGGAGTCAACATAACTATCCAATGTAATGCATATTTAATTGCATTCCTTGTCATTGTCCACGGGGAAAAATCTGGTTATATATTTCATACAATAGGTTAGTTCTCCTTGCAACCAAGAAGAGTAGAAGACTAACCCTTAAAATCTGGTTTGTCCAAATAAGCTACTCTGAGGAATGATAGCTTACATTCAGTCAATTATACATCAAGGTTCTTTAACTAATCCAAATTTGAGCTAGCTTCATTGAATGATTAAATAAGCTAATTATGAGTGGTCTGCTAATAGTTCAATATATATATATATATATATATACAAAAATAAATGGAAACTCAATCATCAAATTCAATCCGTGCCCTTAAAGGTGTAAAATTAAGTTTCCTTTGGTGATAGACCTCAAACTCAAAAATTGGGAATAGTAGTCATTCTTCATTTTGCAGAAAATTTTAAACTCAAGAGTTTATTTCCCATTCTTTCCTGGCTTCTTGTGGAAGCACAATATTTATTCAATGCACATAGGTATGGTAGTCTCAGGGTCAAGTGTCAATTGCCATTGCTCCCACTATGGGGATAACATGGGCATTTTAGATGATAAGTTTGTCATATGAGGTCTCAAAGTTCACAATCATTTATTACAAGAGTCCGGAAAAAAGCTTTTGAAAACTATATGACCATATAGTGCTGTAGATTTAGCATAATTAGGGACACTAGTAAAGATTTATCCTCACAACCCACAATTGGTTTCTCCAAAAGTGTATGTGTGATATAATGATTCAAAATAGATAGACTTGGTACCTAGAAAAAAATTAGGGGAGAAGCCATATACAACCACATCAAACCCTATTGCAATGAAGATTTTGTATTATTATATTGAACAGAAGCTTACTTTGCTCCATTACGAGGTGCTAAAATAAAAGAAGGCTTCTCTAAAATGAACCAGGAACTATGTATCTCACTTATGATTCCATTGTATGCATGTTCACTTACATGCTGCCATCAAAATCCTCTCAGTGAAGGAATCCACGGAACCATCCAATATGATGAGAATACGTTGCCTAATGCGATGGCAATACAATAGAGCAATACAGCCTTAGAAGCCAGCAACGAATGAAACTACGACTATTGCAAGAGGGTATTGATCCTGAAAGATTGTTTTGTGAAAGGTTTGGAATGTGTAAAAACTGTAGCTTGCATAGCTCAGCTGGTATAGGGCCTTTAAGTGAATTGAATTTCCACTAAGATAAGAATCTCCAAATACATTGCATCTCCTATCTGTCTTGGCAGTTTACCTAAAAGCTAGTTATTGCTGACGTCTAATTCTGTAACATTTGAAATATTGAAATAAATGTGTAGAATGGGGCCTGTTAAAGCATTCCCAACAAAGTTGAGAATCATGGATGATTAGAAACAAGGAGGTAATGACCTTGAGAAGCTATTGTGCGATAAGTTTAACACCTGAAGATCCATTACATAAATGATGTAGTATTTGGCCATGAAAAATATTTCCTCCAAGATTAAGGTTAATCAGTTGTTGTGGACATCCAATAGAGCTAATTGTTGATAGGCTATAACATGATTTTCTGCTCCCAGCTATAACCTAAGCAGTTATCCATGTATCGTACGTTCTGCATGAAAATCCTTTGTGATTTTCTACATTTAATCTTTTTTTTTTTTACTGATCTTGCAAAATAAGTTCTGATGGTTGTATGTTTTTCTTTGCATAATGCAATTTTTATTGTCATATTAGAATTTGTAGTTTAAAGATGAGTACAGAAGTTTATGTAATATGGAGTAAAATTAGGTTTTTATATCTAGTATTGTGATCTGATGGTGTTGAGAAGCCATTATCCCTAAAAAATGATGTTTGCTCTTAGATTCATATTAGTTGTCCATTTACGTATAAGTTCTATTCTTAACATTTTAGATGAATGGTTTTTTTTCAGTTAGTTTCATAGATTATTCTTTCTTAGCTTGTCTTGGTATTAGTGCATCTTTTTCAGTCGTTTAATTCTTTATAATCTGATATTATAATTGTACATCTGTTATGGAATGCCAGACAAATTTATGTTCTTTTCTTTGGTAATATTATGTGTTTATTTTACCTTGCTTGCAGGCTGATCTATTGGGTAGTCCAGTTGTTCGACTTGCTGACATTAAGACTACAACCCTTGGAGCTGCATATGCAGCTGGGTTAGCCACAGGTGTTTGGACTGAAGAACAAATAATTGCTGTTGAGCACGAAGAGAAGACTACCAACTTCTGTCCCAGATTGAATGAGTTACAGAGGAAGAGGAGGAATGAATCTTGGTACAAAGCTGTGACTAGAGCTTTTGATTTGGCTAAACTCGCCCTTTAGCTATAAGATCGCTTCCTCCCAGCATGTAACTTTCCTTTGTGGAAGGTTAAATTCTGTGATTTTGATTCTTGATTTTAATTAAAACTTTCTTTACATTTTGGATTAGACTCTTCTTTCTGTTATTCTGGGCTTGTGATAGAAATAAAAATGGACTATTTAACCAATAAAAAATGTTTGTTCTGTTTAGGCTCTATGTGGTTTGGTTTTTATCTTTTTGAATGAGAAGAATAGAAATTGGAAGATATTCTGACACCTTATTTTGTGAATCCTGAAGGTAAGCATATTTCTTATAGTTTATACCAAAATATCAAACTTTAGCCAAGTGAAGCATATTGCATAAATATTAGGAATTTGGATGAAATAACTTTTTTTTGGAAAGAAACATGGATGGAATAATTTACTATATAATTATTTTAAGTTTGACAATTTGAGAATATAAAATGAATGGAATAAAACAAGGCTGATGTTCAATTCATGGCTAGAATTCTCTGCACTGCGGATTACACCAAAACTAAAGTTCCTTCAATGTGACCCGTTCATATCTTTGGTTGCAGCAGAACATCATCTATACCAATAGCTTGAGTTAGCATCTACAAAGTGGCTCTAGACCTTCCCCCTTAGCTTGACTTAGCATCTACCAAGTGGCTCTAGACCTGTCTCCCTAGCCATAGTGAGTTCGGCATTTTGCAGGGAAATCAAAACTTAATTTGGTTCTTCTCAGTTCCACCAAGGCAAACATGTAGGAGTGGCAAAGTTTGTAAGTACAAAAATCAACTTTTTAAACCTTTGAGAGTGGCAACGACGAATGGTTTCATGTGCAGTGGTCACTTTATCTTTAATGAGTCGTTTCTTGTTGAAGGTGACTATTCTTAATTTTCTAGCTGATTAATGGCAACAGCATATTTGCTGGCAAAATAGTTCTTTTCACATGATCACTTGATCTTGTGCTTTGATCCATAGACCTTGTTCAGACATGCAAAAGTACTTGTTAATTTTGATGTTCTAAACATCAGGATGGATTGTCATTTTGCTTGTTGACTTTTCTGACTTACCAACATTTTGCTTGTTGACTTTTCTGACTTACCAACCTTCCACAAATTGATTTTTAGCTGGTACCATGGAGCTTCTTAAGTGACAAATCTGGAGAGCAAACTAATGAAACATTGGAGGCTAGCAAAATTTTATAAATTAAAAATATAACATGTTCATGAATGAGCATAGTTCTCACATATATATGTATATAATTATAGTTCTGCTAAAGAAAGAAAACAGGGAAGAAGTCGTACTCGTATATATAATTATAGTCCTGCTACAGAAGGAAAACAGGGAAGAAGTCATGCTCAGACTTACTTTGCTCTACTTTGAAGTACTCTATATTTCATACAATAGGTTAGTTCTCCTTGCAACTAAGAAGAATAGAAGACTAACCCCTAAAATCTGGTTTGTCCAAATAAATTACTATAAAGAACAATAACTTACATACAATCAATTGTATGTTGATGTTCTTTTACTGATCCAAATTTGAGCTAGTTTCATTGAATGATCAAATAAGCTAATTATGAATGATTTGCTAATAGTTCAATATATATATATACAAAAATAAATGGAAACTCAATCATCAAATTCAATTCGTGCCCTTCAAAGGTATCAAATTAAGTTTCCTTTGATGATAGACCTCAAACCCAAATATTGGGAATAGTAGTTATTCTTCATTTTGCAAAAAATTTTAAAATTCAAGAGTCTATTTCCCATTCTCTCCTAACTTGTTGTGTAAGAACAAGTTTTATTCAATGCACATAAGTATGGTAGTCTCATGGTCAAGTCTCAGTTGCCATTGATCCCACCATGGAGGAGACATGAGCATTTCAGATGATTAGTTTGTCATATAAGGTCTCAAGGTTTATAATCATTGATTACAAAAGGCTAAAAGAAAGCTTTTGAAAATTATATGGCCATACAGTTTCGTAGATTTAAGATAATCATAGACACTGCAAAAGAAGAGGGCAATATATCATCATCATAACCCAATTGGTTGTTCAAAAGTGTATGTATGATATAATCATTCAAAATATATAGACCAACCTAGAAAACAAATTAGGAAAGAAGCCATACAGAACTATATCAAGCCGATTGCAAAGAAAATTTTATATTATTATATAGAACAGAATCTTGCTTTACTCCATTACAAGATGCCAAAGAAAAAGAAGAAGACTTCTCTTAAATTCATAAGGTACTATTTATCTTACTTACGATTTTACCGCATGTGTGTCTGCTTACGTATTGCCATTAAAATCCTTTCAATGAAAGAATCCATGTAACCATCTAATATGATGAGAATATATTGCCCAATGCGATGACAATACAATAGAGCAATACAGCTCCAGAAGCCAGCCACGAATGAAACTGCAACTATTGCAAAGAAGATGGCATCATCGACATTGCTATCATCATGGTTCTCTCCTTCAGGTGGTGCAGTTGAACTTGAGTCAGATGTACATGTCTTGTCTAGTGGTGGCCCATGCAATCCAATATTTCCCTCATAGCTACTCACATCAAAGGTGGCAAATTGGTCTTTGAGATCCGGCGTACATCCAGATAAGTTATTGTAAGCAACAGAGAAGACCTCCAAGAACTTTAGTTGAATCAATTGCCAGGGTATCGCACCACTTAATTGATTGTGTGATACATCCAGGCTCTCAATCTGATTGAGTTTTGAGAAAGTTTTAGAGATTGGACCTGTTAGCTGATTGTGTGATAAATTCAATTGTATAAGACTATCTAGATTTCCAATTTCTGGTGGGATGCTTCCTGTCAGCTTGTTTGTAGATAAATCAATTGCAGACATCAAATCCAAATGGTTTGATTGATAGGCATAAAGGTTGCCTTTTGTGAAGAGCTCTACCATCATATTTATAGAAATAAGCACTTCATAGGTGGGATTATATAGTCCATAATATAAAGAGCCCAAAAACCACTCGGTTGATAACACATGTGAATATAATAAATCAAGTTTCCTGAATCGCATTTTACCAAGGCAAGAGGGTATTGATCCTAAAAGATTGTTTTGTGAAAGGTCCAAAATATGTAAAGACTGTAGCTTGCATAGCTCAGTTGGCACAGGGCTTTCAAGTGAATTTCCACTAAGATCAAGAATTTCCAAATACATTTCATCTCTTATCTGTCTTGATAGTTTACCTGAAAGCTGGTTATTGCTGATGTCCAATGCTGTAAGTTTTGAAATATTGAAATAATTGTTTGGAATCGAGCCTGTCAAAGCATTCCCAGCAAAGTTGAGAATCATTAATGATGAGAAACAATGAGGTAATACCCCGAGAGGCTATTGTGCGATAAGTCTAACACCAGAAGATATGTTAGATTACATAAATGATATGGTATTTGGCCATGGAAATAATTTCCTCCAAGATTAAGGTACTCCAGAGTGGTAGCGAGTCCTCCTATACTCTCTGGTATTATACCTGATAATTGGTTGCCGCGGACATTCAATACAGCTAACTGTTGATAGGCTGACAGATTCCTTGGTAGTATTCCAGTGAACTTGTTTTCATTTAGATAAACATATGAAGGCCAAGCATGACCATAATTTGTGCCAAACATCATTCCACTCAAGTTGTTGTTGGAAAGCTTCAAGATAAACAACGCAGTGCAATCAATCAATAGGCGAGTTGGTACTTCACCAGACAAATTATTATTGGACAAATCCAAGGATACCAACTGACTCATGTTACCCAATGAGGAAGGGATATTTCCAGTTAGATGATTTGAGGATATATTTAGGGCCATCATATTTGGAAATATTGTGCCAATATTTGTAGGGATCGATCCGTTGAGGAAATTCAGAGAGAGATCACATACAGATATACTTTTCGGATGCTTTGGCAATTGAAATGTACCTATTATTGAGATATTTCTCAAGTTCAGAAATGCCAGTCTGGTTAGATTTGTGAACAACCAAGTTGGAAACTTTCCTGACAGATTATTGTGAGAAAGATCAAGAACTTCTAACTTGTAATGAGAAGTAAGAAAGGCTAGTGTTGTAAGGAGCTTTATGTCAAGCCTGCAATTGGATAACAAGAGGACCCGTGGTTGGAAGGAGGAAACAAACTGTCCACCATCAAGGTGTATCAATAATTCCTCATTGTTAGAAAATGAGATAACTTCTAGCTTTGAAAGATTAGCAAAGGACAAAAATGAGAAATGCCCAATAAATCGGTTGTAATAAAGATCCAGATACTGAAGTGAAATTAGTGCTGCAAAGGTATTTAATGGAATATTACCCATTAATAGGTTTTCTGAGAGATCCAACTCATGCAGGTTCTGTAGTCCACTGAACACTACAAAAAAAATAAAGAAAATAAAAATAAAACCTTTTGTACCATAATATGAACAAGGTTAGAAAACTTGTGAATCAGTACTTGCCTACTTTTATTTTCTTTTTTTTACTTTTCTTTTTTTGACTTAGGCGAGTCAACTTAGCAACTCAGGTGAGTCATAATGTTTAAATAGATATTAAATATAAAAATAGAATAAATTAAAAAAATATTAAATCTATAACTAATCAAAGAAGTGATATTTTAAAATTATAATAAAATAATATCTATTTAAAATTTGTATGCGCCACTCATTAATTATCTATAACTGATTAAATATGGCTGCATATGGTATAAACTTATTAGCGTATTTGATGAAATTAATATTTAAATATATAAGAAAATGATGCAAGTAAAAGGCACAAGCGACTTGAGATCATAAATTAAAACTTATTTTAACTTGTTGAAGCCAACATAGTAATATCATTTGATTAACATTGGGAAGCATGAGTTTGACGAATTTTCTAACTTGACAAGTTGACCAAGTCAAGAAAGAGTTTGGCCAAACGTCATAATTCTATTCTAAATCTTGACAAGTGGTATCAAATATTGACTCATCACATTGAAAATTTGACTTGGCTTGGCCAAGCCAACCAGTCAAATTATCTAAGTTTTTATCTTTGAATATAAGGAAGTTTGCTGGCTCAAAAAAAAAAAAAGAAGAAGAATATGGAGAAACTCTTTGTCAAAGGAATAAATATTTTACTTTGTGAAGGTAGTGAACTAGTTAGATTATTTCCATTCAAATATAAGCTATTAAGGGAAGATAAGTTTCCCAAGGCTATGGGTATCCTTCCTGTGAGCTGATTAAATCCAAGATCAAGCACTCTAAGCTTCTGCAATCCTTGCAGACATATAATAGGGAGCCATAGATATCAGTTAAAAAAGATAATATAACCATTATACTTAATGTGCTGATGATCTCTTGATAGAAATAATTACAGAGGACTTTATAAGTTAAAGTTATTACCTTCCATGTTAAGTGTATCGTTCAGCATGTTGCCTCCTAGATACAGGGCACTGAGTGAAGATAGAGTTTTGAAAGATAATGGAATACTTCCAATGAAGCTGTTATAGCTGAGATCAAGAATCTCCAACTTGCTTAATCCTGAGATGACTGTTACATACAAAATTCACAATGAAAGAGAATCTAAATCCAAAATATTTACGACAAGAGGATAAAAAATATGAACAGATTGAAATTGGGCTAACAAGTTGGATGCGAAAGAGGCTGACGCATCTCTGATAGCAATCCTACAATTTGATTGCTAGACAAATCAAGTTGTCTGGGCTTTAACAAATAGTTGATTAAATCCTACAAGGCTCAAAAGCATGAGCTTCGATACTCGTCTTGTGCTGTTGTTCAGGTCACTCTCTCCGAGAGGCAGCAGTATCTCCCTCTTCCCCATGTAAGTGGTGAAGTGCAGTTGTGGTGAGGGAGAGAAAATCTGAGCTTTATCAGAGCGTTTGACTAAAGATTTATTCACGAAAGTTATAATTCTGTTCTAAAGCTTGATAAGTGAAACAAAATTCTCACTCGCTGGATTTAAAACTGATTTGGATTGGCTAAGCCAATCAGTCAAATTGGCTAAGTTTTTAGCTTTGAATATGGGGAAATTTGCTAGCTCAAATAAAACAAAAAGGGAATATAGGGAAACTCTTAGTCAAAGGAATAAATATCATACCTTATGAAGGTAGGGAACCATTTAGATTATTTTCATCCAAATATAAGAAATTAAGAGAAGATATGTTTCCCAAAGCTATGGGTATCCTTCCTGTGAGTTGATTAAATCCAAGATTAAGCATTCTAAGATTTTGCAATCCTTGTAAACCTGTAATAGGGAGCCATATATATCAGTTAAAAAGAAAATATAAACCACTATATTTAATGTGCTGATGATCTCTTGATAGAAATATTACAGAGTACTCTATAAGTTAAAGTTATTACCTTCCACATTAAGTGTACCGTTCAGCATGTTGCCTCTTAGTTTCAGGGTACTAAGTGAAGATAGATTTTTGAAAGATAATGGAATACTTCCAATGAAGCTGTTATAGCTGAGATTAAGGATTTTCAACTTGCTCAATCTTGAGATGACTGTTACATGCAAAATTCCCAATGAAAGAGAATCCAAACCCAAAATATTTATGACAAGAGGATAAAAAATATGAATAGATTGAAATTGGGCTAACAAGTTGGATGCGAAAGCGACTGACGCATCTCTGATAGCAATCCTACAATTTGATTGCTAGACAAATCAAGCTATCTGGGCTTTAACAAATAGCTGATTAAATCCCACAAGGCTCAAAAGTATGAGCTTCGATACTCGTCTTGTGCTGTTGTTCAGGTCACTCTCTTCGAGAGGCAGCAGTATCTCCCTCTTCCCCATGTAAGTGGTGAAGTGCAGTTGTGGTGAGGGAAAAAAAATCTGAGCTTTAACAGAGAGTTTGACTAAAGATTGACTTACGAAAGTTATAATTCTATTCTAAAGCTTGATAAGTGAAACGAAATTCTCACTCGCTGGACTAAAAACTGATTTGGATTAGCCAAGCCAATCAGTCAAATTGGCTAAGTTTTTAGCTTTGAATATGGGAAAATTTGCTAGCTCAAATAAAACAAAAAGGAAATATAGGGAAACTCTTAGTCAAAGGAATAATATCATACCTTGTGAAGATAGGGAAACATTTAGATTATTTTCATCCAAATATAAGAAATTAAGAGAAGATATGTTTCCCAAAGCTATGGGTATCCTTCCTGTGAGCTGATTAAATCCAAGATTAAGCATTCTAAGATTTTGCAATCCTTGTAAGCCTGTAATAGGGAGCCATAGATATCATTTAAAAAGATAATATAAACCACTATATTTAATGTGCTGATGATCTCTTGATAGAAATATCACAGAGTACTCTATAAGTTAAAGTTATTACCTTCCACATTAAGTGTACCGTTCAGCATGTTGTCTCTTAGTTTCAGGATACTAAGTGAAGATAGATTTTTGAAAGATAATGGAATACTTCCAATGAAGCTGTTATAGCTGAGATCAAGGATTTTCGACTTGCTCAATCTTGAGATGATTGTTACATGCAAAATTCCTAATGAAAGAGAATCTAAATCCAAAATAGTTACGACTAGAGAATAAAAAATATGAATAGATTGAAATTGGGCTAACAAGTTGGATGAGAGAGAGGTTGACGCATCTTTGTTAGCAATCCTACAATTTGATTGCTAGACAATTCAAGTCATCCGGGCTTTAATAAATAGTTGATTAAATCCTGCAAGGCTCAAAAGCACGAGCTTCGATACTTATCTTGTGTTGTTGCTTAGGTCACTCTCTTACAGAGGCAACAATGTCTCTCTCTTTCCCATGTAGGTGGTGGATTGTAGTTGTGGTGAGGAGAAAAAAATTGAGCTTTAACAGAGTTTGTTGAAAGATTGACTCATGAAAGTTATAATTCTGTTCTAAAGCTTGATAACTGAAATAAAATTCTCACCTGCTAGACTAAAAATTGATTTGGATTGGCCAAGCCAATCAGTCAAATTGGCTAAGTTTTTAGCTTTGAATATGAGGAAATTTGCTAGCTCAAATAAAACAAAAAGGGAATATAGGAAACTCTTAGTCAAAGGAATAAATATCATACCTTGTGAAGGTAGGAAAACATTTAAATTATTTTCATCTAAATATAAAAAATTAAGAGAAGATAAGTTTCCCTAAGCTATGGGTATCCTTCCTGTGAGCTCATTAAATCCAAGATTAAGCATTTTAAGCTTCTGCAATCTTTGCAAGCCTGTAATAGGGAGTCAGAGATATTGATTAAAAAGACAATATAAATCATTATACTTAACGTGCTAATGATTTCTTAATAGAAATAATTACAAAGGACTCTGTAAGTTAAAGTTATTACCTTCCACATTTAGTGTACCATTCAGATAGTTGCCTCTTAAATTCAGGGTACTAAGTGAAGATAGATTTTTGAAAGATAATGGAATACTTCCAATGAAGCTATTATAGCTGAGATCAAGGATCTCCAACTTACTTAATCCTGAGATTTCTGTTAGATACAAAATTCCCAAAGAAAGAGAATTTAGATCAAAAATATTTACATCAAGAGGATAAAAAATACGAATGGACTGAAACTGAAGTAACAAGTTGGATGAGAGAAAGACTGACCCATTTGTGATAGTGATCCTACAATCTGATTGTCAGACAAGTTAAGCTGTGTGAGCTTGTGAAAGGAGGAAAAAATGCTGAAATTCAATGGCCAATCCAGAAATTGCCAATATAGAATTGAACTAGATTCTATAAGGCTTGAAAGCATGAGCCTTGATAGTTGTCTTGTGCTGTTATTGTAGGTGACTCTCTCACAAAGGCAGCAATCTCTCACTCTTCCCCAAGTAGGTGGTGGAGTGTAGTTATGGTGAAGGAGAGAAGATCTGAGCTTTAACAGAGCTTCATACTCCTCCAATGGACACTCAAAGTTGGGGCTGCAGTGGCAGAAGATTACAATCAATGAAGCCCATAACAAAAATACTAGCCTTGAGTAGGTGATAGAGTGGTAGCAACTCTCCATAGGGACTAATGATTTGATGCACTTTTGCTTCTTAATTCATTCTTAGACAATTTATAGATAGCATGGAGGTATGGAAATATGAGTCGTTGGTCAACTCAATGTAGGATAGAGGTATATAAATATGAGTCATTGGATAAGTCAATGTACTATATAATTTCCACAAGCGTCACGTTCAGTTTTCCAATGTCTAGCTCACCTCTTTAAAGAAGAAAGAGATTTGGCATAGACTCCAACCTAAAAGTAATTATTAAAATTGAAATAGAGAAGGACATAACAAGTGAATTTGAGATCTGGCTCCTGGAGGAGTTTTTGTGATGCAAACCTCATCTTATCTCTTTCCAAACCAGCAAGTCCAAGAAAACATGGAATCAAAGTACTCATCATGACTTCCAAACCTCATCTTCTTTGTGGAAAAGCTATTTGGAACCATTAATTCGACTAGAACTTTTCCAAAAGAATTGACTTCGAACAACAAGACTGTAGACCTAAGAGTTCATATTTGAATGCAACATGTTAAGATCAGCGAAGAAACAAATGTGTGTGTGGAACCATTCTTTGTTGCACTTGATTTTATGGATGTTAATCATGCATGTACATAACATATACCTCAACACCTCGTCCATCAGTTACCCGGTTCTCCAATCATCATCATGGGAGATAGGATTTGGCTTTAAAATCAAAAACTTTCTACTATATTAGGGAGGGTAATTAGGTAACAGTTTGGTTAGCTCCAGCTGCTCTTCATTTTAATTTGCTTTTTGAAGATTACCTTACTAAGCCGCCCAGTTAGCCCATCTTTTTCTTAGTGTAGTTGCCCAGTTAGCCCATCTTTGGGCAGTGACTGCGGCCTCCCATTCGCCGTCGCCGCCGTTTGAAGATCCCATCCGCTAACAGGAAGGAAGGAACCTGCCATCTTATTAGTTATTATATGTTAAAAGATATCAAAAATTGACCGAGTGTTATTTTATTATTGATTAAATTTAGTTTACTGCAAAGCCCGAGCTTCAAAATCAACTGAATCGTCAAGCCAATGAATCGGAATGATGCGTACGCAAGTGTACAGATTCTCTTGATTTTCTCAAGAAATTGTATGTGACGAGTGAAGGAAATTTATATGCTGAATATTTTCTTCAGTAGGAGTGAAGGAAATTTATATGCTGAATATTTTCTTCAGTAGGACCTTCGGCTTTCTGAAAATTGCTTCCCGCGCTTAATCAAGCCCTCTCTCTCCATTGGCCAAAGAGAAAATTAATAACAAAAAAAGACTATTAATTAAATAATTTTCTCTCTCTTATAATGCAATGATGCGTTTGGGATCAAAATGTTCTGTCACCACGCCAGCCTAACCGTCAGTTCCAAAATAATAACAAAAAAAACTGGCCCTCATCACAAAAAGAAATATTAAATTTTCTTTCCTGGGCCTCACTCCACGAAACTTAATCTTTTAGTTCTCTTATATATATATATATATATAAACAACAATATATCCCACTCTTAGTCAAGTCTTCCGTTTCTCATCCAGAAAAATAATATATATATATATATATTCGTCATTGGCCCTGATCCCTCCAAAACTTTCTTAAATTATTCTAATCGTTTGTGAGGGACGGCAATTGTTCCAACAGCCGCAGAGTATAATAATATTAAGCATAATATAAACTGCTGGCCTCTTTCCTAACATCTTAAATTTTTAAAATTAATTAATTATTTATTTTTATTAAAATATAATTATTTTACATATTTATCCTTATAAATAAATAAAGTTTCACCGATAACACCACAACTTTGCTTTTCACACCAATGCCCTAATTATAATTATTTTCTTATGCAAGCCTTTCTTGTGAATATTTGAAATCATTTATTTATACTCTAAATTTTCTACTGCATATAACCTTTTAAATCATTTCATTTCATATATTTAATAACAAAAGATATGTAAAAGAAATAACTTATAAGAGTATAAATAGATAATAAATTTATGAGAATATATAGTTCATTTGAGATATTTATAAATGTATGTATGTAAAATGAAAGTAATTATAAGGATATATAAACAAATGATAAATTTATAAAGGTATACACATAATTTTAGATATATATTTATAAAGATATACACATAAAATATCTAAAAATATAGTATGTATGTCTAAAACTTAAAATTATAGGATGAAATATATGTTGCTTATAATAGTCTAATCATCAAAGCATGTGGACATTTTGTATCCTCTTTATTGATGCAAATCTTGATTATTTATGATTATTCATGTGGCTTTGCATTAATGAAGTATTTTTTATTTTTTAGATAAATCAAGCAATTTTTATAAAATTATAAAAAAAAATGGTATGAAAATACGAGGTATGGAAATATGAGTCATTGAACAAGCTAATGCAGGATAGTGCATAGAAATGTGAGTCGTTGGACAAGTCAATGCAGAAAGAGATTCGGTATTTGACTCTAACCTGAAAATAATTATTAAAATTGAAATAGAGAAAGACATAGCAAGTGAATTTGAGATTTAGTTCTCACTCCCGAAGGAGTTTTTGTGGTGCAAACCTCATCTTAAATCTTTTTAAACCAGCAAGTCCAAGGAAACATGAAATCAAAGTACTTATCATCATGACTTTTTCAAACCTTATCTTCTTTGTGGAAAAGCTATCCGGAGCCATTAATTCGACCAAAACTTTTCCAAAGGAATTGGCTCTCGAACGAAGGCCGTAGACCAAAGAGTCCATGTTTGAATGTGTGTGGAACTATTCTTTGTTGCACTTGATTTTATGTATGTTAATTAGGCATGTACATAACATGTACCCTTCACCAGCTTAACACCTCGTCTATCAGTTATTCGGTTCTCCAATCATGATCATGGGAGACAGGATTTGGCTTTAAAATCAAAATCTTTCTACTATATTAGGGAGGGTAATTAGGTAACAGTTTGGTTAGCTTCAGCTACTCTTCATTCTAATTTGCTTCTTGAAGGTTACCTTACTAAGCCGGCACAGTTAGCCCATCTTTTTAGTGTAGGTGCTTGTGGTTTCTCTTTCATTTAGGCTTGATCTGCTGCCTCCTTTGTGGGGAAAAAAAAAAAACCAAAAGAGAGGGAAAAAACTAGTCGGTTGAAGACACTAAAGTTCACCTTACATCTCAAACTGATTAGCTTCATCAACAAATTTCTATTTCTTTTGTAATTTCACTAACAATTTTAAGGAGATTCAAGTCTTCTGCCATTGGTAAAGTCCACAAATCGGCGCAACAATTCTTCTCTGTAGTTTGTTCCCTTCAAAATAATAAATGGATTCAACATTCATTTCTTCCTTAATAGCCATAAGCTTTAACTAGTACACACAGGGTAAAAAATACATATTCTACATAATGAAAAATTTTATTAAATAAATAAGTAATAAAATACAATAGCAAGGATTCTAATCTACCATCTCTTTCTAATGCAATTAGAAGAATTGATAAATTTAAGGATTCTTATATCTTTCAATGATTTAAATCAAAGATAATTCTTAAAAATAAGGCTGTTCAAGAAAATTTCTGTGATGAAGGATCATTAAAAAAAAAAAAAAAAAGCATATGATGAAACACCATAGAGGCATAAAAAAAATCATGGTTATATTGCAAGCTATATCTGAATAAATTTAAAGAATGATCCTCTGAAATGCATGCTAAGTTCGATGGTGGGACGGAGCATATTGTGGATGGCCAACAAATTTGATTTTAGTTTGATTTCTTTTGGTATATGAATAAAATTAAATATTGTAATTTATTGCTAAGGTGATATTTAGGAGGGATTTATAAATAACATATATGGGGATGAAATTTGTAAATGGTCATTTTGAATGATTTGTTAATTTTATAAAATTTTATAAATTTCTTTTTTGGAGTAGCCAAATAAGAAATTTTAATTTTAAAATTTTAAAATCCTCAAAAATTTCTCTTCAAAATCTTTATCCAAACACAACGCAATGTCTGCGCGTGGTTGGTCAGCCACATATCTTTGTATGCTCTTTCCCCGAATTCCTAGCGTCCTCCTAATTAGGATAAGATCCAACTTGAGCTGTTGGAGATATGATGGCATATTTCTTTTTGTTGACTTAATGATCAGTCATGACCTGTTTCAGTGATTTTAGGTAAGTAGAAAATCAACTAATCTTAGACATCAGTTAACCCAAAAAACGGATGTAAATCATAGGGTTAGCTTGCTGCTAAACCAGCTACTAGATGGCCGATTCTTCATAGTAATTCATGCAAGGTTATCTGGTTTCCTTCTAAAACATCCCGTAAAAAAAGATTATAAAATAAAGTATATGATCTGGTTTTGATATTAAAGAAGCAATTGCGTTTTGAGAGCTTCCAGCTATAATGATGTACAAAAGATATGGATATTGTTTTTTGAAATGCTGAAACTATTCAATTCTAGTATATCAACATGTCATCTCTGAACAAATTGTTTAGATAAAGATGGGATAGATATAATTGCTTGCAGATTAACAGGTGACTGACACCTGAAGAGAAACATGAAGGTCCCAATGATTTGTCAGCAATTGTGAACCAGTTACATGCTTTGATGGTCACACACCTCTCCATGGAGGAGATTCTGTGTCAGAGGGTGGTGATTACCAAGTATTTGGACCTGGGTAATCTACTTTAGCCAGCTATTCCCTCCCTTTCTCTCAAGATTGATTTACCTGTAATCAATCGTGTAATGGACAGTTATCTGAATCATTTGCACAGTCTTGGGAACCAAAATTCTGAAGACAATAATGATAGTTCAAGCTTCTCTACTTTGAAGTCCGTGGACACTACCCAGAGCACCAGCATTTGGATTTGGGAAGGCTTAGAAAATGTGCTGAATTCTTTGATGAACAAATGTCATTGTACATCTTCATATGTAGAACATATAAATAGAGATTAGAACATGCGCGAATGCTGCGATATAAGACACAGATATCAGAACATATACAAGGCAAAAATGTTTGGAGACACTCAGAAAAACGCTAGAAGCTAAAATAGGGTATGGGAATAAATTTTGGAACAAAGAATAGTTTGGACATGCTTGACATGACTTAAACCTTAGTTTATTTTATAAAATACAAATTTATTGTGCATTCTTGGTACTCAGTCATCCAATTCTCATATTTGAAGCCAAGGAGTAGAACCAAGATGTGGAAGAACGTCAAGTCTATTTTGGATCTTCATCCAAAACATAACAGAGCAGATCATATGATTCAAATACCAAGGGGCAAACGTGCAATGCAATATTTTGTATGAAACAAATTGATCTTGATGAAAAACAAAAAGTTTTGACCCGAAATAACAGAAATCATGAACAGACAATTAAAGATTATTACTTAACCAGTGAACTGCAAAATGTTTCATACCGGATTGCTGTGTAAGCTTCAAAAAATGGATTGGGAACTGACGATGTACATGGCTCCCATACGAGGTACATATCAAAACCAGTGCACAGATAAGGACACATGGCTTCAGAAGACAATCCATCACTACTAACTTTGTTGATTAAGCTGTCGTCATTCCAGAATAGAATCAAATAAAATGGAGTCAACAAACAAGAAAACATTGTGCAAATAAAAAGCATACATGGCTTTAGACAGAATTCGGAAGTATTATAACTAGAACCACTCTCAGCCATTTCAAAATTGCACATCCATAAAGTACTGCAAAATGTGAGTTCTAATCAAGTTAATAAAGTCCATATCATGACATCGCCAAATGTCATACATAATATCACATGAGAGGATTAAAGCTCACTTTAAAAATCTGGGTCTTCTGCCGCTTTGTCAGGATGCTATCAGAAGAACATTTCAAACTGTCGTGCCAATTAGACAGATTCTCTGAAGATTCTACACTGGGGAAATGCTGCCTGTCCCTTGCAGCAGGTATTTTAATTGTAACGAGACCAGCATACCTCAAAAAATACCAGAGATAGTTGTTTCTACATTGATGTTCAGGATGTTGCTGGTATGATCTTTCTTCTGTCCATCTTGAAAGGTTTAGTCAAGAAACTCCAGAGTATAGGTCACCGCATTCACCTGGTGAGAAATCTGGAAGCTAGTCCATCTGCATCAGATTGAGAATGTTAGCTGAATATAGAATCAGAGTTTCCTGCTCTTGCTGCACCACTTTAGAGAAGAAACAGAGAAGAAAAAATACAAAGTTTTTCAACTTAACACATTAAGACTATAGCAGAAGCAAGAGGATTGTTTCTAATTTTTCATTTCTCTAAGGAAAAACAGAGCAACACTCTCACAGCAAATTTCATTTCTCCTTTTACAAAGGCTAATCCAAGGTTTGTTGACAACATAAATAAGGAGAAAAAACAGGAACTACAAACTAGAATTATTGGAATTCAAAAGCCACCAACTAGCGTTAGGAAACGGGATGACATTAATGAATTACACCAACATTCTCCCCCTTAATTGAAACAGCTATTCACTCCTAAGTTTTCTGAAGCTTCTGAAATTTGTCCTTAGAAATTGCTACAGTCACAATGTCTGTAATCTGATCTTCAGTCTTGCAATAACCCACTTTGATTTCTTCACTTTTCAACCAACTACAGAATAAAATAATACTAGGTCTCGATGTGCTTTGTTCGGTCATAAAACACTCGATTTTTTTGTGATTGCAATAATAGATTTGTTATCCCAAAACACAGTAGTTGCTTCTTCTTGTTCTTCCTGCAAATCAAATAAAATCTGTCTCAACCACACCATTTAACATGCAGTGTTTGTCACCCCAACGTATTGAGCTTCACAGCTAGAAAGTAATGCACAATATTGCTTTTTAAACTCCATAAAATCATTCCTGAATGAATCCCAATTATAAAACCTTAAGTGCTTTTCCTATCTTGTCAACAACCAGCCCAATCACTATCAGTGTAGAAGACAAGCTTAAAATTTTCCACTGAATGGTATATTATTCCAAAGATTAAAGTGACGTAGGATAGCTAAGAGAACTTGCTTTAGGAGACTAAAATATTAAGATTAATAAGGAACAAAAGGGTGAAAAAATATGTAGATAACTATCCTTTGTAATGGGTAATGGTATGGGATAAATTGTAGACTTTAAGAACTTGAATTGAATAAGAAAAAGAAGAAGAAGAAAGAAAGGTTTTAAGCATTACACCTAAGATTCCTTGGCATTGCACCAAAAGGTTGATTGCATCACACAATCTCAAAGCAAAATCATTATAAAATTCTCTCAAAGTTGTCCTCTCCTCTCTTTGTGGAGAAAGGTTACATCTATATATATATAGAGAGAGAAAACATTCCTAAACCAAGTAAAAATAGAACTCCTTAAGGGACTACTAATTCGACCAAGATTTGACTACAATTTTAACTAGAAAACTAATAAACCCTAGACTTTAATAATAACATAAAAAGACTTTGGCTATAATTTGGATGGCTAATTTTTAGCAAATCTTTAAATTACTAAAATACTCTTCTTAAAAAAACTTAAATAAAATTAACCCAGTACTTTTAACTTAAATAAACATAAAATAAGGACTCAATAAAAATTGATGATGACTATTCTATCTCCCAAGTAAGATCTCTACCAACGATTGAATATCAAATTAGTACTTAGATATGAGAATTACTTCATGCTTGTATTTATGAAAAAACTCTTTTAAATTAAATTCATCACGAAGATCTGATCGTAGAGTTCTAAGATTGAAACGACTTTCCTTTTTGAAGGCCCAAGGGGTAACCCAAGAGGAGGGATGAATTGGATTTTAAAAAATTAAAGCATAACTTAGACAATAATGAAATTGAATCTAAAATAATGCAAGATAGGCAAAGGTAAATGCAAGCAAGAAAATAAAGGAGGTGCAGAAATTTTTATAGTGGTTCGATGCTCTTTACCTATATTTACTTTTCAAGTCTCCTACTTAGGTATTTCAGTATCCAATTTTCTTACCAAGTGAAGATCAAACCTTTTACAACCTCTCTTTTTCACCGAGCTAAGAAATAGCAGTCACAAGTAGTATAACTCAAGAAAACACTCTTTTTTATAAGAGAATTCTCAAAGATACACCTAAAAGATATGAACATACTAATGGAGCTCTAAACTTGGGTTAAAAGACTAAGTATACTAAAAGCTTAAAGTAAGTTTGACCAAGAATATCTCAATGATTTTAAACCCAAAAACTTATATATAAACTAGCAACCAACTTTCAATTTGTAGGAATTGAGAAATATGGCCATTGTAGCTTCTAGGCAGTTCCAACAGTCATATGAAAATATGACTGTTGGACTGTCAGAAGACCAATGGTCGACCATCTAGGCTATGACCGATTGATCGGCTGGCCTAAACTAGTTGACTGTCCTAGCTTGTTCTGATCAATCGCTAGGCTCAAGGCAGAGAATGGTTATTTCAGGATTTTGCTAGTTATGCCAAGCTCAATAGATCATTTTAGAGTTCAATTGAGCATATATGCCCGGTCTTAGTTTTTTATGATAATTTTACTTTAATTATAATCTAAAATGTAATCTAAACTATTTTTAATGTTCATTGAACCTTGTGCACTTAATTTCCTACCAAGTTTTATATATAGTTCTTAGGAAAAAATAAAATTACAATAAGACTTCTTTCCTTCGGACTTTGATGCTTCAACTGATTTTCAAATTTCCATTATGCCTTTTTTGAATAGTGTGCTAAGGTGAGACTTGAGCTTTTATAGGACCAAGCGTAATCCGTATGAAGTTTCTATTAATTTAATTTGATCAGACATATGTACCTATCTAAGTTCTCACAGCTTAAATATGCTATTAATAACTTAATCATATCTTGCTATCATCAAAACATATATTATTGAACCCTATGGTTCAACACTTCTCAATATATATATACAACATTCATAATAAAAAGTAAGTACTTTAGATTTTTCTTTAAGAAAGTAAATCTGTAATCATTAACAAAAATTAAGAAATATTTGCTTCTACTATGTGAAAGCATCCTCGTTGGACCATAAATATCTACATACACCTAGTTTAATGGTTCATTTGGTTGCTAAGAAATGCTTACTCGAAAATGTAATGGTGATGTTTACCATAGATGCATGCTTCACAAATTTTTCAACAGTTTGAACCATGGTACAGCAGTGACCATATTTTTCTAATACAAGATTTGCTGCCCATCAAAATTCAAATGCCCTATCTCTTATGTCATAGCAATAATAATTTATCAGATTCATCTCATGATACATAGGTAAAAATTTCCGAAAATAACAGTTCAAACATTTTTTTCAATCATGTGCAACGTCAAAAATTCTTTATTTTTGTTGTTAAAAAGGATGCATTTATCATCATCAAAGATAGCATAAATTCCTTCTTCATGAGTTTCTCCAAGAATAAATTCCCAATTCAGCTGCCTGCCTAGTCCAAAAGAATAAAGAATGTCCATTACGATCAAAGTCCTCAAATTCTAAATTACATAAATGGAAAAAAGAACTTGGAAAGTACAATAAACATTACACTTTGGGGGAATTTTTTTTTTAATAATTAGTACGGGCGAAAACATCTATTGGCCTCACAAGGTTGTTTGCAAGCTTCGTCTCTATATTAGAAGCTAACAAATCAACTAAAATAGATGGAAAAATTAAAAATTTTGAAAGAAAGGAAAAGTAAAACAAATCTTCAAAGAAAATTTATTTTGAAAAGATAAGTGAAATCAGGAGGATGAGAGCAAAAGAATCCATTAAAAAATTTTAAAAGAGTGCATGTGCAACGTTGGCAAAGTTAAGGGGATGAAAAGATTTTTTTTGTTTCTGATTATTTAAGTTCGAAGACATGACACGATAAAAGATGAGTTGGTCCACTATAGGAGTGTAATGACAAGCTGGTTCCTAACATGATAGCATATTCTCCAGAATAAACCTCCCAGAAATATGCAAGGCTCACTGAAATATTCAATTCATAATAATAGCGATCAAAATGACATTTTATTGGTTTAAAATAAAGATCGAACAAAATATTTTCAAAGTAAAAATTCAGCTATATCCTTTTTTTCCAAGCAATATCAGAGTTGGCCTATTATGACATCTCTATACTACCTAATCCTGTTGTAGGCTAACTATTTATAGGATCTGTAAATAATAAAAATTTCAAGAAATATAATAAGCTAAAAAGCTCAATAAAAATCTCAATAACGTAAATCAATATGATCAAAACTAGCATACTGGAATACATGCAAGCATCATAAAATAAAATTATCTACACTACATTTTTCAAATTATAATTTACCACATGTAAAGATGAATAAAATAGCCACATACCAATATGAACATCCATCAAACATATATCATTATTAAATCAATATAATTGAACTTTGGATTATCCATGATCATGCTTTGACCCATTGTTGGTAATCCATAATGCTACACTTTGGCCTATAGTCAGTAATTTATAATACCACATTTCTGTCCATGGTGAGACAATTCATAATACCATATTTTAGCCTATTGCAGAAAATTCATAATACCACATTTTGGTTTATAGTACCAATATAGTACTACAGTTCATAGCGGGATATCCCTAAAACATAACTAGTCCAACAATCCAATATTAGATCCATCATTCGTTCAAATTTCAATTTATGCCATGCCATATCATGCTGATTATGCATAAAAATCCAAATTTTCTTTAAAATATGAATCATGCCATGCTACACCGTGACAATCATATAACTCAATAAATTATTCAAACTCCTTTATGCCACATGCAATCATACCGATTACATACATAAACGTAGAAATCCTTCGAAACTCTATGATGTCATGCTATGACATACAAGACACATATATCATGTCATGTAGTATCAAATAAGATATATTAATTTTTTTTTAATTTTTTTATGCAAATGCTACTAACAAAAAAATATACAAGAGATTCTTACCTTACTCAGAAGAAGGTCCTAGTCCATTAATCAAAGCTGACTCTGATTACCGTCTACCTACATTGATAGCTCCACTTCTAGATTACATAATGAATTTAATTAATGAAAAATTGAGGTGTGAAGCCCAAGGTTTGTAGTCTAGAGTAGGTCCATAACTCAAGATATAGGGTCCAATTTTGGGTATTGATAGTCCTCACCATGTGGGGCCTTTAGTGGTGGGGAAACTTGACTGCAGGATCGCGCCCATGGCCACTAGGCAAACAGGACCGTGGAGACTTTCCCTTGGTAGGCCGAGTCCATAGCGAGGCCCAATAAGAAAAGCCCTTTTTAGAGGATGCAGGGACCTCCTATTTTTGGGGTCAATAGCTTGGACCGGTTGCGTCGGGTAGGGGAGAAAAATAAAAAAGCTCCAGAGATCGGATTGGCTTAGTATTCCTCCTCGACAGCAAGACGATGAACGACCGTGCCATAGAAAATAGGGGAGCTCTCACAATTTCACATCGAAAAAAAGAAAAGAAAAAAAAGAAATAGGGGCGGACCCCTATGGATCAAAGGCAGCGAGTGGCCGCTCCCGAATGAAGAGCGAACGCGATGGGAACGAGAGACAAGATCCGGTGACAATCGACCCTTACCATTTTGGCACCTTGTTTTCCGTGCTTGCACATCCGATGACTCAGATTCCAGGAGGAAGGAGGAGCTTGAGGTCGTGGGAGCTCATGGCGTCCGAGCTTTAGAGGGAGGAGGCGGAGGAATCCATGGAGAAGAATCTGGTTTTCTTCGCTCAACAAGACGGTGATTATGAGGTCTCCTTTATCGTATCGTGCTGCCCTTTCCATGGTGTCACCGGCCTTCATGCGGCGTCCCGGCTGTCTTGGAACGCTAGCACGTGTTGAGGCACGCGGGGACACTTGGGCGAAGCGAGCAACTCATGGAAATAGGGGCTGGGCATATGAAGGCAAGAGAGGCGTCAAACGACAGTTTTCGCCTAATAAAGCATGTTCTAGTTGATGGAGATAGGTGAGGAGGCTTCCTTGGAGAATTTATTTTTAAAGGTGCCATGCCTCTCAAAAGTTCACTTGGATGACCTTAAAATCTCCTCCAAATTAATCTTGATCAACAGAATCTGCTTCCAATGTCCGTTAATTTAACAAAGAAGGCTCTCAAATTTCTTTCATTAGCCCCATATATTGCTGTAGTGGCTATGTTTTGTTCGATTGACACACACCAAAGGTCTGAGTACTTCCTAGTCCACCGACTTTGGAGAAAAGATGAGGTTCCAACCCATTAAAATTTCATTGATTAAACCATTAGGATCAGCATGAGTCCTATCAGATATCCTTTTTCTCACAAATAGGTCGTAGGAAACCTTGCAATGAAGAGGAAATTTTTGTTTCCTAAAGAATAATTATGTCACAGAGAGATATAAATGAGATCCTTAACTGTTCTTCTTTTCACCATAGATGTTGAACCTCTAAAGTTCCATGAGACAATCAACATAAAAAAATGAGATTCACTCTAAAATAGGAAAGGCAAGGATGTACAACCTCTTCGAGGAAGAAGACATAATAAAATCTGCTATAAGCAGCAAGAGAAGAGAAATAACATCAAACTAACTTTATTTGGCAACTTCTCTGTAACATGATTTTCATCTATTATCTCGCCTAAGCCACAGAGGGTTCCTACAAACTTCATTTTTGAGAAGGAGAGCCTTTGACCCTATCCTTCAACAAATAAATCTTTCTTGCTTGCCATTTATCATTTCTACTAGTTAATAGGAGAGAAACATGCCTTAATCCATTATGGCCAGTCAAGCCTCAGACTTTTAGTATACTAAGAGTGACATACTAAAATTATCATAAGTTTTTGGAATTCTAATTTATGTAACAATATATTTGATTGGATGCTAGTACTCAAAACCATGGAGCTCCACTTTTGTAGAGAGGCTCTAGACCTATCCCCCTAGCCAAAGAAAGCTTAGCATTTTTCAAGGAAATCAAAGTTTAATTTGGTTGTTCCTAGTTTCACCGAGATAAACATGTAGAAGTAACAAATTTTGTAAGAACAAATTTCTACCCTAAGACTCCTTAATCCCTTGAAAGTGACAATAATAAATGATTTCATGTGCGGTGGCCACCCCATCTAGGAGGAGTCTTCCTATTAAAGGTGATTGTTTTGATGTTCTAACTGATCAATGACCACTATATATCTATTGGAAAAATAGAACTTTCCACATAATCATTCAAAAATAGATTTTTACTCCTACCTATTGATCTTGTGCTTTGATCCACAAAACCTTGTTTAGACATACAAAAATAATTGTTAAAGTTGAAGTTCTAAACATCTAATGGATTGTCATTTTGCTTGTTAACTTTTTGACTTATCAACCTTTCACAAATGAATTTTTAGCCAGTGTCATCGAGCTTCTTAAATTGCAAATCTACATAGAGAACTAATGATATATGGGAGGCTAGCAAAATTCTATGAATTAAAAACATCATTAAAATGCATTTATAAATGAGTGTAGTTCACACACATATTTGTATATAGATATAGTTCTGCTACAGAAAGAAAATGGGGAAGAAATCATACCCAGACTACAGCAAGCTTAATAGAAATGAAGATTTAGTCCCTAGGGTGTTAAATAGAAGTTTTACTTGGCTCTATTATAAAGTTCCAAAAATAGGTTTCTCAAAAATACCCAAATTATGATTTATCTAACTTATGATTTTGCTACTTGTATATCAAGGAGTCAACATAACTATCCAACATAATGCATATTTGATTGCATTCCTTGTCATTGTCTATAGGGAAAGATCTGATTGTATATTTCATATGGTAGGCTAGTTCTCCTTATAGCAAAGAAGAATAGAAGACTAACCCTTAAAATATGGTTTGTTCATATAAGATATTGTGAGGAACAATAACTACATTCAGTCAATTGTATGTTGAGGTTCTTTAACTGATCTAAATTTGAGCTAGTGTTGCCGAATGATCAAGTAAGCTGATTATGAGTGGTTTGCTAATAGTTTGATATTTTTTCTTTTGCAAAAATAAATATAAACTTAATCATCAAATTCAATTCATCCCCTTCAAAGGTGTAAAATTAAATTTCCTTTGGTGATAAATTAGTCTTCAAACCCAAAAATTGAGAATAGTAGTCATTCCTTATTTTGTAGAAAATTTTAAATTCAAGAGTTTATTTTCCATTCTTTCGTGACTTCTTGTGGAAGCATAAGATTTATCCAATGCACATAAGTATGATAGTCTCATGGTAAAGTGTTAGTTGCCATTGATCTCACCATGGAGATGGCATGGGCATTTCAGATGATAAGTTTGTCAAATGAGGTCTCAAGGTTCATAATCATTTATTACAAGAGGCTCGAAGAAAGCTTTTGAAAACTATATGACCATACAGTGCCATAAATTTAGCATAATCATAAACACTGCAAAAGAATAGGATAATAAATCATCATCATAACCTAATTGGTTGTTCAAAAGTGTATGTATGATATAATCATTCAAAATATATAGACCAACCTAGAAAATAAATTAGGGAAGAAGCCATATAGAACTATATCAAACCTGATTGCAAAGAAAATTTTGCATTATTATATGGAGCAGAATCTTGCTTTGCTCCATTACAAGATGCCAAAAATAGAAAAAAAGAAGACTTCTATAAAATTCATAAGGTACAATTTATCTCACTTACGATTCCGTTGCATGCATGTCCGCTTACGTGCTGCCATTAGAATCCTGTCAATGAAGGAATTCATATAACCATCTAATATGATGAGAATATGTTGCCCAATGCGATGACAATGCAATAGAGTGATACAACTCCAAAAGCTAGCCACGAATGAAGCTGCAACTATTGCAAAGAAGATGGCATCATCCATGCTGCTATCATCATGATTCTCCTCTTCAGGTGGCGTAGTTGGACTTGAGTCAGATGTGCATGTTTTCTCTAGTGGTGGCCCATGCAATCCAACATTTCCCTCGTAGCTACTCATATCAAAGGTGATAAATTGGTCTTTGAGTTCTGGAGTACATCCAGATAAGTTATTGTAAGCAACAGAGAAGACCTCCAAGAACTTTAGTTGAGTCAATTGCCAAGGTATCACACCACTTAATTGATTGTGTGATATATCAAGGCTCTCAATCTGATTGAGTTTTGAGAAAGTTTCAGGGATTGGACCTGTTAACTGATTGTATGATAGATTCAATAGTACAAGACTATCTAGATTTCCAATTTCTGTTGGTATGCTTCCTGCCAACTTGTTTGCAGACAAATCAATTGCAGACATTATATCCAAATGATCTGATAGGTAGGAATATAGGTTACCTTTTGTGATGAGCTCTACCATTATCAGATTCATAGAAATAAATCCGTCATAGGTGGGATCATACCATGCATCACCAAAAAAGCCCATGAAAAACTGGCCTGGAGGCATATATGGATATAATAAATCAAGTCTCCTGAACTGCATTTTACCAAAGCAAGAAGGTATTGATCCTGAAAGATTGTTTTGTGAAAGGTCTAGAACATGTAAAGATTGTAGCTTGCATAGCTCAGCTGGCACAGGACCTTCAAGTAAATTTCCTCTAAGATCAAGAATCTCCAAATACATTTCGTCTCCTATCTGTCTTGGCAGTTTACCTGAAAGTCTGTTATTGCTGACATCCAATGCTGTAAGGTTTGAAATATTGAAATAATTGTTTGGAATGGGGCCTGTCAAAGCGTTCCCAGCAAAGTTGAGAATCATGGATGATGAGAAGCAATGAGGTAATGACCCCGAAAGGCTATTGTGAGATAAGTCTAACACCCGAAGATATGTTAGATTACATAAATGATGTGGTATTTGGCCATGGAAATAATTTCCTCCAAGATTAAGGTACTCCAGAGTGGTAGCGAGTCCTCCTATACTCTTTGGTATTATACCTGATAATTGGTTGTTGTGGACATCCAATACAGCTAACCCCTGATAAGCTGACAGATTGCTCGGCAATGTTCCATTGAACTTGTTTCCATTTAGATAAACATATGAAAGCAAAGCATGACCATAATTTATCGCAAATATCATCCCACTCAAGTTGTTGTTGGAAAGCTTCAAGATAAACAATTCAGTGCAATCAATCAATAGGCGAGTTGGTACTTCACCAGACAAATTATTATTGGACAAATCCAAGAATGCCAACCAACTCATGTTACCCAATGAGGAAGGGATATTTTCAGTTAGATGATTTGAGGATAAATTTAGGGCCATCATATTTGGAAATATTGTGTCAATATTTGTAGGGATTGATCCACTGAGGAAATTCATAGAGAGATCACATGCAAACATACTTTCTTTCGGATGCTTTGGCAATTGAAATGTGCCCATTATTGAGTTATTTCTCAAGTTCAGAAATGCCATTCTGGTTAGATTTTTGAACAACCAAGTTGGAAACTTTCCTGTAAGGTTATTGTGGGCAAGATCAAGAACTTCTAACTTATATTGAGAAGCAAGAAAGGCTGGTGTTGCAAGAGTGTTCACGTCAAGTTTGCAATTGGATAACATGAGGATCCCTAGTTGAAAGGAGGGAACAAACTTTCCATCGGCAAGATGTATTAGTAATTCCTTATTGTGAGAAAATATGATACCTTCTAGCTTTGAAAGATTAGCAAAAGACAAAAATGAGAAATGCCCATCAAATCGGTTGTAAGAAAGATCCAGATGCTGAAGTGAAACTAGAGCTGCAAAGGTATCTGGTGGAATATTACCCATCATATTGTTATTTGAAATATCTAAATATTGAAGAGAACCCAATTTCCCTAGAGATAAAGGAAGACTTCCATTAAGTAGGTTGCTAGAGAGATCCAACACATGCATGTTTTGTAGTCCACTGAGCACTGCAAAAAAAAGAAAGAAAATAAAAATAAAACTTTTTGCTCCATAATATGAAACAAGGTTACAAAACTTGTGAACCAGTACTTGCCTACTTCTATTTCTTTTCTTTTGTTTTTTTTTTAAACTTGTGTGAGTCAACTTGGCAACATAGGTGAGTCATAATGTTTAAACAAATATTAAATATAAAAATAAAATAAATTAAAAAAAATTAAACCTATCAGTAATCAAGAAAGTAATATTTGAAAATTATAATAAAATAATATCCATTTAAAATTTATATGCGTCGTTCGGCAATTGTAGATAACTGATTAAATTTGGCTGCACATGGTGTGAACTTATTAGCATATTTGATGGAATTAATGTTTAAATGTATAAGAAAATGATGCAAGTAAAAGGCACAAGTGGCTTGAGATTCATGAATTAAAACTCATTTTAACTTGATGAAGCCAACTTAGAAACATCATTTGATTGAAATTGGGAAACATGAGTTTGATGAATTTTCTAACCTAACAAGTTGACCAAGTCAAGAAAGAGTTTGGCCAAACATCATAATTTTGTTCTAAATCTTAACAAGTGATATCAAATTTTGCCTCATCACATTGAAAACTTGAATTGGCTTGGCCAAACCAACCAATCAAATTATCTAAGTTTTTATCTTTGAACATGGGGAAGTTTACTAGCTCAAAAAGAAAAAAAATAAAGAGGAATATAGAGAAACTCTTTATCAAAGGAATAAATATTATACCTTGTGAAGGCAGTAAACCAGTTAAATTATTTTCATCCAAATATAAGATATTAAGGGAAGATAAGTTTCCCAAAGCTATGGGTATCCTTCCTGTGATCATATTATCTCCAAGATCAAGTACGCTAAGCTTTTGCAATCCTTGTAGGCCTGTAATAAAGAGCCATAAATATTAGTTAAGAAGACAATATAAATCATTATACTTAATGTGCTAATGATCTCTTGATATAAATAATTACAAAACTCTATAAGTTAAAGTTATTACCTTCCACATTAAATGTACCATTTAGTATGTTGCCTCTTAGATTTAGGGTATTGAGTAAAGATAGATTTTTGAAAGATAATGGAATACTTCCACTAAGCTTGTTATAGCTGAGATCAAGAAAGCTAAGCTTTTGCAATCCTTGTAGGCCTGTAATAAAGAGCCATAAATATTAGTTAAGAAGACAATATAAATCATTATACTTAATGTGCTAATGATCTCTTGATATAAATAATTACAAAACTCTATAAGTTAAAGTTATTACCTTCCACATTAAATGTACCATTTAGTATGTTGCCTCTTAGATTTAGGGTATTGAGTAAAGATAGATTTTTGAAAGATAATGCAATACTTCCACTAAGCTTGTTATAGCTGAGATCAAGGACCTTCAACTTGCTCAAACTTGAGATGTCTATTAGATACAAAATTCCAAAAGAAAGAGAATTTAGATAAAAAATATTTACAATAAGAGGATAAAAAATATGAATGGATAGAAACTGGAGTCACAAGTACGATGAGAGAGAGGCTGATGCATCTCTCATAGCTATCCTATAATTTGACTGTTGGACAAATAAAGTTGTCTAGGTTTTAACAAATAGTTGATTAAATCCTACAAGGGTTAAAAGCATGAGCTTTGATACTCCTCTTATGCTATTGTTTAAGTCACTCTCTCCTATAGACAACAATCTCTCCCTCTTCCCCATGTAGGTGGTGGAGTGCAGTTGTGGTGAAAGAAAAAAGATTTGAGCTTTAATAGAGAGTTTGATGAAAAATTGACTCACAAAAGTTATAATTTTATTTTAAAGCTTGACAAGTGAAATGAAATTTTCACTCACTAGATTGAAAATTGATTTGGATTGGCCAAGCCAACCAGTCAAATTATCTAAGTTTTTAGCTTTGAATATGGGGAAGTTTGCTAGCTCAAAAAAAAAAAAAAAAAAAAGAATATGGAGAAACTCTTTATCAAAGGAATAAATATGATACCTTGTGAAGACAGTGAACCAATTAGATTATTTTCATCCAAATATAAGATATTAAGGGAAGATAAGTTTCCGAAAGCTATGGGTATCATTCCTGTGAGCAGATTATATTTAAGATCAAGCACGCTAAGCTTCTGCAATCCTTGCAGGCTTGTAATAAGGAGCCATAGATATTAGTTAAGAAGACAATATAAACTATTTTACTTAATGTGCTAATGATCTCTTGACATAAATAATTACAGAGGACTCTGTAAGTTAAAGTTATTACCTTCCACATTAAATGTACCATTTAGCATGTTGCCTCCTAGATTTAGGGTACTAAGTGAAGATAAATTTTTGTAAGATAATGGAATACTTCCACTAAAATTGTTATAGCTAAGATCAAGGACCTTCAATTTGCTCAATCTTGAGATGCCTATTAGATATAAAATTTCCAAAGAAAAAGAATCTAGATCAAAAATATTTACAATAAGAGGATAAAAAAATTTGAACGGATTGGAATTAGAGTAACAAGTTGGATGAGAGAGGCTAACACATCTATGACAATAATCCTACAATTTGACTATTGGACAAATCAAGCTATATGGGCTTTAACAAACAGTTGATTAAATCTTACGAGGCTTAAAAGCATGAGCTTTGATACTTGTCTTGTGTTGTTCAAATCACTCTCTCCCAGAGGCAGCAATCTCTCCCTCTTTCCCAGTTGTGGAGTGCAGTTGTGGTGAAGGAGAGAAGATCTAAGCTTTAATAGAGATTTTGACAAAAGATTGATTTACGAAAGTTATAAATTTGTTCTAAAGCTTGACAAGTGAAATGAAATTCTCACTCAATAGACTGAAAATTGATTTGGATTGGCCAAGCCAATCTGTCAAATTGTTTAAGTTTTTAGCTTTGATACGCTAGCTCAAAAACAAAAAGGAATATGGAGAATACTTTATCAAAGAAATAAATATTATACCTTGCAAAGGCAGTGAACCAGTTAGATCATTTTCATACAAATATAAGAAATTAAGAGAAGATAAGTTTCCCAAGGCTATGGGTATCCTTCCTGTGAGCTGATTAATTCCAAGATTAAGCATTCTAATCTTCTGCAATCGTTGTAGACCTGTAATAGGGAGCCATAATTATCAGTTAAAAAGAAAATATAAACCATTATATTTAATGTGCTGATGAAATCTTAATAAAAATAATTACGAAGGACTCTGCGAGTTAAAGTTATTACCTTCCACATTAAGTGTTCCATTTAGCATGTTGTCTTCTAGATTCAGGGTACTGAGTGAAGATAGATTTTTGAAAGATAATGGAATACTTCCAATAGGGCTGTTACCACTGAGATCAAGGATCTCTAACTTGCTCAATCCTAAGACGACTGTTACATACAAAATTCCCAATGAAAGAGAATCTAAATCCAAAATATTTACGACAAGAGGATAAAAAATATGAACAATTGAAATTGGGTTAACAAGTTGGATGAGAGAGTGGCTGACGCATCTCTAATAGCAATCCTACAATTTGACTGCTAGACAAATCAAGTTGTCTGGGCTTTAACAAATAGCTAATTAAATCCTTCAAGGCTCAAAAGCATAAGCTTCGATGCTCATCTTGTGCTGTTGTTCTGGTCTCACTCTCTCCTAGAGCCAATAGTATCTCCCTGTACCCCATGTAGGTGGTGAAGTGCAGTTGTGGTGAAGGAGAGAAGATCTAAGCTTTAACAGAGAGTTTGACGAAAGGTTAACTCATGAAAGTTATAATTCTGTTCTAAAGCTTGAAAAATGAAATAAAATTCTCACTCGATAGACTGAAAATTGATTTGGATTGGCCTAGCCAATCAGCCAAATTATCTAAGTTTTTAGCTTTGAATATGGGAAAATTTGCTAGCTCAAATAAATCAAAAGGGGAATATGGGAAAACTCTTAGTCAAAGGAATAAATATCATACCTTGTGAAGGTAGAGAAACAATTAGATTATTGTCATACAAATATAAGAAATTAAGAGAAGATAAGTTTCCCAAGGCTATGGGTATCCTTCCTGTGAGCTGATTAGATCCAAGATTAAGCATTCTAAGCTTCTGTAATCCTTGCAGGCCTGTAATAAGGAGCTATAGATATCAGTTAAAAAAACAATATAAACCATTATACTTAATACGTTGATGATCTCTTGACAAAAATAACTATAGAGGACTCTGTAAGTTAAAGTTACTACCTTCCACATTAAGTGTACCATTCAGCATGTTGCCTTCTAGATTCAGGGTACCGAGTAAAGATAGATTTTTGAAAGATAATGGAATACTTCCAATAAGGCTGTTATAGCTGAGATCAAGGATCTTCAACTTACTCAATCCTGAGATGACTGTTACATACAAAATTCTCAATGAAAGAGAATCTAAATCCAAAATATTTACGATGAGAGAATAAAAAATTTGAACAAATTGAAATTGGGCTAACAAGTTGGATATGGGAGAGGCTGACTAATCTTTGATAGCAATCCTACAATTTGACTACTGGACAAATCAAGCTGTCTGGGCTTTAACAAATAGTTGATTAAATCCTCCAAAGCTCAAAAGCATGAGCTTCGATACTCATTTTGTATTGTTGTTCAGGTCACTCTCTCCTAGAGATAGCAGTATCTCCCTCTTCCCCATGTAGGTGGTGAAATGTAGTTGTGATGAAGGAGAAAAGATCTGAGCTTTAACAAAGAGTTTGATAAAAGATTGACTCACAAAAGTTATAATTCTATTCTAAAGCTTGACAAATGAAATGAAATTCTCACTCGCTAAATTGAAAATTGATTTGGATTGGCCAAGCCAATCAGTCAAATTGTCTAAGTTTTTAGCTTTGAATATGGAAAAATTTGCTAGCTCAAATAAATCAAAAGGGGAATATGGGGAAACTCTTAGTCAAAGGAATAAATATCATACCTTGTGAAGGTAGAGAAACAATTAGATTATTTTCATACAAATATAAGAAATTAAGAGAAGATAAGTTTCCCAAGGCTATGGGTATCCTTCCTGTGAGCTGATTAATTCCAAGATTAAGCATTCTAAGCTTTTGTAATCCTTGCAGGCCTGTAATAAGGAGCTATAGATATCAGTTAAAAAAATAATATAAACCATTATACTTAATATGTTGACGATCTCTTGACAAAAATAATTATAGAGGACTCTGTAAGTTAAAGTTATTACCTTCCACATTAAGTGTACCATTCAACATGTTGCCTTCTAGATTCAGGGTATTGAGTGAAGATAGATTTTTGAAAGATAATGGAATACTTCCAATAGGGTTGTTATAACTGAGATCAAGAATCTCCAACTTGCTCAATCCTGAGATGATTGTTACATACAAAATTCCTAATGAAAGAGAATATAAATCCAAAATATTTACGGTAGAGGATAAAAAGTATGAACAAATTGAAATTGTGCTAACAAGTTGGATGAGAGAGAGGCGGACGCTAACAAGCCAATCAGTCAAATTGTCTAAGTTTCTAGCTTTGAATATGGGAAAATTTGCTAGCTCAACTAAATCAAAAAGGGAATATGGGGAAACTCTTAGGGAAACTCTTAGTTAAAGAAATAAATATCATACCTTGTGAAGGTAGGGAAATAATTAGATTATTTCCATCCAAATATAAGATATTAAGGGAAGATAAGTTTCCCAAAGCTATAGGTATCCTTCCTGTGAGCTGATTAAATCCAAGATTAAGCATTCTAAGCTTCTGCAATCCTTGCAACCCTGTAATAAGGCGACATAGATATCAGTTAAAAAGATAATATAAACCGTTTTACTTAATGTGTTGATGATCTCTTGACAAAAATAATTATAGAGGACTCTGTAAGTTAAAGTTATTACCTTCCACATTTAGTGTACCATTCAGCATGTTGCCTCTTAGATTCAGGGTACTAAGTGAAGATAGATTTTTGAAAGATAATGGAATATTTCCAATGAGCTTGTTATAACTGAGATCAAGGATCTCCAACTTACTCAATCCTGAAATGTCTGCTACATACAAATTTCCAAAGAAAGAGAATTTAGATCAAAAATATCTACATCAAGATGATAAAAAATATGAATGGAATGAAACTGGAGCATCAAGTTGGATGAGGGAAAGACTGACCCATTTGTGATAGCAATCCTACAATTTGATTGCTGGATAAGTTAAGCTGTGTGAGCTTATGAAAGGAAGAAAAAATGCTCAAATTCAATGGCCATTCCAAAATTTCCCAATATAGAAATGAACTAGATTCCATAAGGCTCGAAAGCATAAGCTTCGACACTTGTCTTGTGCTGTCGTTGCAGGTGACTCTCTCCCAAAGGCAACAGTCTCTCACTCTTCCCCAAGTAGGTGGTGGAGTGTAGTCATAGTGAAGGAGAGAAGATCTAAGCTTTAATAGAGCTTCATACTCCTCCAAAGGACACCCAAAGCTAGGGCTGCAGTGGTAGAAGATTACAATCAGTGAAGCCCATAACAAAAATGCTAGCCTTAAGTAGGTGACAGAGTGGTAGCAACTCTTCATAGGGAGTGAATGTTGTAATCTAATGATTTAATGCACTTTTGCTTCTTAATTCATCCTTGGACAATTTATAGATAGCATGGAGGTATGTAAATATGAGTCGTTGGTCAAGTCAATGTACTGCACAATTTCCACAGGGATCGCGTTTGGTTTTCCAATGCCTAGAATCACCTCTTTAAAGTAGAAAGAGATTTGGCATAGACTCCAGCCTGAAGATAGTTATTATATTGAAATAGAGAAGGACATAACAAGTGAATTTGAGAGCTGGATCCCACTCCTGAAGGAATTTTTGTGGTGCAAACCTTATCTCTTTCCAAACAAGCAAATCCAAGGAAACATGGAATCAAAGTGCTCATCATGACTTTTCCAAACCACATCTTCTTTGTGGAAAAGCTATCCGGAGCCATTAATTCGACCAAAACTTTTCCAAAGGAATTGACTCTCGAGCAACAAGACCATAGACCAAAGAGTTCATATTTGAATGTAGCATATTAAGATCAGCGAAGAAACAAATGTGTTTGTGGAACCATTCTTTGTTGCACTTGCTTTTATGGATGTTAATCACGCATGTACATAACATATACGCTTCACTAGCTCAACACCTCGTCTATCAGATGGGAGACAGGATTTGGCTTTCAAATCAAAATCTTTGTACTATGTTAGCCCATTTTCTTAGTGTAGATGCTTGTAGTTCCTCTTTCATTTGGGCTTGATCTGTTGCCTCCTTTGTGGAAATAAAAAAAGAAAAAAAAAATCTTTTTTTTTTTTTGGCAAGGTGCGAATATAATAGGTGGCTAAAAAAAACAGCCTATTGAAGAGACTAAAGTTCACCTCTGATTAGCTTCATCAACAAATTTTTATTTCTTTCCCACCAACAATTTTAAGGAGGTACAAGTCTTCGGCCGTTGGCAAAGTCCACGAATCGGCGCAGCGAGCCTTCTCTTTAGTTTGTTGCCTTTGTTCTCTTCAAAATACAATAATCTGATTTGTTCATCATATGGCTCTGCCAAAAATCTCTTTTCTTTAGTCAGAAGATCTCAAGTATTTGCGGGCTGGTAAGGTATGCATTAGAGATAACGTCAATCAGTCTGTTTAGGCAGATAAGTCCCATTGCGACCGACTTTGATTCGTATAAATTGCGAAAAGAAAATCATAGAAGTTTCGTAACAGCAATAAATAAATGACAAACAACATGTTGGCGAAATCTTTCCTTCTCGACCACAAAATTTCCAGGTTCGGTCGAAGTCATCCCAAAACTTCCACAGAATTCAATAACTCTCTTTTAAATCTTAATAATTGGTGCTGGTCTACATTAGTTAAAGTGACTCTTAGACTGAATAGACGCAAAGTATATTCCTTCCTCCAACGAAATCTCAAGGCATGTCTTAGGTAAGAGTATAAAATTTTAAATTTTTTTTTAAAAAAAATTTATGAGCGATTTAATGTAGAGGCCTCAGATCTTTGCCTCTTCAGCATTTTTCATGCGTACGTTGCGTCGTGTAAAGCGACTGCAACAACTGTGCTCATTTTTTTAGATTTCTACATGATCTTTCAAACGATTATTTCCTCTAAAATTTTTTTATTATTATTATTATTATTTGTTCTCAATCTCTGGCCTTTTTTTTTTTTTGGTACAATCTCTGGTTGCTTAGTGCAATTTGCTGCATGAAGTACTTGTATTGTTTATTATACACACATATCGTATTAGTAATAGTCATCAATATTTTAATATTTATTAATTAAATATTAATATGCTAATGTTAATATTAAAATATTTGTTATTAATATTATTATACATATTAATAATATTTAGGTAACATTAATATTTATATATTTACTAAATATTATTAGTTATTATTTTATGTAATTATTAAAAATATATTTATCAATAAATGTATGTAAATTAATCATAAAATATTTATAAATATTTAATATTATAAAATACAAAAAATTTTAATTGCAAAAGCTATGAATTTAACTATGTAAAATATTTTAATTTAATAATATTAATAATATTTTAAGGGATTTTTAATGAAGCTCATAACAAAAATGCTAGCCTTGAGTAGGTGACAGTGGTAGCAACTCTCCATAGGAAGTAAATGTTATAATCTAATGATCTGATGCATTTTTGCTTCTTAATTCATGATCAAGTTAATGTAGGATTAAGGTATGGAAATATGAGTCTTTGGATAAGTCAATGTACTGTACAATTTTCACAAGCGTCATATTCGGTTTTTCAATGCCTAGACTTATCTCTTCAAAGAAGAAAGAGATTCGACATAGATTCCAGCCTGAAAATAATTATTTAAATTAAAATAGAGAAGGAAACATGGAGGAGTTTGAGATCTGGATTCTACTTCGGGAAGAGTTTTTGTGGTGCCAATCTCATCTTATCTCTTTTCAAACCAGTAAGTCTAAGGAAACATGGAATCAAAGTATTCATCATGACTTTTCCAAACCTTATCTTTTATGTGGAAAAGCTACCTGGAGCCATTAATTCGACCAAAAACTTTTCCAAAGGAATTGACTTCAAACAACAAGACCGTGAACCAAAGAGTACATATTTGAATGTAGCGTGTTAAGTTCAGCGAAGAAACAAATGTGTGGGTGGAACCATTCTTTGTTGCACTTGATTTTGTGGATGTTAATCATGCATGCACATAACATATAACCTTCACTAGCTCAACACCTCATCTATGAGTTACTCGGTTCTCCAATCATCATCATGGGAGACAGGATTTGGCTTCAAAATCAAAATCTTTCTGCTATATTAGGGAGGGTGATTAGGTAACAACAGTTTGGTTAGCTCCAGCTACCCTCCATTTTAACTTGCTTTTTGAAGATTACCTTACTAAGCCGGCCCAGTTAGCCCATCTTTTTCTTAGTGTAGTTGCCCAGTTCGCCCACCTTCGAGCAGTAACAGTGGGCTCCCGTTCGCCGTCGCCGCCGTTTGAAGATCCCATCCGCTAACAGGAACGAAGGAACCTGCCGTCTTATTAGTTATTATATGTTAAAAGATATCAAAAATTGATCGAGTGTTATTTTATTATTGATTAAATTTAGTTTACTGCAAAGCCCGAAATTCACAATCAACTGAATCGTCAAGTCAATGAATCGGAGTGATGCGTACGCAAGTGTGCAGCTTCTCTTGGTTTTCTTAAGAAATTGCATGCGATGAGCGAAGATAATTTATATGCTGAATATTTTTCTCAAGTAGGACCTCCGGCTTTCTGAAAATTGCTTCCCGCACTTAATCAGTCCTCTCTCTCCATTGCCCAAAGAGAAAATTTCAACTCGGTGCAGTCTTCCTCTGCACTGGTGCTGACTATTAATTAAATAATTTTCTCTCTCTTATACGGTAATGACGCGTTTGTGATCAAATGTTCCGTAGCCATGCCAGCCTCACCGTCATTCCAAAATAATAACAAAAAAAAAAACTGCCTCTGATTACAAAAAGACAATATTAAATTTTCTATCCCGAGCCTCACTCCACGAAACTTAATCTTTTAAATCCTTTATTATAAACAACAATACATACCACTCTTAGTCAAGTCTTCCGTTTCTCATTCAAAATATATATATATATATATATATATATATATATATATATATATATTTATTTATTTATTTCATCTTTGCCCTCATCCCTCCAAAACTTTCTTAAATTGTTCCACTCTTTTGTGAGGGACGGCAATAGTTACAACAGCCACGGAGTATATTAATATTAAGCATAATATAAACTGCTTGGCCTCTTTCCTAACATCTTAAATTTTTAAAATTAATTAATTAGTTATCTTTGGTAAAATATAATTATTTTATATATTTATCCTTATAAATAAGTAAAGTTTCATGAATAATATCACAACTTTGCTTTTCACATCGATGCCCTAATTATAATTATTTTCTTTTGCATGTCTTTCTTGTAAATATTTGAAATTATTTATATATACTCTAAATTTTCTACTTGCATACAACCTTTTAAATCATTTCATTTCATATATTTAATAAGAGAAGATACGTAAAAGAAATAACTTATAAGAGTATACACAGATAATAAATTTATGAGGATATATACTTAATTTCAGATATTTATAAAGGTCTGCATGCAAAAAAAAAAAATTATTAGGATATATATACAAATGATAAATTTATAAAAATATACACATAATATTATATATATGTTTATAAAGATATACATATAAAATATCTAAAAATATATTATGTACATCTAAAACTTAAAATTATAGGATAAAATTTATGTTGCTTGCAATAGTCCAATCATCAAAGCATGCGGACTTTTAGTATTTTTTTTATTGGTGCAAATCTTGGTTATTTATGATTATTCATGTGGCTTTACATTAATTGAGCATTTTTAATTCTCTCGATGAATCAAGCAACTTTCACAAAACTAAAAAAAAACAAGATGGTTTGCATTTATCCAATAAAAGTTCTAGCCTATTGCTTTCCACATTATCAAACATCAAGATCCAATTTAAGTTGATATTTTAAAATAACCTATTGAAAAGAGCGGCAATGCATTGGGCATAAGTTACATCAAAAATTTGTTAACTATGTACTTAAATCTTCCTTCTCTTCAAATTATTCTCAAATGAATAAATTAACTAAAATTATTCACCAATTATTTATCAAAAAATTAGTTAACATTTATTTGTATCATATGTTAACAAACAATAATGGTATACCTAATGACTAATGGTCATGTTTTTGCTAGAAATAAAATCTCTTCCTAAAAAGTTAACAATCACTTCAATAAACATAACCTTAGCAACGAAATAGAACTTCTAGGCATGAAGAAGAAGGGTGGAGTAGCAATTAGAGCATGACAAGATTATGGTGCCTATTGTGCGCATATATTTTTAGTTTTTAAATAATAATATTTATTTAACTAAATGAATAATAAATATAATAAAAGGATTCAAAACATTCACCTCTTCCTTAATAGCCACAAGCTTTAACTAATACACAAAGGATGAAAAATATATATACCACATAATGAAAATTTTTATTTAAATAAATGAATAATAAAATATAATAGCAAGGATTCTAGTCTGTCATCTCTTTCTGATAGGGTTAGAAGAATTGATGCATTTAGAGATTCTCATATCTTTCAATGATCTAAATCAAAGATGAAGATTCCCGAAACGAAGGCTGATTAAGAAAATTTATGTGATGGAGGATCATCAAAAAAAAAGCATATGAAAGGAAATCGGTGCGCTCGCTAGTCTTTTTGGCTAGCAAACTAAGGAAGAGAGAAAAAAAAAAAGAAAAAGAAATCTAAAAGAAAGGTTTTGATTGTGAGCCATTGATATTTGTAGGCTCTAACAGCTCATCCAAAATATTTTTGTCAAGTGGGTAAGAATTAAAAAAATTAATTTATTGCAATATCAAAGGAAGAGGAGTTTAAACGATGGTAAATTGTCATTATAACCATCTTGTATTAAAAAATAAAAAAAGCTTGTTATGGTCCATCTCATCTACATCTAAGACAAGACAAGAAAAAAAAAAAAAAAAAACCTAGTAATATGTCCATGCATAGTATTTTAAGCTTGTAATCTTTGAACATGGAAAGCAAAAGGAAATGGCATGGCTTGGAGCCATAATTCTACGTGCGTTGGAGTTCGTAAGCAATTTTTCCAAGCCTATGGTCGATGAAAACTTCAAAGAAGACTAAGGTACGAAACCAGCTTAGTCATCTTTATTACCCTCTATTTCAATTGGTAAGTCGGGCAGAATATCGCTGCAAATATCTAGTTTCATGTGGGTTTCATCACTTCAGAGAAGGCCAAGAAATACAAAAAGCTTAGTCACCCTAACCCTCTAGTTAAGCTTAGAATTATCTAGGATAGGTCTCATCACTTTAGAGAAGACCAAGAAATACAAAAAGCTTGGTCACCCCAACCCTTCAATTAAGCTTGGAATTATCTAGGATGGGTCTCATCACTTCAGAGATACAGTTAAGCTTGGAATTATCTAGGGTGGGTCTCATCACTTCAGAAAAGACTAAGAAATACAAGAAGCTTGGTCACCCTAACCCTCCAGTTAAGCTAGGAATTATCTAGGATGGGTCTCATTACTTCAGAGAAGACCAAGAAATACAAGAAGCTTCGTCACCCTAACCCTCCAGTTAAGCTTGGAATTATCTAGGGTGGGTCTCATCACTTCAGAAAAGACTAAGAAATATAAGAAGCTTGGTCACCCCAATCCTCCAATTAAGCTTGGAATTATCTATGTTGGGTCTCATCACTTCAGAGAAGGCCAAGATATACAAGAAGCTTGGTCACCCCAACCCTCCAGTTAAGCTTGGAATTATCTAGGGTAAATCTCATCACTTCAGAGAAGACCAAGAAATACAAGAAGTTTAGTCACCCCAACCCTCTAGTTAAGCTTGGAATTATCTAGGGTCGGTTTCATCACTTCAAAGAAGGCCAAGAAATATAAGAAGCTTAGTCAACCCAACCCTCGAGTTAAGTTTGGAATTATCCAGAGTAAGTCTCATCACTTTAGAGAATGCCAAGAAATGCAAGAATCTTGGTCACCCCAACCCTCTAGTTAAGCTTGGAATTATCTAGGGTAGGTCTCATCACTTCAGAGAAGACCAAGAAATACAAGAAGCTTGGTCACCCTAACCCTCTAGTTAAGCTTAGAATTATTTAGGGTAGGTCTCATCACTTTAGAGAATGCCAAGAAATATAAGAAGCTTAGTCACTCGAACCCTCTTTTTAAGTTTGGAATTATTTAGGGTAGGTCTCATCACTTCAGAAAAGACCAAGAAATATAAGAAGCTTGGTCACCCCAACTCTCGAGTTAAGCTTGAAATTATCCAGGGTAAGTCTCATCACTTCAGAGAAGACCAAGAAATACAAGAAGTTTAGTCAACCCAACCCTTTAGTTAAGCTTGGAATTATCTAGGGTGGGTTTCATCACTTCAAAGAAGGCCAAGAAATATAAGAAGCTTAGTCACCCTAACCCTCTAGTTAAGCTTGGAATTATCTAGAGTGGGTCTCATCACTTTAGAGAAGGCAAAGAAATACAAGAAGCTTGGTTACCCCAACCCTCTAGTCAAGCTTGGAATTATTTAGGTATGTCTCATCACTTCAAAGAAGACCAAGAAATACAAGAAGCTTGGTCACTCCAACCATCTAGTTAAGCTTGAAATTATTTAGGGTAGGTCTCATCACTTTAAAGAATGCCAAGAAATACAAGAAGCTTAGTCAGCCCAACCCTCTTGTTAAATTTGGAATTATCTATGGTAGGTCTCATCACTTCAGAGAAGACTAAAAAATACAAGAAGCTTGGTCATCCCAACCCTCTATTTAAGCTTGGAATTATCTATGGTAGGTCTCATCACTTCAGAGAAGACCAAGAAATAAAAGAAGTTTAGTCACCCCAACCCTCTAGTTAAGCTTGGAATTATCTAGGGTGGGTTTCATCACTTCAAAGAAGGCCAAGAAATATAAGAAGCTTAGTCACTCCAACCCTTGAGTTAAGTTTGGAATTATCCAGAGTAAGTCTCATGACTTCAGAGAATGCCAAGAAATGCAAGAATCTTGGTCACCCCAACCCTCTAGTTAAGCTTGGAATTATCTAGGGTAGGTCTCATCACTTCAGAGAAGACCAAGAAATACAAGAAGCTTGGTCACCCTAACCCTCTAGTTAAGCTTAGAATTATTTAGGGTAGGTCTCATCACTTTAGAGAATGCCAAGAAATATAAGAAGCTTAGTCACTCCAACCCTCTTATTAAGTTTGGAATTATCTAGGGTAGGTCTCATCACTTCAGAAAAGACCAAGAAATATAAGAAGCTTGGTCACCCCAACCCTCGAGTTAAGCTTGGAATTATCCAGGGTAAGTCTCATCACTTCAGAGAAGACCAAGAAATACAAGAAGTTTAGTCAACCCAACCCTTTAGTTAAGCTTGGAATTATCTAGGGTGGGTTTCATCACTTCAAAGAAGGCCAAGAAATATAAGAAGCTTAGTCACCCTAACCCTCTAGTTAAGCTTGGAATTATCTAGAGTGGGTCTCATCACTTTAGAGAAAGCTAAGAAATACAAGAAGCTTGGTTACCCCAACCCTCTAGTTAAGCTTGGAATTATCTAGGGTACGTCTCATCACTTCAAAGAAGACCAAGAATACAAGAAGCTTGGTCACTCCAACCCGCTAGTTAAGCTTAGAATTATTTAGGGTAGGTCTCATCACTTTAGAGAAGGCCAAGAAATACAAGAAGCTTAGTCACCCCAACCCTCTTGTTAAGTTTGGAATTATCTAGGATAGGTCTCATCACTTCAGAAAAGACCAAGAAATATAAGAAGCTTGGTCACCCCAACCCTCGAGTTAAGCTTGGAATTATCCAGGGTAAGTCTCATCACTTCAGAGAAGACCAAGAAATACAAGAAGTTTAGTCAACCCGACCCTTTAGTTAAGCTTGGAATTATCTAGGGTGGGTTTCATCATTTCAAAGAAGGCCTGTAAATATAAGAAGCTTAGTCACCCTAACCCTCTAGTTAAGCTTGGAATTATCTAGAGTGGGTCTCATCACTTTAGAGAAGGCTAAGAAATACAAGAAGCTTGGTTACCCCAACCCTCTAGTTAAGCTTGGAATTATCTAGGGTACGTCTCATCACTTCAAAGAAGACCAAGAAATATAAGAAGCTTAGTCACCCCAACCCTCGAGTTAAGTTTGGAATTATCCAGAGTAAGTCTCATCACTTCAGAGAATGCCAAGAAATGCAAGAATCTTGGTCACCCCAACCCTCTAATTAAGCTTGGAATTATCTAGGGTAGGTCTCATCACTTCAGAGAAGACCAAGAAATACAAGAAGTTTAGTCATCCCAACCCTTTAGTTAAGCTTGGAATTATTTAGGGTGGGTTTCATCACTTCAAAGAAGGCCAAGAAATATAAGAAGCTTAGTCACCCTAACCCTGTAGTTAAGCTTGGAATTATCTAGAGTGGGTCTCATCACTTTAGAGAAGGCGAAGAAATATAAGAAGTTTGGTTACCCCAACCCTCTAGTTAAGCTTGGAATTATTTAGGTACGTCTCATCACTTCAAAGAAGACCAAGAAATACAAGAAGCTTGGTCACTCCAACCCTCTAGTTAAGCTTGAAATTATATAGGGTAGGTCTCATCACTTTAGAGAAGGCCAAGAAATACAAGAAGCTTAGTCAGCCCAACCCTCTTGTTAAATTTGGAATTATCTATGGTAGGTCTCATCACTTCAGAGAAGACTAAAAAATACAAGAAGCTTGGTCATCCCAACCCTCTATTTAAGCTTGGAATTATCTAAGGTGAGTCTCATCACTTTAGAGGAGACCAAGAAATATAAGAAACTTAGTCACCCTAACCCTCTAATTAAGCTTGGAATTATCTATGGTAGGTCTCATCACTTCAGAGAAGATTAAGAAATATGAGAAGCTTAGTCACCTCAACCCTTTAGTTAAGCTTGGAATTATCTAGAGTGGGTCTCATCACTTCAGAGAAGGCCAAGAAATATGAGAAGCTCAGTCATCCCAACCTTCTAGTTGAGCTTGGAATTATCTAGGGTAGGTCTCATCACTTCAGAGAAGGCCAAGAAATATGAGAAGCTCAGTCACCCTAACCCTCTAGTTAAGCTTGGAATTATCTAGGGTAGGTCTCATCACTTCACTGAAGGCTAAGAAATACAAGTAGCTTAGTCGCCCCAACCCTCTAGTTAAGCTTGGAATTATTTAGAGTAGGTTTCATCACTTCAGAGAAGACCAAAAAATACAAGAAGCTTGGTTATCCCAACCCTCTAGTTAAGCTTGGAATTATCTAGGGAGGTCTCATCACTTTAGGAAAGGCCAAGAAATACAAGCAGCTTAGTCACCTCAACCCTCTTGTTAAGTTTGGAATTATGGGGTAGGTCCTATTACTTTAGAGAAGATCAAGAAATATAAGAAGCTTGGTCACCCCAACCCAATTATCTACTTCTTGCTAGAAAGAAGGAAAGGACATCTGAATTTAGGCTATGGAGACCATCTTCAATCAGTTCTGCCAGGGAACATCTGAACAAGATATCTGAAAGATATCCACCGTGTTTGTGGGAGTAGCTTAGCTAATATTTGAATTTATTCTCATTGTTTGGTTGTCCAAGGACAGCTAACAAAGCACAGAACTGCTGCCAAGTCATGGATCAATAGCGTTTAGAATAAAATCAACTTCCAAAGAAAGAAAAAGAACTTTGACGGTGCTCGTTGTTCAAAAGAACAGTGTTTACTTGACAAAAGTGGAGAGCAAGATGGAGAATGCCATTAGGACAAGAAAATGGTCCTGACTGTAGACTATAAATTTCACGCATATGATGTATTAAATAAATAGACTTTTAAGGCAGGCGCAGACTCTACCATCCATTTAATAAGTCAAGCATTGCTCAGCCGTGTATTCAAACTAATTCCCGAAACCATGGTCATTTTCCAAGTCATGTATTTTTTTGTTTAATAAAAAAAACAGCTTTTCTATTGTTTTACTAGGGAAAATATGGAAAGATAACGTCGTATATTTCTAGAACCATGGATCAAAGAGTCATGTTTTCTTGAGAGACTGCAGTTGTAAAATTGCAAAGTTGGTAGGAGTACATTGAGAACAATGTCTCCAAGTTAGAAGAAGCAGGTCTTTAATGACTTGGAGAGGTAAGGAGGTCCTTAACAGCTCAATGAAGTTGAATCTTTCCTACGACGTTTGACATCAAGACCAAGTAACTTCAGCTTCTTTTGAATTCTAATATGTCTGCAAAAGGCCTGATTGGAAAGAGCAGAATTAAGCTTAAACCTGCATGATTTCAAAATCCAATGTATATAATTAGGTGTCTAATAAGAATGAGTAAAAAGGTTCCCCTTAGAGACTGTGGAAAGGGATGAAGGAGGAGAGATGAAGCCCTAGTTGCTTCATTTGAAGAGCCTTGCTAAAAAAATATTTATTCCATCCTTTTTTTTGAATCTTAAATTACTTTTGAGTTCCTAGCTTACAATGCCATATAAAGTCGGTAAATGCCTACTGTACTCCATTTATTTGAGTTAATATATCAACAAAAAATTATCTCTAAGCTCCTAGTTGGCCTTAAATTCATTATCAGTTCCCATCTTACACTTTTTTTTTGAAGGAAAAAATTTAAAAATATTTATATTACACCCTTCTTGTAAAGTCAGCGACCTTGTCAGCAGGCAACTTATAAACAATTAAAGCTCCATCAAGGGATCTAGCAACAATTTGTCATTGTCACCATAGGTAAAATTACTTACCGTCTCCAATTACAACCTTATACAAAGTCGGAAACTCTCTGCTTGCTTACTTTGTATTCAACATATCGAGAAAAAATTCTTAAAAAATCTCCTTAAGTAAAATGTAAATTATTTACCAGTCCCAAGGGTAACTCATCTAAAAATTCACACTAATAATTGGCTCTTGTAGTGCAGTTGCATTAGATCTGCTTCTTACTATCTTTCGATCCTCGGATGCACATCTGCTCATGGAAAAGGTTTTATTGCATACTCATATTTAATCATGAAACAAAAGTTTACTTCCAAATCTCTCACCTTTTATTAGCAGCATGAAAATAATTTCCTGATTCTCAAGCTCAAGAAAAAAAACTTTTTCTTCTACTTCTGTCTGCTAATTTGTATGACATACTCTTGAATGGTTTCGAATTAGAAGGTTAGATATCACTTAATTGCATATATTATTAAATCAAATAGTCACCAAGCTTAGTTTTTTTTTGATGGTTCTAATCATATATGTACCCCTCAAACTTCACCGGGATGATTTCATTTAACAAAGATTTTTAACAAATTATGAGGTAGGCAAGTGCAAATAATCTTATGAGATTCTCTCCTTGCCTTTCAAGTGATAGCCTGTTGATGAGGTTATTCTTGTGGGGGGGGCAACTTGCATCATTTAATACAATAACAACCAGCACCACCTTGATCCCAAGCTAGCAAATAGTATCGTCCGACAGCATCTAGAAATGCAGCAACAAAGGGCATGTACAAATAAATTAATACTAGTACCATCGAAACCAATAAAATACACTAGTACGATCAAATTAATACCTATCAAAGCAGTTCCAGTTCAAATTAATACCTACCAATTATATAGAACCTGCAAATTTTCAACCACACAAAATGCCTCCAAATATATACGTTAGTACTATACATGGATGTTTTATAACTGGTTCCATAGAGTTCCTTAATATGAGCAAATGTGGACTGCATCATTTATAAGAGCTACAACCAATTGAATATTCCAAGTCAGAGAGACCATCGTCATATATGTCTTTCCCTTGATTCTCAATTCATATAAATGAAAGGAGAAGAAGTATACCGAGTAGACCTCGTTGGTAGATGGGCAGGATTAGGGTCAGGTGGGAAATAATACGGGCCGGACAGTCATTTGAAACAGGTAACCTTTCAGACCCAGACCTGACCCACAGACTTAGGAAACAGACCAGACTTGACTAATCGGGTTGGGATTGCATTAGGTTATGGGTTGCTCGATCATTTGCAAACCTGACTACAAATTAATGTTCTAGAAAGCATCCCAAATACATGACTGATAGAAAACATGTAGCTAAGTTTGCATCATCTCTTCCCTAATTCTTGTGTTGATCGCACTTTCACTTGGGCCACCAACCAAGGAACCTCTGCTTATGTTCTTGCATGACATGGGAATGCAGAGTCATCACACAGGCAATTTTCTGAAGCAGACATGTCCACCTAGCTTTTGAAGGAACAAATTAAAAGTTAGAAATAATAAATTTTCTGAAGCATCCATGCAAGCTTTCTCGCATCTCAAGGTTATAGAAATAATAAATTTTTTTGGGTACTAAGAAAATTAATCCGAATAATATAACAAATCTAGTACTTGCAACTATCCCACATAAAAGATAACGAACTTTCTAACCAAACTAAAGGCTACCATCCCCCAGCAATCATATCATGGATTACATAGATGAACAGTTCCTCATTTTAGATGTTAATGATGATAAGATTAAAATGTTTTTATTGCCATCAGATCCAGTCACATTGGCTCTGCCTTCATTGCTGAGCTCGGCAACATGCAGGTTTGCACAACAGAAGTTGAAGAGGCTGCCAAAAGAGGAATGGAGGTGGACAAAGCCCCAAGTTTCTCTGTGCGATACTCGAAGCCCTGGGAAGGGGTGCTATTGGGTCAGAGTTTCATTAAACCCAGACTCAAATCTATTAGGATTTCCAGTCTAACTATTGCTTCATGCCCGATCCATTGAAGGATTGGGACTGTTTAGGTAACAAAAAATTCATTGGCTTTGAGTCCAGCAGAAATCAGGTCTGGGTATCTATCAGATATCAGATTATATTTTGAAATATTAATCACGCAAAAACAATCTACGTTTTGAGAAGCTTATTAACAAACCGTTCTTTTTGTTCTGCAGTTCTCATTCCCCGTCTACTAATTTTACAATGATCAGAGTAGTCACCCTCTCAAACAATGAGAAACTAGCAGCAAATCATTATGGTGGAAGTTTGTTCTGTCCATTCAACTATGGCTTTTCTTTTTCTGAGAACAAGATGAGAGAAAGCCAAGCCAAAATCTGGTGAGGGTAGCATTGAAACCAGTTAGCACTCTCTATAACCACAGAATCACTGGTCAAGTTGTAACTCTAATAAAAGCCCTCCGTGCACCAGACCTCTTGCTTCTCTGTATAAGTCAGAGGTGCTTGATCTTTCCCACGACAACTTGATAGGAAAATTTCCAACTTGGCTCTTCAGAAGACAAACTAAACTAGAGTACCTCAACTCGAGAATATCGTCTGAGCACCGGTTATCTAATGTCATGTTCTTCTAATAGGAAAAGTTGTTCCCAAAGTCCATGTCATTCACTTCAAACTGCAGCAACTCATTGATCCCTGCATGCTGCAATATCAGCGTGCTTTTTGCTCCTCAAGCCATGGAACAGACTTTTTCTGGCAGCAATTGAAATAAGAATAGGCAAGCATGCAAGCAAAATATTTGAAAATGCTAAAAGATAAAGTAGCTGAGCTATTATGTGGTGAGAAGTAAACTATATCATCGATTCAAAGAGTGACTGCCTTGTATAGGACTGTTGCAACAAAGGCGATTATCATATCAACATAGGAGGCATCAAGTCCTATCATCCGTGAGTCCACTGATCTATTATTATGAGCATAAGTCTGTACTGATGCACTGCGTGATGGAAAAATGCATTGAAAAACAATGTCGCTGCCTTATCATTAAAAAATGAAAAACAGATTGCCGCTGTCTAACTATAGTACGGGCCAGAATGTGTAGGACAGGAAATAACGCATGGAGAAATCATTTTAGATCACTCGTTCTTTCTTCTTTCTAAGCGTTTTTGCATGTGTTCACGCATGTTTAGAGAGAGGTGGGCAACACACCAAACGTTCTATAGAAGAACCTGAACTCAGTTTTAAGATGTACTTCCAATCCATCTCACTGGAAAGTCTAGCACATCCATCCATCAGAAACTTGAAGAAGCAACCAATAAAACTACCATCCCTATGAACACCATTCTAAAAATATTCTAACGAGTGCATAGACGAGCAATCTCTATTACTGCCTTCTTTCTTTAGGTTATTCCTTCTGCCAACCATCCACTATTTCAACTTTCAATCTGTTTCATCTCTTTCAGGAACATTCCCATGCTTGAATGAAAATAGTGCCTTCATTGTATTTGTAGTCTTATAGGCCTTTGGCACAACAATGGCTTTCCCCAACCGTCTATACCAGAAGAAGTAGACAAAACTGGAGGGTGATAACAATGCTCTAAGGCTCTATTTGGTTCCTGAATAAATCTGAATGTAGTCAAATTATTTAGCTTTATTCAGGTTTTTCAGCTGAACAAACTTTTCATGCACTTAATAAAGCCCTGATAGTGAAAGGTACTTGGGGATGTTATAAAAATCAAAAAGCACCATTCTGATTCTTGTTTAGCTTTAACAGGTTAAAAACTAATCAGGAAGTAGAGACCAAATAATTTCACCCAAATAATGAGAGACAAGTATCTTTATGAATAAAGTTGTTCAAATATTCAGGTTAAACTTATTCAGAGACCAAAAAGGCTGAAAATAATGTATCATGCCAACAATAATTGCAATGAATAAAGGAATTAAGTTTAGAGAAATAGGACCCAGTTCAAGGCACACCATGGAAAATGCTCCCTTTACAGTATAATTGTGCCAACACCTGAGCTTACATGAACAAATAGTCTCCTACTCCCAAAACACAAAGAACCACAAAGTCTTCTAACAACAATTTAATATGATACGCAGCAAACTCAATAACCCATTGCAAGAAAATGCCAAAAATCTCCAAAAGAAATCCTAGGAATAAAATAATTCTTGGATATCTTGACCTATAAATGCACTGAAATGGACACTAATCCCAATAAATATGTGATGAATAAGAATTAAGATTAAGCTAAATCAGATTAAATTCATCAACCAGTTGGTATTTTTGATCCGGTTGGAATGGGTCGAATCAACGATGCAGGAGGTTGGAGAAGGAAGTGTCGGGTGGGAGGAACCATTTCGTGTAGAGCTGTGGGTTGCCGATCAGCACCTACTTCAGCGCCTTCAAGATCATGTGGCTGATGGAGAATGTGGACGCCGTCCGGTAGGCGGTCCGGTCGAGGGACGCCCTGTTCGGCACCGTCGACACCTGGATGATCTGGAACCTCACCGGTGGCTGCGGCCGCGGGTTGCACGTCACCGACTGCTCCAACGCCGCTCGGACCATGCTCATGGACCTCGGAACGCTGGACTGGGACAGGCAGACGTTGGAGACGCTGCGAATTCCCATCGAGATTTTGCCCAAGATCGTCAGCAATTCGGAGATCATCGGCGTGGTCGCCGATGCTGGCCACTTTCCCGCGTACCGATCGCCGGCTGTCTCGGTGACCAGCACTCTGCGATGCTGGGCCAGTTGTGTCGCAAGGGGGAGACCAAGAGCACTTATGGCACCGGGGCGTTCATTCTTCTCAACACCGGCGAGGAGGTCGTCAGATCCTCCGACGGGCTTCTCAGCACGATTGCTTACTAGCTGGGCCCCAGTGCGCCCACGAATTACGCATTGGAAGGGCCTCTAGCGGTCGCGGGCGCGATGGTGCAGTGGCTGAGGGATGGGCTCGGGATCATCCGGACTGCGGCAGAGATCGAGAGGATGGCGGAGTCGGTGGAGAACTCGGGAGGAGTGTACTTCGTGCCAGCATTCAATGGATTGTTTGCGCCGTGGTGGAAGGAGGATGCGAGAGGGGTGTGCATTGGGATCACGAAGTTCACGAACAAGGGGCACCTTGCTCGGGCGGTGCTGGAGAGCATGCGCTTTCAGGTAAATGATGTGCTCCATTCGATGCACAAGGATGCAGGGGAGGGAGGCGAAGCAAGGAGCAAGGAAGGGGAGTTTTTTGCTTCGGGTCGACGGGGGTGCCACTGTCAATAATCTTCTGATGCAGATTCAGGTATAGCAAAACCATTGCTATGCTTTAAGGCTTTGTTTCCTTTGTGGTTCTTTGATTGCTTTTGCAAGTTGCTTGTGTTCTTCTGACATCAAACATGGGATTGTTTGCTTCTTCTTCGTTTTTTTTTGGGTAGTCTTGACTGAGTTTGAGCATGTCACTTCTTCCTATTTAGGTCATCATTCTACTAGACTTATAATGGAGTTCAACATGTTTGATTTTATGCTTCCCTTAGCGGGAGATATGATTCGCTGCTTATAATCTTTTCCCCTTATTGCTGTAGGTATGTTTCTTATGCCACTATCTTGTTAGAAAATATGATTGATGTATTTGTTTACCTCATTATATGAATGGGTTTGGTTGTAGTGGACATCCATTCAGTCCCTTTGCTGTTCATAGTCCTGTTTTAGCGTGGCAGTGTCTTTTTCGGTGAGTGATTTAACCTATGACATTCTCTGTATCCTCCTTTCCTTGACAAAGGAGTTCGTTACATCTGGGGCTCCTTTTCAAAGATGGATAAATCTATATTTTTCTCCACTAAATTGAGAAAAATATGTAAACCTCTGATATGAAATTTAGTATCATGAAAATTAGCTTTAAGTATGTAATGGAAGGTATAAATGATAATGCTCTGCTGTGAAGTTTATTCTTGTATAAGTTTTTTTTCTAACTTTTTCTGTTATGATGCCTTGTCTATAGTGAAAAGTTTGGGGCTGTGCACCATCAGATGCCTGTTTTATTTTTCATATGCATCTGATCCTGGTCTAAGATCAAGAACCAAAAGAACTGCTGCTTCATATCGTCATTTTGAATTGGTTACAATATCTAGGACTCTAGATATTTCATTTTGAAAATCTATTATATCTGAAATGTCTGGATTGCTAGTTCTTTATAAGAGAAAGCTCAAAAGTGCATGTGTCATGTAGAAAAGAGGAAGGTATTGAAGTTCAATTTAGAAACTTAAGCTTAGGTGAATGAGCCTATAAGACCAACTAAAGTCCTTAAGCTATGTGATGTGAGAGTATTCCTCAACACCCCTCTCCTGTATGGTGCCCAAAAAGAATCCAGAGATGGTAACATGTGGATTAGTGAGTGGAAGCATGGAGACATTGATAGGGAAGAGGGATAGTGGGCTTCAATACTATGTTAAATTACTACTAGACCCCAAATACTTAAGCTTAGGGTGACGAGGAGAGCTATGTCATGTCTACTATTAGGAGATAAATGCTATGAAGCTGCTTGGAGATGTCCGACTCTAGTGAATTGGAGATGTGGGAGTTTCAAGAGATAGAAAGTAAGATGGCAAAAGCTTATGATTTTCCTTGGGTTCACCCATAGTAGTCTCTATGTTTCCTTGTATCGATCCCTTTCTACTTCTGAACTTCATCCACTTGCAGATATATCAGTTCATGCATCATTCTCTCACTATCCATTTTTCTATGCTAAGCAAAATGAAATTAGTAGTAGCCTTGTTCATCATTGCTCTTGTTTTCTCCCTCTTTTTTGCTCCCATTTTCTCATGCCCTCATTCTTTATCACTATCAATTTCTCTGTGTTAAGCAAAATGAAATTAGCAGTGGCCTTGTTCATCATTGCTCTTATTTCCTTCCTCTTTTTTGTTTCCATTTTCTCATGCCATTAGTCATCCCCTAACCCATTCCCCATCCCTAACTCCAAATACATCTTCTTCTCCATCCCATCATCAGTTTCCTAGTTCTTCATCCCTAACTCCAACACCATCTCCTCCAAGCATTCTCTTACGGGGTCCTCCTTCCCAACCCCAACCCTAACCTGAATGCCTTCTCTTACTGCAACCCTAAACCCAAAGCCATCTCCTTCTCCATCTTCGACTACGACACCATCTACTTGAATTCCTTTATCTAAAATTTGTTTATGATGAGCAATAGTATGCCAAGCTTGGCCTTAATGCTTCTGCTTTTGCATTTTTTTGACAAGTCTCTAATCTATCCAATATCGGACCATTCTTCAGCATCTCCTTTCATGTGTAGAGACAAGCCTCTAATCTGTCCAATATGGGACCATTCTTCAATGTCTTCTTTCATGTGTAGAGCTGAAGGGATGGAACATAAGTATACAGGCAATACATGGTTTAGTAAGTGAGAGTGCGGATGCATAGGTAGGTGACAAGGGCTATGATACCATTTCGAATGATCATTAGACCCTAAAAGCTTAACAGAAGAAAGTCTATTTTCTCTTCAGAAAATTTAATGGTAATAATTATGAACAATTAATGCTATTGAAGCTCCCATCAAATTTACCTTGTTCTTCAAGAGGTTTTGATGTCTATATTATGCCCTTCATTTGTTCTTTTCTTTCATTTGTTCTTTCTACTTTTCGTAACTACTAATGAAGATTACTATCTATTTGATAATCAATAGACTCATTTTATGATTTTGATTTGATCGAAATGAGAATATTGAGATGAATATGATAATACAAGAAAAGAGAGAATAAGAAATTAAGTCATTCATAAAAAGATGAAGACAATACTAATTAAGGATATATGAAAAGAGGGATGACTTAAATTCTTTGGATATTTGTAACACAGGCCTAAGGATACATCAGTACAAAGGAGTGGTTTAATACATGAGAAGAAAAGAGAGGTAGAGGTAGAAATAGTAAGAAAAGGTTAGTATATCTCAATCTTATTGAAAGTACAACTTCAAAAGCTTAGTTGTTGTTGTTGTCTCGATCATTAATTTTCTCTTTTTTCAAAATTTTGGACTGCAATTAGTATGATTTTCTGTTCACAACTATAACCGAAGCAGTTATATGTGTATTGTACATCTGCACGAAAATCCTTTCTGATTTTCTACATCTAATCTTTTTTTTTTGTTCTTTAATGATCTTGGAGAATAAGTTCTGATGGTTGTATGTTTTTCTTTGCATAATGCAATTTTTAATATCATATTAGAATTTGTAGTTTAATGATGAGTACAGAAGTTTATGTACTATGGAGTAAAATTAGGTTCTTATATCTGGTATTGTGATATGATGCTGTTGAGAAGCCATTGTCCCTAGAAAATAATGTTTGGATTATTCTTAACATTTTAGATGTATGGATTTTTTCAGTTAGTTTCATAGAGCATTCCTTCTTAGCTTTTCTTCATATTAGTTGTTTAATTCTTTATAATCTGAAATTATTACTTGTACATCTATTATGGAATGCCAGACAAATTTGTGTTCTTTTCTTTGGTAATATTATGTGTTTATTTTACCTTGCTTGCAGGCTGATCTATTGGGTAGTCCTGTTGTTTGACCCGCTGATATTGAGATTACAGCCCTTGAGCTGCAAATGCAGCTCGGTTAGCCATAGGTGTTTGGACTGAAGAACAGATATTTACTGCTGAGCACAAAGATTACTATCTTTCGTCCCAGGTTGGATGAGGCACAGAGGAAGAGGAGGAATGAATCTTGGTACAAAGCTTAGACTACAACTTTTGATTTGGCTGAACTTGCCCTTTAGCTATAAGATCGCTTGCTCTCCGCACATAACTTTCCTCTGTGGAAGGTTAAATTCTGTGATCTTGATTCTTGATTTTAATTAAAGCTTTCTTTACATTTCTAGTTAGACTCTTCTACCTGTTATTATGGGCTTGTAATAGAAATGAAAATGGACTATTTGAAGAATGGAAAATGTTTGCTTCTGTTTAGGCTCTATGTGGTTTGGTTTTTATCTTTTTGAATGAGAAGAATGAAAATTAAAAGATATTCTAACACCTTAGTTTGTAAATCTTGAAGATAAGCATATTTCTTATAGTTTATACCAGAATATCAAACTTTAGCCAAGCGAAGCACATTGCATAAATACCTGGAATTTGGATGAAATAATTTTTTTTGGAAAAAAACATGGATGGAATAGTTTACTATTTAATTATTTTATGTTTGATAATTTGAGAACATAAAATGAAGGGAATAAAAATCAACTCTTTAATCCTTTGAGAGTGGCAACGATGAATGGTTTCATGTGCAGTGGCCACCCTATCTTTAATGAGCCGTTTCTATTGCAGGTGACTATTCTTGATGTTCTAGCTGATTAATGGCAACAGCATATTTGCTGGCAAAATAGTACTTTCCACATGATCACTTGATCTTGTGCTTTGATCCACAGAACCTTGTTCATACATGAAAAAGTACTTGTTAGCTTTGATGTTCTAAACATTAGAATGGATTGTTATTTTGCTTGTTGACTTTTATGACTTACCAACCTTCCACAAATGAATTTTTAGATGGTACCATGGAGCTTCTTAAGTGGCAAATCTACAGAGCAAACTAATGAAATATTGGAGGTTAGCAAAATTCTATAAATTAAAAACATAACATGTCCATAAATGATCATATTCCACACATATATATGTATATAAACATAGTCCTGCTACAAAAAGAAAACAAAGGAGTCATGCTCAAACTATATTAAGCTTGATTACAATGAAGAATTAGCCCCTAGGGAATTAAATAGAAATTTTACTTCGCTCTATTATGAAGTGCCAAAAACAAGCTTCTCTAAAATACACAAATATTATTTATCTAACTTATGATTTTGCTATTTGTATATCAAGGAGTCAACATAACTATCAATGTAATGCTTATTTGATAGCATTCCTTGTCATTGTCTATGGGGAATGATCTAGTTGTATACTTTATACAATAAGTTAGTTCTCCTCGCAACCAAGAAGAATAGAAGACCAACCCCTAGAATCCGGTTTGTCCAAATAAGTTACTATGAGGAACAATAGCTTGCATTCAGTTAATTGTATGTCGAGTTTCTTTAACTGATCCAAATTTGAGCTAGTTTCGTTGAATGATCAAATAAGCTAATTATGAGTGGTTTGCTAATAGTTCAATACACACACACACACAAATAAATGGAAACTCAATCATCAAATTCAATTTGTGCCCTTCAAAGGTGTAAAATTAAGTTTCCTTGATGATAGACCCCAAACTCAAAAATTGGGAATAGTAGTCATTCTTTATTTTGCAGAAAATTTTAAAATTTAAGAGTTTATTTTCCATTCTTTCCTAACTTGTTGTGCAAGAACAAGATTTATCCAATGCATATAGTATGGTAGTCTCATGGTCAAGTGTCAATTGCCATTGATACCATCATAGAAAAGACTGGCATTTCAGATGATAAGTTTGTCACATGAGGTCTCAAGGTTCATAATCATTGATTACAAGGGGCTAGAAGAAAGATTATGAACACTATATGGCCATACAAGGCCATAGATTTAGCATAATCATAAACACTGGAAAAGAATAGGATAATATATCATCATCACAACCCTATTGGTTGTCCAAAAGTGTATGTATGATGTAATCATTCAAAATATATAGACCAACCTAGAAAATAAATTAGGGAGGAAACCATATATAGCCATATCAAACCTGATTGCCATGAAGATTTTGCATTATTATATTGAACAATAGCTTGCTTTGCTCCATTACAAGGTGCCAAAATAAAAGAAAGCTTCTCTAAAATGAACCAAGCACTATTTATCTCACTTACGATTCTGTTGCATGCGTATCCTCTTACGTGCTGCCATTAAAATCCTGTCAGTGAAGGAATCTACATAACCATATAATATGATGAGAATATATTGCCCAATATGATGGCAATACAATAGAGCAATACAACCCCAAAAGCCAACCACGAATGAAACTGCAACTATTGCAAAGAAGATGGCATCATCCACACTAGTATCATCATGACTCTCCCCTTCAGGTGGCGCAGTTGGACTTGGATCAGATGTGCATGTCTTCTCTATTGGCGGCCCATGCAATCCAATGTTTCCCTCATAGCTACTCACATCAAAGGTAGAAAATTGGTCTTTGAAATCTGGCGTACATCCAGATAGGTTATTGTAAGCAACAGAGAAGACCTCCAAGAACTTTAGTTGAGTCAATTGCCTAGGTATCACACCACTTAATTGATTGTGTGATATATCCAGGCTCTCAATCTGATTGAGTTTCGAGAAAGTTTCAGGGATTGGACCTATTAGCTGATTGTATGATAGATTCAATAGTACAAGATTATCTAGATTTCCAATTTCTGGTGGTATGCTTCCTGTCAGACAAATCAATTATAGACATTAAATCCAAATGGTCTGATTGGTAGGCATATAGGTTGCCTTTTGTGAAGAGCTCTACCATTATATTCATAGAAATAAGCACTTCATAGTTGGGATGATACATTACATCACCTAAATAGCGCAAGGACCACTGGCTTGGAGGCACATATGGATATAATAAATCAAGTCTCCTGAATTGCATTTTACCAAAGCAAGAGGGTATTGATCCTAAAAGATTGTTTTGTGAAAGGTCCAGAACGTGTAAAGACTGTAACTTGCATAGCTCAGTTGGCACAGGGCCTTCAAGTGAATTTCCACTAAGATCAAGAATCTCCAAATATATTTCATTTCCTATCTGTCTTGGTAGTTTACCTGAAAGCTTGTTATTGCTGAAGTCCAATGCTATAAGGTTCGAAATATTGAAATAACTGCTTGGAATCGGGCCTGTCAAAGCATTTCCAGCAAAGTTGAGAATCATAGATGATGAGAAATAATGAGGTAATGTCCCCGAGAGGTTATTGTGCGATAAGTCTAACACCTGAAGATCTGTTAGATTGCATAAATGATGTGGTATTTGGCCATGAAAATAATTTCCTCCAAGATTAAGGTACATCAGAGTGGTAGCAAGTCCTATACTCTCTGGTATTATACCTGATAATTGGTTGTTGTGCACATCCAATACAGTTAACTGCTGATAGGCTGACAGATTGCTCGGCAATGTTCCAGTGAACTTGTTTCCATTTAGATAAACATATGAAAGCCAAGCATGACCATAATTTGCGCCAAACATCATCCCACTCAAGTTGTTTTTGAAAAGCTTCAAGATAAACAATTCAGTGCAATCAATCAGTAGGCGAGTTGGTACTTTACCGGACAAATGATTATCCGACAAATCCAAGTACACCAACCAACTCATGTTACCCAATGATGAAGGGATATTTCGAGTTAGATGATTTGAGGATAAATTCAGGACCCTCATATTTGGAAATATTGTGCCAATATTTGTAGGGATTGATCCATTGAGTAAATTCATAGAGAGATCCAATGCAGATACACTTTCTTTTAGATGCTTTGGCAATTGAAATGTGCCCATTATTGAGTTATTTCTCAAGTTCAGAAATACCGGTCTGGTTAGATTTTTGAACAACCAAGTTGGAAACTTTTCTGATAGATTATTATGGGAAAGATCAAGAACTTCTAACTTGTATTGAGAAGCAAGAAAGGCTGGTATTGTAAAGGTGTTCACATCAAGTTTGCAATTCGATACTACGAGGATATGTAGTTGAAAGGAGGGAACAAACTTTCCACCGTCAAGATGTATCAGTAATTCCTCATTGTTAGAAAATATGATAGCTTCTAGCTTTGAAAGATTAGCGAAGGATAAAAATGAGAAATGCCCATCAAATCGGTTGTAAGAAAGATCCAGATACTGAAGTGAAACTAGAGTTGCAAAGACGTCTGGTGGAATATTACCCATCATATTGTTATAAGAAAGATCTAAATAATAAAGAGAACTCAATTTCCCTAGAGATAAAGGAAGACCATTAAGTAGGTTGTTAGAGAGATCCAACTCAAACAGGTTCTGTAGTCCACTGAGCGCTGCAAAAAAATAAAGAAAATAAAAATAAAACATTTTGCTCTATACTATGAACAAGGTCAGAAAACTTGTGAATCAGTAATTGTCTACTTCAATTTTCTTTTTTTTTTCTTTTTTTGACTTGGTGAATCAATTTTGCAACTCAGGTGAGTCATACATGTATAAACAAATATTAAATATAAAAATAGAATAAATTAAAAAAATGTTAAATCTATGAGTAATCAAGGAAGCAATATTTGAAAATTATAATAAAATAATATCCATTTAAAGTTTATATGTGCCAGTCATGAATTGTAGATAATTGATTAAATATGGTTGCACATGGTGTTAACTTATTAGCATATTTGATGGAATTAATGTTTAAATGTACAAGAAAATGATGCATGTAAAAGGCCCAAGTGGCTTAAGATCATGAATTAAAACTCATTTTAACTTGCTAAAGCCAACTTAGAAACATCATTTGATTGAAATTGGGAAACATGAGTTTGATGAATTTTCTAACCTAACAAGTTGACCAAGTCAAGAAAGAGTTTGGCCAAACATCATAATTTTGTTCTAAATCTTAACAAGTGATATCAAATTTTGCCTCATCACATTGAAAACTTGAATTGGCTTGGCCAAACCAACCAATCAAATTATCTAAGTTTTTATCTTTGAACATGGGGAAGTTTACTAGCTCAAAAAGAAAAAAAATAAAGAGGAATATAGAGAAACTCTTTATCAAAGGAATAAATATTATACCTTGTGAAGGCAGTAAACCAGTTAGATTATTTTCATCCAAATATAAGATATTAAGGGAAGATAAGTTTCCCAAAGCTATGGGTATCCTTCCTGTGATCATATTATCTCCAAGATCAAGTACGCTAAGCTTTTGCAATCCTTGTAGGCCTGTAATAAAGAGTCATAAATATTAGTTAAGAAGACAATATAAATCATTATACTTAATGTGCTAATGATCTCTTGATATAAATAATTACAAAACTCTATAAGTTAAAGTTATTACCTTCCACATTAAATGTACCATTTAGTATGTTGCCTCTTAGATTTAGGGTATTGAGTAAAGATAGATTTTTGAAAGATAATGGAATACTTCCACTAAGCTTGTTATAGCTGAGATCAAGGACCTCCAACTTGCTCAAACTTGAGATGTCTGTTAGACACAAAATTTCCAAAGAAAGAGAATTTAGATAAAAAATATTTACAATAAGAGGATAAAAAATATGAATGGATAGAAACTGGATCACAAGTACGATGAGAGAGAGGCTTATGCATCTCTCATAGCTATCCTATAATTTGATTGCTGGACAAATAAAGTTGTCTAGGTTTTAACAAATAGTTGATTAAATCCTACAAGGGTTAAAAGCATGAGCTTTGATACTCCTCTTATGCTATTGTTTAAGTCACTCTCTCCTATAGACAACAATCTCTCCCTCTTCCCTATGTAGGTGGTGGAGTGCAGTTGTGGTGAAAGAGAAAAGATCTGAGCTTTAATAGAGAGTTTGATGAAAAATTGACTCACAAAAGTTATAATTTTATTTTAAAGCTTGACAAGTGAAATGAAATTTTCACTCGCTAGATTGAAAATTGATTTGGATTGGCCAAGCCAACCAGTCAAACTATCTAAGTTTTTAGCTTTGAATACAAGGAAATTTGCTAGATCAAAAAAAAAAAAAAAAAAAAAAAAAAAAAAAAAACAAAGAATATGGAGAAACTCTTTATCAAAGGAATAAATATGATACCTTGTGAAGACAGTGAACCAATTAGATTATTTTCATCCAAATATAAGATATTAAGGGAAGATAAGTTTTCGAAAGCTATGGGTATCCTTCCTGTGAGCAGATTATATTTAAGATCAAGCACGCTAAGCTTCTGCAATCCTTGCAAACCTATTATAAGGAGCCATAAATATCAGTTAAGAAGATAATATAAACTATTTTACTTAATGTGCTAATGATCTCTTGACATAAATAATTACAGAGGACTCTGTAAGTTAAAGTTATTACCTTCCATATTAAATGTACCATTAGCATGTTGCCTCCTAGATTTAGGGTACTAAGTGAAGATAAATTTTTGTAAGATAATGGAATACTTCCACTAAAATTGTTATAGCTAAGATCAAGGACCTTCAATTTGCTCAATCTTGAGATGCCTATTAGATATAAAATTTCCAAAGAAAAAGAATCTAGATCAAAAATATTTACAATAAGAGGATAAAAAAATTTGAACGGATTGGAATTGGAGTAACAAGTTGGATGAGAGAGGCTAACACATCTATGACAATAATCCTATAATTTGACTATTGGACAAATCAAGCTATATGGGCTTTAACAAACAGTTGATTAAATCTTACGAGGCTTAAAAGCATGAGCTTTGATACTTGTCTTGTGTTGTTCAAATCACTCTCTCCCAGAGGCAGCAATCTCTCCCTCTTTCCCAGTTGTGGAGTGCAGTTGTGGTGAAGGAGAGAAGATCTAAGCTTTAATAGAGATTTTGACAAAAGTTTGATTTACGAAAGTTATAAATTTGTTCTAAAGCTTGACAAGTGAAATGAAATTCTCACTCAATAGACTGAAAATTGATTTGGATTGGCCAAGCCAATCTGTCAAATTGTCTAAGTTTTTAGCTTTGATATGGGAAAATTTGCCAGCTCAAAAAAAAAAAGGAATATGGAGAATACTTTATCAAAGAAATAAATATTATACCTTGCAAAGGCAGTGAACCAGTTAGATCATTTTCATACAAATATAAGAAATTAAGAGACGATAAGTTTCCCAAAGCTATGGGTATCCTTCCTATGAGTTGATTAAATCCAAGATTAAGTATTTTAAGCTTCTGCAATCCTTGTAGACCTGTAATAGGGAGCCATAATTATCAGTTAAAAAGATAATATAAACCATTATATTTAATGTGCTGATGAAATCTTAATAAAAATAATTACGAAGGACTCTGCGAGTTAAAGTTATTACCTTCCACATTAAGTGTTCCATTTATCATGTTGTCTTCTAGATTCAGGGTACTGAGTGAAGATAGATTTTTGAAAGATAATGGAATACTTCCAATAGGGCTGTTACCACTGAGATCAAGGATCTTTAACTTGCTCAATCCTAAGACGACTGTTACATACAAAATTCCCAATGAAAGAGAATCTAAATCCAAAATATTTACGACAAGAGGATAAAAAATATGAACAAATTGAAATTGGGTTAACAAGTTGGATGAGAGAGTGGCTGACGCATCTCTAATAGCAATCCTACAATTTGACTGCTAGACAAATCAAGTTGTCTGGGCTTTAACAAATAGCTAATTAAATCCTTCAAGGCTCAAAAGCATAAGCTTCGATGCTCATCTTGTGCTGTTGTTCTGGTCTCACTCTCTCCCAGAGCCAATAGTATCTCCCTGTACCCCATGTAGGTGGTGAAGTGTAGTTGTGGTGAAAGAGAGAAGATCTAAGCTTTAACAGAGAGTTTGACGAAAGGTTAACTCATGAAAGTTATAATTATGTTCTAAAGCTTGAAAAATGAAATAAAATTCTCACTCGATAGACTGAAAATTGATTTGGATTGGCCTAGCCAATCAGCCAAATTATCTAAGTTTTTAGCTTTGAATATGGAAAAATTTGCTAGCTCAAATAAATCAAAAGGGGAATATGGGGAAACTCTTAGTCAAAGGAATAAATATCATACCTTGTGAAGGTAGAGAAACAATTAGATTATTGTCATACAAATATAAGAAATTAAGAGAAGATAAGTTTCCCAAGGCTATGGGTATCCTTCCTGTGAGCTGATTAGATCCAAGATTAAGCATTCTAAGCTTCTGTAATCCTTGCAGGCCTGTAATAAGGAGCTATAGATATCAGTTAAAAAAACAATATAAACCATTATACTTAATACGTTGATGATCTCTTGACAAAAATAACTATAGAGGACTCTGTAAGTTAAAGTTACTACCTTCCACATTAAGTGTACCATTCAGCATGTTGCCTTCTAGATTCAGGGTACCGAGTAAAGATAGATTTTTGAAAGATAATGGAATACTTCCAATAAGGCTGTTATAGCTGAGATCAAGGATCTTCAACTTACTCAATCCTGAGATGACTGTTACATACAAAATTCCCAATGAAAGAGAATCTAAATCCAAAATATTTACGATGAGAGAATAAAAAATTTGAACAAATTGAAATTGGGCTAACAAGTTGGATAGGGGAGAGGCTGACTAATCTTTCATAGCAATCCTACAATTTGACTACTGAACAAATCAAGCTGTCTGGGCTTTAACAAATAGTTGATTAAATCCTCCAAAGCTCAAAAGCATGAGCTTCGATACTCATTTTGTGATGTTGTTCAGGTCACTCTCTCCTAGAGATAGCAATATCTCCCTCTTCCCCATGTAGGTGGTGAAATGTAGTTGTGATGAAGGAGAAAAGATCTGAGCTTTAACAAAGAGTTTGATAAAAGATTGACTCACAAAAGTTATAATTCTATTCTAAAGCTTGATAAGTGAAACGAAATTCTCACTCGCTGGACTGAAAACTGATTTGGATTGGCCAAGCCAATCAACCAAATTGTCTAAGTTTCTAGCTTTGAATATGAGGAAACTGGCTAGCTCAAATAAATCAAAAAGTGAATATAGGGAAACTCTTAGTCAAAGGAATAAATATCATATCTTGTGAAGGTACAAAAATAATTAGATTATTTTCATCCAAATATAAGAAATTAAGAGAAGATAAGTTTCTCAAAGCTATGGGTATCTTTCCTGTGAGCTGATTAAATCCAAGATTAAACATTCTAAGCTTCTGCAATCCTTGCAGACATGTAATAAGGAGCTATAGATATCAGTTGAAAAAGACAATATAACCATTATACTTAATACGTTGATGATCTCTTGACAAAAATAACTATAGAGGACTTTATAAGTTAAAGTTACTACCTTCCACATTAAGTGTACCATTCAAGCATGTTGCCTTCTAGATTCTGTGCGAGTGAAGATAGATTTTTGAAAGATAATGGAATACTTCCAATAGGGTTGTTATAACTGAGATCAAGAATCTCCAACTTGCTCAATCCTGAGATGATTGTTACATACAAAATTCCTAATGAAAGAGAATATAAATCCAAAATATTTACGACAGAGGATAAAAAGTATGAACAAATTGAAATTGTGCTAACAAGTTGGATGAGAGAGAGGCGGACGCTAACAAGCTAATCAGTCAAATTGTCTAAGTTTCTAGCTTTGAATATGGGAAAATTTGCTAGCTCAACTAAATCAAAAAGGGAATATGGGGAAACTCTTAGGGAAACTCTTAGTTAAAGAAATAAATATCATACCTTGTGAAGGTAGGAAAATAATTAGATTATTTCCATCCAAATATAAGATATTAAGGGAAGATAAGTTTCCCAAAGCTATAGGTATCCTTCCTGTGAGCTGATTAAATCCAAGATTAAGCATTCTAAGCACGCAATCCTTTGCAACCCTGTAATAAGGCGACAAAGATATCAGTTAAAAAGATAATATAAACCATTTTACTTAATGTGTTGATGATCTCTTGACAAAAATAATTATAGAGGACTCTGTAAGTTAAAGTTATTACCTTCCACATTTAGTGTACCATTCAGCATGTTGCCTCTTAGATTCAGGGTACTAAGTGAAGATAGATTTTTGAAAGATAATGGAATATTTCCAATGAGCTTGTTATAGCTGAGATCAAGGATCTCCAACTTACTCAATCCTGAAATGTCTGCTACATACAAAATTTCCAAAGAAAGAGAATCTAGATCAAAAATATCTACATCAAGATGATAAAAAATATGAATGGAATGAAACTGGAGCATCAAGTTGGATGAGGGAAAGATCCATCTATTTGTGATAGCAATCCTACAATTTGATTGCTGGATAAGTTAAGCTGTGTGAGCTTATGAAAGGAAGAAAAAATGCTCAAATTCAATGGCCATTCCAAAATTTCCCAATATAGAAATGAACTAAATTTTATAAGACTCGAAAGCATGAGCTTCGATACTTGTCTTGTGTTGTTGTTGCAGGTGACTCTCTCCCAAAGGCAACAATCTCTCACTCTTCCCCAAGTAGGTGGTGGAGTGTGGCTATAGTGAAGGAGAGAAGATCTGAGCTTTAACAGAGCTTCATACTCCTCCAATGGACACCCGAAGCTAGGGCTATAGTGGCAGAGGATTACAATCAATGAAGCCCATAACAAAAATGCTAGCCTTGAGTAAGTGATAGAGTGGTAGCAACTCTCCATAAGGACTAATGATTTGATGCACTTTTACTACTTAATTCATTCTTAGACAATTTATAGACAGCATGAAGGTATGGAAATATAAGCTGTTGGTCAAGTCAATGTAGGATAGAGGTATATAAATATGAGTCGTTGGATAAGTCAATATACTATACAATTTCCACAGGCATCACGTCTAGTTTTTCAATGCCTAGACTCACCTCTTTGAAGAAGAAAGAGATTCGGCATAGACTCCAGCCTGAAGATAATTATTAAATTAAAATAGAGAAGGACATAACAAGTGAATTTGAGATCTGGATCCCACTCCAAAAGGAATTTTTGTGGTGCAAACCTTATCTTATCTCTTTCCAAACCAGCAAATCCAAGGAAACATGGAATCAAAGTGCTCATCATGACTTTTCCAAACCACATCTTCTCTGTGGAAAAGCTATCCGGAGCCATTAATTCGACCAAAACTTTTCCAAAGGAATTGACTCTCGAGCAACAAGACCATAGACCAAAGAGTTCATATTTGAATGTAGCATATTAAGATCAGCGAAGAAACAAATGTGTTTGTGGAACCATTCTTTGTTGCACTTGATTTTATGGATGTTAATCACTCATGTACATAGTATATACCCTTCACTAGCTCAACACCTCGTCTATCAGATGGGAGACAGGATTTGGCTTTAAAATCAAAATCTTTCTACTATGTTAGCCCATTTTCTTAGTGTAGATGCTTGTAGATCCTCTTTCATTTGGGCTTGATCTGTTGCCTCCTTTGTGGAAAAACAAGAGGAAAAAAATTCTTTCTTTTTTTTTTTTTTGGCAAGGTGTGAATATAATAGGTGGCTAAAAAAACTAGCCTATTGAAGAGACTAAAGTTCACCTCTGATTAGCTTTATCAACAAATTTTTATTTCTTTCCCACCAACAATTTTAAGGAGGTACAAGTCTTCGGCCGTTGGCAAAGTCCACGAATCGGCGCAGCGAGCCTTCTCTTTAGTTTGTTCCCTTTGTTCTCTTCAAAAGACAATAATCTGATTTGTTCATCATATGGCTCTGCCAAAAATCTCTTTTCTTTAGTCAGAAGATCTCAAGTATTTGCGGGCTGGTAAGGTATGCATTAGAGATAACGTCAATGAGTCTGTTTAGGCTGATAAGTCCCATTGCGACCGACTTTGATTCGTATAAATTGCGAAAAGAAAATCATAGAAGTTTCGTAACAGCAATAAATAAATGACAAACAACATGTTGGCGAAATCTTTCCTTCTCGACCACAAAATTTCCAGGTTCGGTCGAAGTCATCCCAAAACTTCCACAGAATTCAATAACTCTCTTTTAAATCTTAATAATTGGTGCTGGTCTACATTAGTTAAAGTGACTCTTAGACTGAATAGACGCAAAGTATATTCCTTCCTCCAACGAAATCTTAAGGCATGTCTTAGGTAAGAGTATAAAATTTTAAATTTTTTTAAAAAAAAATTTAATTTTTTTTTTAAAAAAAAATTATGAGCGATTTAATGTAGAGGCCTCAGATCTTTGCCTCTTCAGCATTTTTCATGCGTACGTTGCGTCGTGTAAAGCGACTGCAACAACTGTGCTCGTTTTTCCAGATTTCTACATGATCTTTCAAACGATTATTTCCTCTAAAATTTTATTATTATTATTATTATTATTATTTGTTCTCAATCTCTGGCCTTTTTTTTTTTTGGTACAATCTCTGGTTGCTTAGTGCAATTTGCTGCATGAAGTACTTATTGTTTATTTTACACACATATCGTATTAGTAATAATCATCAATATTTTAATATTTATTAATTAAATATTAATATGTTTTTGTTAATATTAAAATATTTGTTATTAATATTATTATACATATTAATAATATTTAGGTAACATTAATATTTATATATTTACTAAATATTATTAGTTATTATTTTATGTAATTATTAAAAATATATTTATCAATAAATGTATGTAAATTAATCATAAAATATTTATAAATATTTAATATTATAAAATACAAAAATTTTAATTGCAAAAGCTATGAATTTAACTATGTAAAATATTTTAATTTAATAATATTTTAAGGGATTTTTAATGAAGTCTATAACAAAAATGCTAGCCTTGAGTAGGTGACAGAGTGCTAGCAACTCTCCATAGGAAGTAAATATTATAATCTAATGATCTGATGCATTTTTGCTTCTTAATTCATGGTCAAGTTAATGTAGGATTAAGGTATGGAAATATGAGTCTTTGGATAAGTCAATATACTATACAATTTCCACAGGCGTGATGTTCGGTTTTCCAACGCCTAGACTTATCTCTTTAAAGAAGAAAAAGATTCGACAAAGACTCAAGCCTGAAAATAATTATTAAAATTGAAATAGAGAAGGAAACACGAAGGAGTTTGAGATCTGGATTCCACTTCTGGAAGAGTTTTTGTGGTGCAAATCTCATCTTATCTCTTTTCAAACCAATAAGTCCAAGGAAACATGGAATCAAAGTATTCATCATGACTTTTCCAAACCTTATCTTCTCTGTTGTGGAAAAACTATTTGGACAAAACTTTTCCAAAGGAATTGACTTCGAACAATAAGACCATGGACCAAAGACTTCATATTTGAATGTAGCATGTTAAGTTCAGCGAAGAAACAAATGTGTGGGTGGAACCATTCTTTGTTGCACTTGATTTTGTGGATGTTAATCATGCATGTACATAACATATACCCTTCATTAGCTCAACACCTCATCTATGAGTTACTCGGTGGGAGACAGGATTTGGCTTTAAAATCAAAATCTTTCTACCATATTAGGGAGGGTAATTAGCTAACAGTTTGGTTAGCTCCAGCTACTCTTCAATTTAATTTGCTTGTTGAAGATTACCTTACTAAGCCGCCCAGTTAGCCCATCTTTTACTTAGTGTAGTTGCCCAGTTAGCCCATCTTCGGGTAGTAACTGCGGCCTCCCATTCGCCGTCGCCGCCGTTTGAAGATCCCATCCGCTAGCAGGAAGGAAGGAACCTGCCATCTTATTAGTTATCATACGTTGAAAGATATCAAAAATTGACCGAGTGTTATTGTATTATTGATTAAATTTAGTTTACTGCAAAGCCCGAGCGTCACAATCAACTGAATCGTCAAGTCAATGAATCCGAATGATGCGCAAGCAAGTGTGTAGCTTCTCTTGATTTATCTAAAAAAATTGTATGCGACAAGTAAAGAGAATTTATATGCTCAATATTTTCTCAAGTAGAACCTCCGGCTTCCTGAAAATTGCTTCCCGTACTTAATCAAGTCCTCCCTCTATTGGCCAAAGGGAAAATTTCGGCCTCCCAGTCTCCCTTGCGCTGGTGCTGACTATTAATTAAATAATTTTTTATTTTTTAGATAAATCAAGCAATTTTTATAAAATTATAAAAAAAATGGTATGAAAATACAAGGTATAGAAATATGAGTCATTGAACAAGCCAATGCATGATAGTGCGTAAAAATATGAGTCGTTGGACAAGTCAATGCAGAAAGAGATTTGGCATTGACTCCAACCTGGAAATAATTATTAAAATTGAAATAGAGAAGGACATAGCAAGTGAATTTGAGATTTGGATCTCACTCCTGAAGGAGTTTTTGTGGTGCAAACCTCATCTTATATCTTTCTAAACCAGTAAGTCCAAGAAAACATGAAATCAAAGTACTTATCATGACTTTTCCAAACCTTATCTTCTTTGTGGAAAAGCTATCCGGAGCCATTAATTCGACCAAAACTTTTCCACAGGAATTGGCTCTCGAACGAAGGCCGTAGACCAAAGAGTCCATGTTTGAATGTGTGTGGAACTATTCTTTGTTGCACTTGATTTTATGTATGTTAATTAGGCATGTACATAACATGTACCCTTCACCAGCTTAACACCTCGTCTATCAGTTATTCGGTTCTCCAATCATGATCATGGGAGACAGGATTTGGCTTTAAAATCAAAATCTTTCTACTATATTAGGGAGGGTAATTAGGTAACAGTTTGGTTAGCTTCAGCTACTCTTCATTCTAATTTGCTTCTTGAAGGTTACCTTACAAAGCCGGCACAGTTAGCCCATCTTTTTAGTGTAGGTGCTTGTGGTTTCTCTTTCATTTAGGCTTGATCTGCTGCCTCCTTTGTGAAAAACTAGTCGGTTGAAGACACTAAAGTTCACCTCACATCTCAAACTGATTTGCTTCATCAACAAATTTCTATTTCTTTTGTAATTTCACTAACAATTTTAAGGAGATTCAAGTCTTCTGCCATTGGTGAAGTCCACAAATCGGCGCAACAATTCTTCTCTGTAGTTTGTTCCCTTCAGAATACAATAATCTGATTTGTTCACCGTATGGCTCGGAATTAATTCTTCAAATGAGGTTGAGCCCAAAGCTCTGCCAAAAAGATCTCTTTTCTTTAGTTAGAAGATCTCAAGTGTTTGTGGCTGATACGTGTAACAGCTTGGTGTCAATGGGTCTATTTACAAGCTGATAAGTCCCATTGCGACTAACGTTGACTCGTATAAATTGCGAAAAGAAAATCATACAAGTTTCGTAACAGTATAAAATTTTATTTTAATTTTTTTTTTAAATTTTTTGTGAGCGGTTTAATGTAGAGGCCTCATATCTCTCTTCAGCATTTCTCATGTATGCGTTGCATGCATCGTCTAAAGTGACTCCGCCAACTACGCTCGTTTTCCCAGGCTTCTACATTATCTTTTAAAAGATTATTTCCTCTAAAATTATTATTATTATTATTATTATTATTATTTGGGTACAATCTCTGGTTCCTGCATGAAGTATTTGTCTTAGTTATTATACACACATATCGTATTAGTAATAGTCATCAATATTTTAATATATATTAATTAAATATTAATATATTTTTTGTTAATATTAAAATATTTGTTATTAATATTATTGTACATATTAATAATATTTAGGTAATATTAATATTTATATATTTACTAAATATTATTAGTTATTATTTTATGTAATTATTAAAAGTAATTTATCAATAAATGTATATAAATTAATCATAAAATATTTATAAATATTTAATATTATAAAATAAAAAATTGTAATTACAAAAACTATAAATTTAATATAGATTTAACTATGTAAAATATTTTAATTTAATAATATTTATAGTTTCAATAATATATTAATTTAATAACTTTTATAATATTTTAAGGGATTTTCAATGAAGCCCATAATAAAAATGCTAGCCTTGATTAGGTGATAGAGTGATAGCAACTCTTCATGGAAAGTGAATGTTGTAATCTAATGATTTGATGCATTTTTACTTCTTAATTTATCCTTGGTCAAGTCAAGGTATGAAAATATGAGTCTTTGGATAAGTCAATATACTATACAATTTCCACAGGCGTGATATTCGGTTTTCCAACGCCTAGACTTATCTCTTTAAAGAAGAAAGAGATTCGACAAAGACTCGAGCCTGAAAATAATTATTAAAATTGAAATAGAGAAGGAAACACGGAGGAGTTTGAGATCTGGATTCCACTTCTGGAAGAGTTCTTGTGGTGCAAATCTCATCTCATCTCTTTTCAAACCAATAAGTTCAAGGAAACATGGAATCAAAGTATTCATCATGACTTTTCCAAACCTTATCTTCTCTGTTGTGGAAAAACTATTTGGACAAAACTTTTCCAAAGGAATTGACTTCGAACAATAAGACCATGGACCAAAGACTTCATATTTGAATGTAGCATGTTAAGTTCAGCGAAGAAACAAATGTGTGGATGGAACCATTCTTTGTTGCACTTGATTTTGTGGATGTTAATCATGCATGCACATAACATATACCCTTCACTAGCTCAACACCTCATCTATGAGTTACTCGGTTCTCCAATCATCATCATGGTAGACAGGATTTGGCTTTAAAATCAAAATCTTTCTACTATATTAGGGAGGGTAATTAGGTAACAGTTTGGTTAGCTCCAGCTACTCTTCATTTTTAATTTGCTTTTTGAAGATGACCTTACTAATATAGTAGTTGCCCAGTTCGCCCATCTTCGAGCAGTGACAGTGGGCTCCCATTAGCCGTCGCCGCCGTTTGAAGATCCCATCCGCTAACAGGAAGGAAGGAACCTGCCGTCTTATTAGTTATTATATGTTAAAAGATATCAAAAATTGATCGAGTGTTATTTTATTATTGATTAAATTTAGTTTACTGCAAAGCCCGAAATTCACAATCAACTGAATCGTCAAGTCAATGAATCGGAGTGATGCGTACGCAAGTGTGCAGCTTCTCTTGGTTTTCTTAAGAAATTGCATGCGATGAGCGAAGATAATTTATATGCTGAATATTTTTCTTAAGTAGGACCTCCGGCTTTCTGAAAATTGCTTCCCGCGCTTAATCAGTCCTCTCTCTATTGCCCAAAGAGAAAATTTCGGCCTCGCAGTCTTCCCTGCACTGGTGCTGACTATTAATTAAATAATTTTTTCTCTCTCTTATATGGCAATGACGCGTTTGAGGTCAAATGTTGTTATCATGCCAGCCTGACTGCCAGTTCCAAAATAATAACAAAAAAAACTGCCTCTCATTACAAAAAGACAATATTAAATTTTCTATCCCGGGCCTCACTCCACGAAACTTAATCTTTTAAATCCTTTATTATAAACAACAATACATCCCACTCTTAGTCAAGTCTTCCGTTTCTCATTCAGAATATATTTATTTATTTATTTATTTCATCTTTGCCCTCATCCCTCCAAAACTTTCTTAAATTATTTCACTCTTTTGTGAGGGACGGCAATAGTTACAACAGCCACGGAGTATATTAATATTAAGCATAATATAAACTACTTGGCCTCTTTCCTAACATCTCAAATTTTTAAAATTAATTAATTAGTTATCTTTGGTAAAATATAATTATTTTACATATTTATCCTTATAAATAAATAAAGTTCCATGGATAACATCATAACTTTGCCTTTTCACACCAATGCCCTAATTATAATTATTTTCTTTTGCATGCCTTTCTTGTAAATATTTGAAATTATTTATATATACTCTAAATTTTCTACTTGCATATAACCTTTTAAATCATTTCATTTCATATATTTAATAGGAGAAGATACGTAAAAGAAATAACTTATAAGAGTATACACAGATAATAAATTTATGAGGATATATACTTAATTTCAGATATTTATAAAGGTCTGCATACAACAAAAAAAAAAATATTAGGATATATATACAAATGATAAATTTATAAAAATATACATATAATTATATATATATATTTATAAAGATATACATATAAAATATCTAAAAATATATTATGTACATCTAAAACTTAAAATTATAGGATAAAATTTATGTTGCTTGCAATAGTCCAATCATCAAAGCATGTGGACTTTTAGTATTTTCTTTATTGGTGCAAATCTTAGTTATTTATGATTATTCATGTGGCTTTACATTAATTGAGCATTTTTAATTCTCTCGATGAATCAAGCAACTTTCACAAAACTGAAAAAAAACAAGATGGTTTGCATTTATCCAATAAAAGTTCTAGCCTATTGCTTTCCACATTATCAAACATCAAGATCCTATTTAAGTTGATATTTTAAAATAACCTATTGAAAAGAGCGGCAATGCATTGAGCATAAGTTACATCAAAAATTTGTTAACTATGTACTTAAATCTTCCTTCTCTTCAAATTATTCTCAAATGAATAAATTAACTAAAATTATTCATCAATTATTTATCAAAAAATTAGTTAACATTTATTTGTATCATATGTTAACAAACTAATAAAGGTATACCTAATGACTAATGGTCATGTTTTTGCTGGAAATAAATTCTCTTCCTAAAAAGTTAACAATCACTTCAATAAACATAACCTTAGCAACGAAATAGAACTTCTAGGCATGAAGAAGAAGGGTGGAGTAGCAATTAGAGCATGACAAGATTATGGTGCCTACTGTGCGCATATATTTTTAGTTTTTAAATAATAATATTTATTTAACTAAATAAATAATAAATATAATAAAAGGATTCAAAACATTCACCTCTTCCTTAATAGCCACAAGCTTTAACTAATACACAAAGGATGAAAAATATATATACCACATAATGAAAATTTTTATTTAAATAAATGAATAATAAAATATAATAGCAAGGATTCTAGTCTGTCATCTCTTTTTGATAGGGTTAGAAGAATTGATGCATTTAGAGATTCTTATATCTTTCAATGATCTAAATCAAAGATGAAGATTCCTGAAACGAAGGTTGATTAAGAAAATTTATGTGATGGAGGATCATCAAAAAAAAAGCATATGAAAGGAAATCGGTGTGCTCGCTAGTCTTTTTGGCTAGCAAACTAAGGAAGAGAGAGAAAAAAAAAAAGAAAAAGAAATCTAAAAGAAAGGTTTTGATTGTGAGCCATTGATATTTGTAGGCTCTAACAGCTCGTCCAAAATATTTTTGTCAAGTGGGTAAGAATTAAAAAAATTAATTTATTGCAATATCAAAGGAAGAGGAGTTTAAACGATGGTACATTGTCATTATAACCATCTTGTATTAAAAAATAAAAAAAACTTGTTATGGTCCATCTCATCTACATCTAAGAGAAGATAAGAAAAAAAAAAAAAAAAACCTAGTAATATGTCCATGCATAGTATTTTAAGCTTGTAATCTTTGAACATGGAAAGCAAAAGGAAATGGCATGGCTTGGAGCCATAATTCTACGTGCGTTGGAGTTGGTAAGCAATTTTTCCAAGCCTATGGTTGATGTAAACTTCAAAGAAGACTAAGGTACGAAACCAGCTTAGTCATCTTTATTACCCTCTATTTCAATTGGTAAGTCGGGCAGAATATCGCTGCAAATATTTAGTTTCGTGTGGGTTTCATCACTTCAGAGAAGGCCAAGAAATACAAAAAGCTTAGTCACCCTAACCCTCTAGTTAAGCTTAGAATTATCTAGGATAGGTCTCATCACTTTAGAGAAGACCAAGAAATACAAAAAGCTTGGTCACCCCAACCCTTCAATTAAGCTTGGAATTATCTAGGATGGGTCTCATCACTTCAGAGATACAGTTAAGCTTGGAATTATCTAGGGTGGGTCTCATCACTTCAAAAAAGACTAAGAAATACAAGAAGCTTGGTTACCCTAACCCTCCAGTTAAGCTAGGAATTATCTAGGATGGGTCTCATTACTTCAGAGAAGACCAAGAAATACAAGAAGCTTCGTCACCCTAACCCTCCGGTTAAGCTTGGAATTATCTAGGGTGGGTCTCATCACTTCAGAAAAGACTAAGAAATATAAGAAGCTTGGTCACCCCAATCCTCCAATTAAGCTTGGAATTATCTATGTTGGGTCTCATCACTTCAGAGAAGGCCAAGATATACAAGAAGCTTGGTCACCCCAACCCTCCAGTTAAGCTTGGAATTATCTAGGGTAAATCTCATCACTTCAGAGAAGACCAAGAAATACAAGAAGTTTAGTCACCCCAACCCTCTAGTTAAGCTTGGAATTATCTAGGGTCGGTTTCATCACTTTAAAGAAGGCCAAGAAATATAAGAAGCTTAGTCAACCCAACCCTCGAGTTAAGTTTGGAATTATCCAGAGTAAGTCTCATCACTGCAGAGAATGCCAAGAAATGCAAGAATCTTGGTCACCCCAACCCTCTAGTTAAGCTTGGAATTATCTAGGGTAGGTCTCATCACTTCAGAGAAGACCAAGAAATACAAGAAGCTTGGTCACCCTAACCCTCTAGTTAAGCTTAGAATTATTTAGGGTAGGTCTCATCACTTTAGAGAATGCCAAGAAATATAAGAAGCTTAGTCACTCGAACCCTCTTTTTAGGTTTGGAATTATTTAGGGTAGGTCTCATCACTTCAGAAAAGACCAAGAAATATAAGAAGCTTGGTCACCCCAACTCTCGAGTTAAGCTTGAAATTATCCAGGGTAAGTCTCATCACTTCAGAGAAGACCAAGAAATACAAGAAGTTTAGTCAACCCAATCATTTAGTTAAGCTTGGAATTATCTAGGGTGGGTTTCATCACTTCAAAGAAGGCTAAGAAATATAAGAAGCTTAGTCACCCCAACCCTCTGAGTTAAGTTTGGAATTATCCAGAGTAAGTCTCATCACTTCAGAGAATGCCAAGAAATGCAAGAATCTTGGTCACCCCAACCCTCTAGTTAAGCTTGGAATTATCTAGGGTAGGTCTCATCACTTCAGAGAAGACCAAGAAATACAAGAAGCTTGGTCACTCCAACCGTCTAGTTAAGCTTGAAATTATTTAGGGTAGGTCTCATCACTTTAGAGAATGCCAAGAAATACAAGAAGCTTAGTCAGCCCAACCCTCTTGTTAAATTTGGAATTATCTATGGTAGGTCTTATCACTTCAGAGAAGACTAAAATATACAAGAAGCTTGGTCATCCCAACCCTCTATTTAAGCTTGGAATTATCTATGGTAGGTCTCATCACTTCAGAGAAGACCAAGAAATAAAAGAAGTTTAGTCACCCTAACCCTCTAGTTAAGCTTGGAATTATCTAGGGTGGGTTTCATCACTTCAAAGAAGGCCAAGAAATATAAGAAGCTTAGTCACCCCAACCCTCGAGTTAAGTTTGGAATTATCCAGAGTAAGTCTCATCACTTCAGAGAATGCCAAGAAATGCAAGAATCTTGGTCACCCCAACCGTCTAGTTAAGCTTGGAATTATCTAGGGTAGGTCTCATCACTTCAGAGAAGACTAAAAAATACAAGAAGCTTGGTCATCCCAACCCTCTATTTAAGCTTGGAATTATCTATGGTAGGTCTCATCACTTCAGAGAAGACCAAGAAATAAAAGAAGTTTAGTCACCCCAACCCTCTAGTTAAGCTTGGAATTATCTAGGGTGGGTTTCATCACTTCAAAGAAGGCCAAGAAATATAAGAAGCTTAGTCACCCCAACCCTTGAGTTAAGTTTGGAATTATCCAGAGTAAGTCTCATCACTTCAGAGAATGCCAAGAAATGCAAGAATCTTGGTCACCCCAACCCTCTAGTTAAGCTTAGAATTATCTAGGGTAGGTCTCATCACTTCAGAGAAGAACAAGAAATACAAGAAGCTTGGTCACCCTAACCCTCTAGTTAAGCTTAGAATTATTTAGGGTAGGTCTCATCACTTTAGAGAATGCCAAGAAATATAAGAAGTTTAGTCACTCCAACCCTCTTATTAAGTTTGGAATTATCTAGGGTAGGTCTCATCACTTCAGAAAAGACCAAGAAATATAAGAAGCTTAGTCACCCCAACCCTCGAGTTAAGCTTGGAATTATCCATGGTAAGTCTCATCACTTTAGAGAAGACCAAGAAATACAAGAAGTTTAGTCAACCCAACCCTTTAGTTAAGCTTGGAATTATCTAGGGTGGGTTTCATCACTTCAAAGAAGGCCAAGAAATATAAGAAGCTTAGTCACCCTAACCCTCTAGTTAAGCTTGGAATTATCTAGAGTGGGTCTCATCACTTTAGAGAAAGCTAAGAAATACAAGAAGCTTGGTTACCCCAACCCTCTAGTTAAGCTTGGAATTATCTAGAATACGTCTCATCACTTCAAAGAAGACCAAGAAATACAAGAAGCTTGGTCACTCCAACCCTCTAGTTAAGCTTGGAATTATTTAGGGTAGGTCTCATCACTTTAGAGAAGGCCAAGAAATACAAGAAGCTTAGTCAACCCAACCCTCTTGTTAAGTTTGGAATTATCTAGGATAGGTCTCATCACTTCAGAAAAGACCAAGAAATATAAGAAGCTTGGTCACCCCAACCCTCGAGTTAAGCTTGGAATTATCTAGGGTAAGTCTCATCACTTCAGAGAAGACCAAGAAATACAAGAAGTTTAGTCAACCCGACCCTTTAGTTAAGCTTGGAATTATCTAGGGTGGGTTTCATCATTTCAAAGAAGGCCAGTAAATATAAGAAGCTTAGTCACCCTAACCCTCTATTTAAGCTTGGAATTATCTAGAGTGGGTCTCATCACTTTAGAGAAGGCTAAGAAATACAAGAAGCTTGGTTACCCCAACCCTCTAGTTAAGCTTGGAATTATCTAGGGTACGTCTCATCACTTCAAAGAAGACCAAGAAATATAAGAAGCTTAGTCACTCCAACCCTCTAGTTAAACTTGGAATTATTTAGGGTAGGTCTCATCACTTCAGAGAAGGCCAAGAAATACAAGAAGCTTAGTCACACCAACCCTCTTGTTAAGTTTGGAATTATCTAGGGTAGGTCTCATCACTTCAGAAAAGACCAAGAAATATAAGAAGCTTGGTCACCCCAACCCTCGAGTTAAGCTTGGAATTATCCAGGGTAAGTCTCATCACTTCAGAGAAGACCAAGAAATACAAGAAGTTTAGTCATCCCAACCCTTTAGTTAAGCTTGGAATTATTTAGGGTGGGTTTCATCACTTCAAAGAAGGCCAAGAAATATAAGAAGCTTAGTCACCCTAACCCTCTAGTTAAGCTTGGAATTATCTTGAGTGGGTCTCATCACTTTAGGGAAGGCGAAGAAATACAAGAAGCTTGGTTACCTCAACCCTCTAGTTAAGCTTGGAATTATTTAGGTACGTCTCATCACTTCAAAGAAGACCAAGAAATACAAGAAGCTTGGTCACTCCAACCCTCTAGTTAAGCTTGAAATTATTTAGGGTAGGTCTCGTCACTTTAGAGAAGGCCAAGAAATTCAAGAAGCTTAGTCAGCCCAACCCTCTTGTTAAATTTGGAATTATCTATGGTAGGTCTCATCACTTCAGAGAAGACTAAAAAATACAAGAAGCTTGGTCATCCCAACCCTCTATTTAAGCTTGGAATTATCTAAGGTGAGTCTCATCACTTTAGAGAAGACCAAGAAATACAAGAAACTTAGTCACCCTAACCCTCTAATTAAGCTTGGAATTATCTATGGTAGGTCTCATCACTTCAGAGAAGATCAAGAAATACAAGAAGCTTAGTCACCCCAACCGTTTAGTTAAGCTTGGAATTATCTAGAGTGGGTCTCATCACTTCAGAGAAGGCCAAGAAATACGAGAAGCTCAGTCATCCCAACCTTCTAGTTAAGCTTGGAATTATCTAGGGTAGGTCTCATCACTTCAGAGAAGGCCAAGAAATACGAGAAGCTCAGTCACCCCAACCCTCTAGTTAAGCTTGGAATTATCTAGGGTAGGTTTCATCACTTCACTGAAGGCCAAGAAATACAAGTAGCTTAGTCACCCCAACCCTCTAGTTAAGCTTGGAATTATCTAGAGTAGGTTTCATCACTTCAGAGAAGACCAAAAAATACAAGAAGCTTGGTTATCCCAACCCTCTAGTTAAGCTTGGAATTATCTAGGGAGGTCTCATCACTTTAGGAAAGGCCAAGAAATACAAGCAGCTTAGTCACCTCAACCCTCTTGTTAAGTTTGGAATTATGGGGTAGGTCCTATTATTTTAGAGAAGACTAAGAAATACAAGAAGTTTGGTCACTCCAACCCAATTATCTACTTCTTGCCAGAAAGAAGGAAAGGACATCTGAATTTAGGCTATGGAGACCATGTTCAATCAATTCTGCCAGGAAACATCTGAACAAGATATCTGAAAGATATCCTCTGTGTTTGTGGGAGTAGCTTAGCTAATATTTGAATTTATTCTCATTGTTTGGTTGTCCAAGGACAGCTAACAAAGCACAGAACTGCTGCCAAGTCATGGATCAATAGCATTTAGAATAAAATCAACTTCCAAAGAAAGAAAAAGAACTTTGACGGTGCTCGTTGTTCAAAAGAACAGTGTTTACTTGACAAAAGTGGAGAGCAAGATGGAGAATGCCATTAGGACAAGAAAATGGTCCTGACTGTAGACTATAAATTTCACGCATATGATGTATTAAATAAATAGACTTTTAAGGCAGACGCAGACTCTACCATCCCTTTAATAAGTCAAGCATTGCTGAGCTGTGTATTCAAACTAATTCCCGAAACCATGGTCATTTTCCAAGTCATGTATTTTTTTGTTTAATAAAAAAAACAGCTTTTCTATTGTTTTACTAGGGAAAATATGGAAAGATAACGTCGTATATTTCTAGAACCATGGATCAAAGAGTCATGTTTTCTTGAGAGACTGCAGTTGTAAAATTGCAAAGTTGGTAAGAGTACATTGAGAACAATGTCTCCAAGTTAGAAGAAGCAGGTCTTTAATGACTTGGAGAGATAAGGAGGTCCTTAACAGCTCAATGAAGTTGAATCTTTCCTACGACGTTTGACATCAAGACCAAGTAACTTCAGCTTCTTTTGAATTCTAATATGTCTGCAAAAGGCCTGATTGGAAAGAGCAGAATTAAGCTTAAACCTGCATGATTTCAAAATCCAATGTATATAGCAGAATTAGGTGTCTAATAAGAATGAGTAAAGAGGTTCCCCTTAGAGACCGTGGAAAGGGATGAAGGAGGAGAGATGAAGCCCTAGTTGCTTCATTTGAAGAGCCTTGATAAAAAAATATTTATACCATCCTTTTTTTTGAATCTTAAATTACTTTTGAGTTCCTAGCTTACAATGCCATATAAAGTCGGTAAATGCCTACTGTACTCCATTTATTTGAGTTAATATATCAACAAAAAATTATCTCTAAGCTCCTAGTTGGCCTTAAATTCATTATCAGTTCCCATCTTACACTTTTTTATTTGAAGGAAAAAATTTAAAAATATTTATATTACACCCTTCTTGTAAAGTCAGCGACCTTGTCATGCAACTTATAAACAATTAAAGCTCTATCAAGGGACCTAGCAACAATTTGTCATTGTGACACAAACTCAAGTTGCCATTTATGGATTTCACCATAGGTAAAATTACTTACCGTCTCCAATTACAACCTTATACAAAGTCGGAAACTCTCTGCTTGCTTACTTTGTATTCAACATATCGAGGAAAAATTCTTAAAAAATCTCCCTGAGTAAAATGTAAATTATTTACCAGTCCCAAGGGTAACTCATCTAAAAATTCACACTATTAATTGGCTCTTGTAGTGCAGTTACATTAGATCTGCTTCTTACTATCTTCCAATCCTCGGATGCACATCTGCTCATGGAAAAGGTTTTATTGCATACTCATATTTAATCATGAAACAAAAGTTTACTTCCAAATCTCTCACCTTTTATTCATTTAATAGCAGCATGCAAATAATTTCCTGATGATTCTCAAGCTCAAGAAAAAAAACTTTTTGTTCTACTTCTGTCTGCTAATTTATATGGCATACTCTTGAATGGTTTTGAATTAGAAGGTTAGATGTCACTTAATTGCATATATTATTAAATCAAATAGTCACCAAACTCAGTTTTTTTTATGGTTCTAATCATATATGTACCCCTCAAACTTCATCAGGACGATTTCATTTAACAAGGATTTGTAACAAATTATGAGGTAGGCAAATGCAAATAATCTTATGAGATTCTCTCCTTGCCTTTCAAGTGATAACTTGTGGATGAGGTTATTCTTGTTAGTGGGCAAATTGCATCATCTAATACAATAACAACCACCACCACCTTGATCCCAATCTAGTAAATAGCATCGTCCGACAGCATCTAGAAATGCAGCAACAAAGGGCATGTACAAATAAATTAACACTAGTACCATCAAAACCAATAGAATACACTAGTATGATCAAATTAATACCTATCAAAGCAGTTCCAGTATCAAATTAATACCTACCAATTATATAGAACCTGCAAATTTTCAACCACACAAAATGCCTCCAAATATATAAGTTAGTACTATACATGGATGTTTTATAACTGGTTCCATAGAGTTCCTTAATATGAGCAAATGTGGACTGCATCATTTATAAGAGCTACAACCAATTGAATATTCCTAGTCAGAGAGACCATCATCATATGTCTTTCCCTTGATTCTCAATTCATATAAATGAAAGGAGAAGAAGTATACCGAGTAGACCTCGTTGGTAGATGGGCAGGAATAGGGTCAAGTGGGAAATAATACGGGCCGGACATTCATTTGAAACGGGTAACCTTTCAGACCCAGACCTGACCCACAGACTTAGGAAACATACCAGACTTGACTAATCGGGTTGGGATTGCATTAGGTTATGGGTTGCTCGATCATTTGCAAACCTGACTACAAATTAATGTTCTAGAAAGCATCCCAAATACATAACTGACAGAAAACATGTAGCTAAGTTTGCATCATCTCTTCCCTAATTCTTGTGTTGATTGCACTTTCACTTGGGCCACCAACCAAGGAACCTCTGCTTATGTTCTTGCATGACATGGGAATGCAGAGTCATCACAGAGGCAATTTTCTGAAGCAGACATGTCCACCTAGCTTTTGAAGGATCAAATCAAAAGTTGGAAGCTACAATACAATTGCATCCATGCAAGCTTTCTCGCATCTCAAGGTTATAGAAATAATAAACCTTTTTTGGGTACTAAGAAGATTAATCCTAATAATATAACAAATCTAGTACTTGCAACCATCCCACATAAAAGATAACGAACTTCCTAACCACACTAAGGGCTACCATCCCCCAGCAATCATATCATGGATTACATAGATGAACAGTTCCTCATTTTAGATGTTAATGATGATAAGATTTAAAATGTTTTTATTGCCATCAGAGCCAGTCACATTGGCTCCGCCTTCATTGCTGAGCTCGGCAACATGCAGGTTTGCACAACAGAAGTTGAAGAGGCCGCCAAAAGAGGGATGGAGGTGGACAAAGCCCCAAGTTTCTCTGTGCGATACTCGAAGCCCTGGGAAGGGGTGCTATTGGGTCAGAGTTTCATTAAACCCAGACTCAAATCTATTAGGATTTCCAGTCTAACTATTGCTTCATGCCCGATCCATTGAAGGATTGGGACTGTTTAGGTAACCAAAAATTCATTGGCTTTGAGTCCAGCAGAAATCAGGTCTGGGTATCTATCAGATATCAGATTATATTTTGAAATATTAATCACGCAAAAACAATCTACGTTTTGAGAAGCTTATTAACAAACCGTTCTTTTTGTTCTGCAGTTCTCATTCCCCGTCTACTAATTTTACAATGATCAGAGTAGTCACCCTCTCAAACAATGAGAAACTAGCAGCAAATCTTTATGGTGGAAGTTTGTTCTGTCCTTTCAACTATGGCTTTTCTTTTTCTGAGAACAAGATGAGAGAAAGCCAAGCCAAAATCTGGTGAGGGTAGCATTGAAACCAGTTAGCACTCTCTATAACCACAGAATCACTGGTCAAGTTGTAACTCTAATAAAAGCTCTCCGTGCACCAGACCTCTTGCTTCTCTGTATAAGTCAGAGGTGCTTGATCTTTCCCACGACAACTTGATAGGAAAATTTCCAACTTGGCTCTTCAAAAGACAAACTAAACTAGAGTACCTCAACTCGAGAATATCGTCTGAGCACTGGTTATCTAATGTCATGTTCTTCTAATGGGAAAAGTTGTTCCCAAAGTCCATGTCATTCACTTCAAACTGCAGCAAGTCATTGATCCCTGCATGCTGCAATCTTCCAGCAACAAACAGTTTGTGAAATACAAGATTTGCATAAAAGAGAGAGATCCTGTCAGCAAAATCAGCATGCTTTTTGCTCCTCAAGCCATGGAACAGACTTTTGCTGGCAGGAATTGAATACAGAGTAGGCAAGCATGCAAGCAAAATATTTGAAAATGCTAAAAGATAAAAGTAGCTGAGCTATTATGTGGTGAGAAGTAAACTATATCATCAATTCAAAGAGTGACTGCCTTGTATAGGACTGTTGCAACAAAGGCGATTATCATATCAACATAGGAGGCATCAAGTCCTATCATCCGTGAGTCCACTGATCTATTATTATGAGCATAAGTCTGTACTGATGCACTGCGTGATGGAAAAATGCATTGAAAAACAATGTCGCTGCCTTATCATTCAAAAATGAAAAACAGAATGCCGCTGTCTGACTATAGTACGGGCCAGAATGTGTAGGCAGGAAATAACGCATGGAGAAATCATTTTAGATCACTCGTTCTTTCTTCTTTCTAAGTGTTTTTGCATGTGTTCACTCATGTTTGGAGAGAGGTGGGCAACACACCAAACGTTCTACAGAAGAAGTTGGTATCAAGGAGGAAACACACACCATAACCACAGTAAGAACCTGAACTCAGTTTAGAATCCACATGAAGGCCTGATTGTCTAGTTTTAACATGTACTTCCAATCCATCTCACTGGAAGTCTAGCACATCCATCCATCAGAAACTTGAAGAAGCAACCAATAAAAATACCATCCCTATGAACACCATTCTAATTATCTTCTAATGAGTGTATAGACGAGCAAGCTGTATTACTGCCATCTTTCTTTAGGTTATTCCTTCTACCAACCATCCATTATTTCAACTTTCAATCTGTTTCATCTCTTTCAGGAACATTCCCATGCTTGAATGAAAATAGTGCCTTCATTGTATTTGTAGTCTTATAGGCCTTTGGCGCAACAATGGCTTTCCCCAACCGTCTATACCAGAAGAAATAGACAATACTGGAGGGTGATAACAGTGCTCTAAGGCTCTATTTGGTTCCTGAATAAATCTGAATGTAGTCAAATTTTTTAGCTTTATTCAGGTTTTTCAGCTGGACAAACTTTTCATGCACTTAATAAAACCCTGATAGTGAGAGGTACTTTGGGGATATTATAAAAATCAAAAAGCACCATTCTGATTCTTGTTTAGCTTTAACAGGTTAAAAACTAATCAGGAAGTAGAGACCGAATAATTTCACCCAAATAATGAGAGGCAAGTATCTTTGTGAATAAAGTTGTTCAAATATTCAGGTTAAACTTATTCAGAGACCAAAAAGGCTGAAAATAATGTATCATGCCAACAATAATTGCAATGAATAAAGGAATTAAGTTTAGAGAAATAGGACCCAGTTCAAGGCACACCATGGAAAATGCTTCCTTTACAGTATAATTGTGCCAACACCTGAGTTTATATGGACAAATAGTCTCCTACTCCCAAAACACAAAGAACCTCAAAGTCTTCTAATAACAATTTAATATGATACGCAGCAAACTCAATAACCCGTTGCAAGAAAATGCAAAAAATCTCCAAAAGAAATCCTAGGAATAAAAAAAATCATGGATATCTTGATCTATAAATGCACTGAAATGGACGCTAATCCCAATAAATGTTTCACCTCCAATCAAGTCAGGTAACTAGTTCCACCAAAATGGTACCATGTTTCTTCGTAGCTGAAATCTTCTACCAAGGATAACCATCTGCTTCTAAATTTACATGAAATGCCAAACACCAACCACCTGCCAAGTGCTTTCTCACTAAAAGTTTTTCTAATATATCCGCTTCCCTACACCTACACATGCATCTGCTCCAACTCCCAATCCTAGCAAATGAGCATTGCTCTTGTTCTCTCTCTAGATGGATGAGATTAAATAACTCATGCCTTAACAGATAACTAAAAGGGTACAAGTGAAAGCGTCAAGTGTTGCCTGCTGTGTGAAGTGTATACCAAAATTCATAATAAAATAGAGAATCCCTGCTGAAAAAAGTAAATGTCAAGAGCACCTCAATCCCTAGTAAATCAAGAAATTGTAAAAGCAGAAAGGAAACAAACAAGAAAATCAAAATAAAAAAGAAACTCTCAGGCATGCAATTTATAGTTGACATAAGTCACAGTATTGTTCAAGACAGTTTATTATTACAGATGAATGATTAGAATTTTATAATAACAAGTGCACAGAAAAGATGAAACCAAAGGTGTGAGATCTGGATTTGGTAAATAACATCGCACCTTCTCACGTTAATGAATTTCAAATTGTTCTTGATTGTCAGATATGTCAGTTTAAATTAAACTAGTAAACTTTTGATTGGTTACTTCAAGCGAATGTGAAAGTTAGGCTGTTAGGTTCAATTACAAGTTTTGAAGCCGTAATTAAGCCAGCTAGACTACTAGTGTCCTATCGCCATTGGCCAATCCATAGGTAAATCTCCTGACGTATCAATCAAAACAAAGCATTTTTTTGTTTAGATGGACCAGAATGTTTCCTTTTCCTCCTCTCTTTTCTTCATCTCTTTCCATTTTCCCTTTCCTCCACAACTTTTTCGTATTCATTTTATCTTTCTGGGACACTTCTATGTGATAGGTCCAAGAGATGGTGTACCAACCTTCAACCACCCATAGGCAGAAGGTTCTGAAACTTGGATCTATGTCATCTCATGTTCTACAAAACTAGGTCTAAACATCAAATCAAAGCACCCATCATAAAGGTCCTTGTCCCTTCCTTACTTTATTTGCTTGAGAAGGCCAGCAAAGAAAACAATAGATCTGCATGTCAATTACAACTTTCAGGAGTAATTTCTTATAAATGTAGCATGCAGCAACATAATGATCGGCATACATGTCATACAAAGAGGGGTTTGCCAAATGAGACAATATTGCCCATGCATAATTTTGCTTGCTGATTTTGTTTGTGCAGAACATCTAAACTTGAATGTGCTGAATAATATAATTTCTGCCACATCAGTGATTGCCATGACCAGACCTTTATATTTTCTTTGATGTTGATCATCTGCCTTACGTTGTTTGGAATCCATATATTACACTATCATCTCTCTACTATTATTATAGGCTTTCAGGTTAAGCTAGTTATGTTTCTTGCTTGGGTACCATCATAGCCAACAATAACAAGATCAAGCCCCTCCAAGCTTTTCATGGAGGTTCTGAGGACATAGATTAACTTTTCTAAAACAAATAAAATTATCTATTTTGGGCACAGTCTGTAAAAATATGCTATCTTGGTGATGAAAAATTGAATTATGTCTAAGAATCCTACATAAAACTTTTTGCTACAAATTACAATGATTACACATGAAAACTATGATATTAAGACATTGTGCAACGGTACGGGGCCACAGGTTAGGGCAAATGCAATGCTTCTATATAGTGCAGAAAAAGTGTGGAACAAACTTAAAGAAATTTCTTTCTAGAGTGAAATTTCTCACTTGTCAACTATATGACAACAACTTCTATGTGCAGAAAAGACCCTTACTAAGAATTATATGCCCCACTGTTGTAAATTGGAAAACCGAAACAGAGACAAGGAGTTTCAAATGAAGTACAGCAAGAACACACCATGAATGAACAATGCAGATGAATCAAAACAGGAAGAAGCTTGTAGACATAAATGGTACATTCAGGTTCCATAATAAAACATTTGTGTTCAGGTATAAAGAAAAGACAATCACAAACTATCAAGTAGGATCTGATTGGATCAAGGTCGGAAAAACTAAGACTAAGACCCATACCGATACATTACCGGTTCAGTGCAGTATGGGTTGGTTTGGTATGATACGTATCCTATATTGAAACAGGATGCCATTCCTTTTTCACTCTTAACCACTCGGTACCGGATGGTTCGGGTTGGCATTGGATAATTCAATTCATACTGAATCAAAACTTGATACCATACCGATATCCTATTGGTATGGTTGGGACATTAGATTTTATCTGGATCCTATGAATTTATTTTACCTTTTAAGTAATTGTCTTGGGTTTCGGTTGATCGATAAGATTTAAATTAAAAGGATTAGTTTTAAATTAAAAGGATTAGTTTTGTTAAAATTTTGATGTATGTAGATCTAAGACAGGAAGATGCTGTAGTCACTCAAATATGCATAAAACTTTGTGGAACGTTTATCCATAAATGTGTATTGTATTTTCTTGGAAAAATGGATCTTGTGAGAGGTTTGATCGCTTCTGTAAGTTAGGTTATCATGATTTTCAAGAGAATCCCTGTCTGCTGTTTGAGTTTTTGCTTCATTAATTTATGGGCAAGACAGCCTCTCTTTTCACAATTTTAGAAATTATCATCCAAGAATAAAATTAATGTTTTAAAAACAACAGGGGTTTGTCAATTGCAAGTAGCATTGGAACTTGAAATTGGTTATGCCACATACACAGGTAGAACCAAGTGCAGTAAATTTGTCAAATTGCAGCCAAAATGTGCCATCTGGTGTATAAGACAAACTAGCTAGAGTCAGATCAAGGGCAAGAGCATATGTGGCTTGCCAATACAGGGAAACTTTGCTCTCAAAATTTAAGGAAAGAAGGAGCTTCTGCAACTATGAGGACAAATTATGCATGTGCTTTTAAATAGAATACTTTAGAATTTTTAATGAATTATGATCGGGCTTGATCCAATGTAGAAACAGCAAGGAATTTGCCAATTGAAGAAAACAGGAAAGATCAACAAGCAGCTGGGGAGTGAGAAATAGGAATACCCGAGCAGCTCCACAACCCCAAGAAGAAAATCCAGAAACTAATGAACTAATATTCATCTACTTGCCATGCAGTCAAGCATGCAATTAAAGCATTCAATGTTTTGTATTTCTTCATTTAATTATTCTAAGCTGTAAGAGTGATGACAGTGCCGTTATTTGTCGCAACAATACAATCATCATTTTTCTCATCAATTTGCTTTTAGACTAATGATAGAAAGAATAAAGTTAAATCTAGGATTATATTGATAGATTTAAATAAAGTAACACAGATATTCAACTATAGCAATGAAATTGCTTTCTTTAACCAAACGGATAATGGGCATGACAGGAAAGGCAAATTTATTCCTTGGCTTTGATTTGTAGAAGATAAGACTATAAAGAAATCAAATTATAACATCTGAAGCACACAGGAAGTACTCCACTTATGACATCTCCAGACTTCATGCAGCCCATGCACGCAGGAAGTTCTTTAGAGACTTCTTGGTTGTTTGTGAGCTTTTGCAAAACAGATAATAATGTAAAACCTGATTATGAAAGCAAGAGGAAACTTCCAGAACCTACAAGGACTTCCAAGGATTTTTTTTTTTTTTAGGGATATTTTTTAGGCATTTTTTAGTTGTTTGTGAGCCTTTGCAAAACAGATAATCACAAAACCAGATTCTCTATAAAACGTACTCTATGAAAAACAAGCTGAACCTTTTTTTTTTTTTTTTTCATAAAGCTAAATATATAGGCTTTTATGACCTATCAGTTTTAGCTTTTTTGAGAAAGGGAGTTCCACTATTATTATAATTATCTCGGTCCAAAATCTTGACGATGCACCAGTCCATACTCAAGTATTTTTAAGGCATCACCTACAAGAAAACAATGAATATAATAGCACAAAATTAATGTGCTGAGAAATTTCTAGGATGGTAGCAAGCTGATATCAAAAATTTGACAGGATGTGCCAAGTAAGCGTCATAATTTACTGTTGTATGATATACATGTCATGGCATTTTCTGCCAAGAACTCTGGTGATAAAAATGACTTGGAACCAAGCATACAAATTGTGTTACATAGACACTCAGCAAATGTGCCAAATGTCCAGCTGTCCCAAAGTGTTTGGCACTTTTAACTTCCCAAAGACCCAATGGTACTTCCAGCAAATACAAATATCCAACAAAAATGAGTATACGTGTGCAATATGGACATTAATAGATTAGTTAGTAAATTAGTTAATTTCTTCTGGTTTAGGCATGAATCCACATCTCCTTTATACTCTGAGTAATTTGGACTTTCACTGGAAAGCCTCGTCACTGCCAATCACACTTTATATCACAAGTCCAGATCCAATGAAGGTTGTAACTCCAATATTTTGCACCCATCATTTGTTGTTGGCTACCTGACAGTTGTTAATTTTTGAAAAAAATATCTTAGTTCTCCAACCACGGTTCCACCAAACTTACATTAAGATATTGTTACCCAAAATCTAACCCCTTTTATAGACCACATATTGCAAACAAAAGAAAGGGTTTGCCCAATAAAGATGATCTTCATGTGGCAGGGGGGCTACGCATGCATGTGCATTGAGGACAAAAAAAAAAAAAAAGAGAGGCCTTGTAGCATCTCAAATGCAAAAGCTCACTCACAGCCCAAGCAATGTGGAGGCATATTACTGTCGAAACATATATATTTTTCCAGCATAAGTGCATGAAAAAAGTTTACCAACGTACTGATCGAAATAAATCATAAGCTTTAGGTAGCGTCTGCAAGGTTAAGGGATTATTTTTCCTTTTTTTCCCTTCTTCAATTTGGTAAAGCCCATCTTGGTGGGCTACATTGTGTGTCCAACTAGCACAGCTCTAACCATGCAGTTAGTGTAAGGTCACATTTATTTCTTTTAATAGTTTTTGGCAGTAGAGCTTTTGGAAGTAGAACATTTATAAAAAACTACTTGTTGTTTAATAACTATATTTTTTAAGTGCTGTGAGACTTTAATATATGTTTGGTAACAAACTAAGAAAGTGACTTTAGAATGAAAAATAATAAAAGATAATGCATAGTACTTTAAACTATTGAATCATTTATGTTACCAAAATTATTATTATAAATTATTCTTAACTTATAAATTATTATATAAATATTATAATGTAATAATATCATATCATAATAATATTAAAATATATCATATTATAGTATTATAATATAGTATAAAAAATATAATAATATTTTAATATCATAATGATAATATTACTATAGCATTATTATAATATTACAATAATATAATATTTTATTGTTATTTAATAATTATATTATAATATTATTACATTATCTAACTTTATCCTATATAATTTTATTATATTATACCATAATATATTATATTGATATTATAATAATATAATAATAATATTTTAACATATTATAGCATATTACTATAGACATATTATATTATTATGTTATAACAGTAAATGTGGTTATTATCGTGATTCGAATATATGATCTTCAACTCCAATAAAAAAAACTTTTAATAGAACATTTTTGAAAAAACTTCAAATTTGATCTTCCTAAATAGAGTACCTAGGAAGCTTTTATGTCACATGAACAATGCTTTCAAAATTTTTAACAAACATCTAAAAACACTTAAAAGCACTTTTATTCCTCTAGAACAATGCTACCAAATAGGATCAAAGAAACATGTGTTGCATGCCAATTAATCAAGGCTTCACTTTTTCAGCATTCGTGAAACCACAAGCAACCACGATCAAGTCAGCCAATTTCATTACGAATCAAAAAACCAGCACTGGCACTATGTGAATGGACAGAACCATTAAAATTGATCTTCAAAACAATTGACTGAGGAGGTTCTCAATAAACAAGAGGCAAATAAGAAGCAATCACAGACTGTTATGAGCAACAACCCTAGAGGTTAGTTGTAGAAGGGCCCTTTTGATGAGAGTAAAAGAAATCATGAGCTATGGTGCAAGCTTCTCGGACAACAGCTTCTGGTTTGAAGGGTTTATCTTGGAAAATAAATGCATTCCTAACTTTTTCAACACATCCAAAAGAGGATAGATTAATGTGGATTGCGCTAGAGAGATACGAAAATCCAGTGGCGGGGATTTGATGAAATTGATGGTCTCACTTAAAGATTGGAATGTTGTTTTTCCAGACTCACCAATGAGCTTCCACATCTCCCTTCACTAAGGACAATCAAGAAATAGGTGATCTTCATTCTCAATAGCAATGTGGCATCTGGTGCAAACAGGCTGAATGGAAGACACCCGATGAGATAATCTTGCAGCAGTTGGCAACCCATGTTTTAGGAGCTTCCACATGAAAAAGAGAGCCAGGGAATGTGCTTTCCTTTTCCAGATCCAAGAATTAGAGATAGAAGACATTCTGTGAGATGCAGAAATAGTGGACGAATAGACCTCTTTGGCTGACACCTCAATAAGAAAATTATTCCCCCAAGCTAGAATGTCCTTTTGATTAGGTCCTCCAATTAGCACTTTCATAATCATAGATGCTATTGAAGGAGGAAATATTTGATGAACAAGAGGGGAATTCCAACTATTACCTTCTAATCAGAAGCATGCCACTTTTGGATGGTGCTAGATAACATTGATATCATGAGAAGCCACTATCTGATTGAGAACTAGAGTATCAAACCAAGGTTGAGCCTCAGAGGAAATAGAAGATCCATCACCCACAGACCAAATGAATGTGCTGGAAATTTTGTCTACCACAAAAGAAATCTCCCTCCATATACTAGAACGCCTCCTTTGTGGAGAATAAGCAACCCAACTTCCCTAAACTTGTATATGGAGAAGCAGACCTGTGACATTAAGCTGGATGAATTCAAGACCAGCTTGACAGCAATTTTATATAACAGTGCGTCTCTCCACATGAAAATATTTGGGATCCCCAACCCACCATCAACTCTAGGATGGCAGAATTCCTCCTGGGCAATTGTATGAATTGCCCTACTACCCTGATCGTGGCTACAAACAAAGCTTCTAATGAGGCGGTCCAACCAGTGTAAAAAACTCATTGGAATAGTAGCATTGGCTAGAATGTGAATAGGCATTACATATAGCACAGATTTCACCAAAGCACATCTCCCAGCAAAAGCTAACGTTTCCACTTCTAGATTATTAACCGAGAAGTTATCTTGTCCTTCACACTTTGGATGTCATGCTGTCTCAATTTGATTCCTCACAAGAGAATGCCCAAATAAGTGCCTAGATTGTTCTCCTCTCTAATACCAACAATACCAACTAAAGCATAAACTAGTCGATGGGGAGCTTTGGGGCTAAACATCATCATAGACTTTGACAGATTCACCCTCTAACCAGATTGAATACAGTAAATAGAAACAACCCCCTTGAAAGCTTCACAATCACTTTCACTAGCTCTAGAGAGAAGTAGGTAGCCATTGGTGAAGAGTAAGTGACTAAGAGGCGGGCATCTTCTGTGTGGTTCAAACCCATAAATAATCCTATCCTGAACCTTTGAAGAGATTAAAGTTAATAGATATTCAACACATAAGATAAAGAGGTAGGGGGAGAGGGGACAACCTTACCGAAGATGATGCAGAACATGGATGAGATAAAATGCAATGAAATAATATATATATATATATATATATTATGAGATGGCTAATTATCCAGAAAAATCAAAAACTAGTTAAGCTATACTATGCAAGACAGGCGGAAGCATACATTAGAACTAGAACTGTTAGAATATTAACAAAATCAGAAAAGTGAAGGTTAGGAAACCCTCGGTTAGAACATGCTCTCAACATTCACTAAATCAGAGAAAGAGAATTAGAGAAAAGATTTCATATACTAACAGTGATCACTCGAAAATTGAAACAGGAAGATCGCTCTGACAGGTTGAAAGTCCTGGATGAAGAAGCTGTCTACCGGAGAGGATCTTCAAAATATGGTTCAGGGGCAAAGACGACTTCCTCTTCGGCTCGTGAATCCCTGAGAAAACAGCAAAAGGAGATGGGGGCCTGTGGTTGGCAGCAGGGTTGTTTTAGGGTTTTTGGAGGGGGGGATGGCTAGGGTTTGGGTTTGAGGAAGATTAGAGAAAATGAAAGGAAACACTAAGGGCTTCACACCCACTCCTTCCCAGAGTACTAGAGCCTTCACAGCAATGGAAAAGAACTTCAGAATTTTCTCATTAATTGCTTTTTTTCATTTACAAGAGAAAGTCTTTTTATAACCCTTTCATGTCAATACAAGTTAAATCATTCATTTTAAATACATAATTGATATGGATTGTAATGTATGGCATGTGATTCTTCTTGAGAAGGCAGGGATCTCTGCATGCTTTATCTGGGACACCCAAAAAGAGAGAGTGGCTGTAATTTTCAAGCTTGTAGAGGAGGGGGACCACTTGAGAGAAGGAAAGAATGAGCGCCCCTTGATTTCTCCTGTCATCTTTGACTGGACGGCAACCTTCTTCCATCTGGAACGCATGAAGATCTTCCAATTAGAGAGGGGCAGCCAATTTCTTCTTAGATTCCTTCCTAAATTGATGTGGGCCGGCTCCTTACTCTGCTCTGGTGATGCCATGTGTCCCGGAATGGTCCAAGACATGTGTCATTGCATGATTGATGGGTCTTCTCTTGGGTCTTCAAGGTGAACCTTCTCTTGACTTATTACAGGACTCAATGAAAGAAAATAACACTTAACACTTGACCAACTCCTAGATTCCAACAATGAACCAGGCTAACTAACACAACTGGACTCGATAAGGACTCTAAGAATAAAGAAAAGGACTATCATAAATCAGAGATCCATAAGGAACCCTGAAACCTCTGTCTCAATCTGGTGTCTGCACCAATTCTTCTGGGGTGGGAAGAACTCGACCCCGTCGAGTAAGAGTTAGTTTGACTTTGGTATTTCTCTAAGAGGTTTGGGTCTATGTGTTGCAGATCTTCCCGGATAATCCACGAGTCCTCTGATTCCGACCGACCTTGCCAACGAACCAAATACTTTGGTAACCTTTATTGCGGGTCGTGACAACTTGGTCATCCAGAATTCTCTCAATCCTACCTTTTTTCTCGGGCCAATTTATGGGTGGACACTCAGGTGAGGGCTCACTCTCAAAGGAACGGTCAGATCCAAAAACTCGCTGGGTACCACTGCTGGGTCCCTATATTCTACTAAGTCTGAAGTAGTGAAAATAGAGCTAATGCCTAACCATGGAGGTAACTTTAACACACATGCATTGGTTCCTACCTTCTTTAACATTCTAAAATAATTAGCTCCACGAGCATGTAACTTTCTAACATGACATAGTTTTTCCTTAACAAAATCCTTGACTCGATTCTGGGGATTAGCCAACTTATTATCAATATTTAAGTGAATGCTAATGTCATGATGCAGGTGCTGTGCAATTGACTCTGAGACTCGTGTATGGTTGGATAAGTTGAATGGGCAGGTGAACTCAGTAGAATGTGACAAAAGTCTTTATTACTAAGACTTAGATTGACACTTAACTGAAATACAGACTTACTAAGGCATTCCTATGGAAAGAAATTTTATTGGACTCTTTGGACCTAAACCTAACAGACTGCAGACTCTCTAGGTTTGACCCTGCGTTGGTGGATGGCATGGATTCTTAAGAGGTTCCATAGGGTCTTCTGAAAGTATGTGGCAAACCGAACTGGGACTAGATCTAAGAGGTGTAGGATATCCCTAAGTAGTGAAAGGTGACTATATATTCTTTTTGGAAACACCTTATAAAATTCTCCTAAAATCTTCACTACTACCTCTTGAATGTGATCGTAAATTTTTCTAATCCAAATTGATGACCCCTTACTGATGTCTTGTTTTAAACCCTCAGCAAAAATTACATAAATCTCTTGCTCTAAATCCTTCATCAATTCCACTATTTCTAGGGGTTGCTCTATAGGGCTTAGCTCTTGGACTCCAGCTTCCTCAAGTTGACCATTTTACTCCTCCATAATCTCTTTAGCTACAAGCAATGGTTCATGTTCAACTAGGATGGTATCAATTTCTTTAGACTCAACCCTTAGATCAGACTCAGTTCTATAGACTTCTCTTTCTATATCTCCAATAGGTATAGTTTCTTCTTCCTCTAACGTGTCACTGGGCTCAAGCTCAATCTCCTTTCCCTTAGATTCATCAATAGGCTTAGTGGCTTCTTCTCCTAATGAACTAATGAACTCACAAATGTCTACCTCTACATGACTAAGGGACTCGGGACTATCGACCTCTAAATGATTATTGGGCTCAACCTCTTCGTCCTTAAAACCTTCAATGGATTCTTCCTCATCCTCTTCGTATTCATCAACTAAACTTGCATCAGCCTCATATACCTCCTCGATACAACCTATAAGGGCTTCTTGATCTCTCTCCTCATCACAGTCAATAGGTTCAGGGTTTTCTAGATTGTCAATTTGAGTAGGATCCTGAACAACTATGCCTAGGCTGTCCATGTCTAGCTTTTCCTCCCTGTGTTCAACTATAATGGTAGGAATGTGTTGGGCAAACTGATAGATAGGAATGGGCCGGATAGTAGGAATGGGTGGGGCAAGTGGGGGAATAGGAGTGGGTCGACTTATGGGAATAAACGGGGTGGTAGGGAAGGGTGGACTCTGGTGAACACATGGGACAATAAGGATGGACTGGCTAAATGAGCCTAGATTAGGACTTGACTTATTTTCAGGGTTATTAGTCCTATTAAGTGTGGCCTGATGGATGATGGGCTCCTTATGCCTATAGGACATGGATAGGTATTTCTCCCTAAGTCTAATCTTCATAGCTCTCCATGTTCTAATGGGCATCTCCCTCATTTGACGATATGCATACTCAACCTTTTCCCAATATATCCTAGCATATCGGGTTAGTTTAAGCCTAGCAAATTTTACCTTCCCTTCTTTTAACATTTCTTCCTGATCGATATATTTATCCATCATCCTTTCCCAATCAATGTAATCCTCTAGCTCTAGATCACCATCAAAAGTGGGTGCATAGGGCCGAGTGCTCCTAATGGATCTTTCTTCTGAGTCCACTAAGTATGGGTATGAGCTTCTAGGGTGATACTCAGGGGTAAAATCATAGTGATAGGTTCTCCTAGGGTCAGGATGTGGGGTAGGTAGACGAGGGTCTAACTTAGGCTCAGTCCTGATCTTACGACTTTCTTCTAGGGAGCTCACTTGATCATCCAATTGGGTCAATCGTTTAGTAATGGTCTTAAGCATAGCTCCAATGTCATTGTCCATGGGTGGGTTAGATGGGGATTGACTCTGACTGGGTTGGTATGGGCTCCGGACCGGGTTGGCATGCAGGTAAGCATACAAAAAGAAAAAAGAACGACTATTGGCTCTTAAACCTAGAGTTCAAATAAAGCATGTCAACTAAATGCTAATCAATCATCAAGTACCCTGTAGCTGGCTAGGTAGCAGGTGTGAGTGGGGGAGGTTCTTCCTGCTTAATGTAGGGGCCTAATTAGACCAGTCTTAGTTAGAGTTTGACATTTGACATTCTTCTCTGTCACTCCGCTTAAGTCGTTTGACATTTGACCTTCAGCCTTAGACACCAGGTTCCAGTCGTAAATGGAGAAAGACTCACACCAGTTTCAACAAAATATGTGAACCCGACCATGGGTATCCCTAATGCTCAATTATATCTACTGGATTTTAAAATTCGAAGGTTTGGGCTCATATGCAGGTTGATGGTTTTCTGGGTCCAGGAAGGGTGATGAAATCCCCACCTGATCTGAGATAGCGGTGCCCTTAAGTCAATTTAATGCAGAGATGATGGAACACTAAAGATTTAAGTTAATAAGTCGGGTCTCTAACCAAAAGGATGCAGCAATACATAATTTTTTTTTTTTAATTTTCGGTTATGAAACTAATTAATAGCAGTAATTAAATTTTTTTTTTTTTTGCCTATGTGTGTCACTTAAGGCCTTGCCTCAAGTCAGCCTTTCTTGCAACGGCTATGCACAGCCCTCTTGGTAGCCTACGGCACTCCCGGAACGTAGGTAGTTGGGTCAAACGTACTAAGGTACTACCGGTAGCCTCCCTTATTGGTACGTCCTTGATATTCCTACCAAACGTCCGTTGGATCAAATAGCCCGGGGTACTAACTCTAGCCTCCCTCTTTTGACTATCCCTAAATGAGCACAGTAGAGACCAAGATATACTCTTTTTTTTTTTTTTGAAATTTTTTTATATGTAAGGAAAATAAGCAAATATGGAAGGTGTGCAGAAATTTTAGCAAGCTGAAATTTTCAGCACCTATGCAAAACAACTTTCCTAATATGATGCAAGAACAAGTCCTAACAACCAGCTCTGATACCAAAACTGATGCAGAACGTAGATGAGACATAAATGCAATGAAATAATATATATATATTATATATATATATATATATTATGAGATGGCTAATTACCCAGAAAGATCAAAAACTAGTTAAACTATATTATACAAGACAAGCGAAAGCATACACTAGAACTAAAACTGTTAGAATATTAATGAAACTAGGAAAGTGAAGGTTAGGAAACCCTCAGTTAGGACATGCTCTCAACATGCACTAAATCAAAGAAAGAGAATTAGAGAAAGAATTTCATATACCAATAGTGATCACTCGAAGATTGAAACAGGAAGATCGCTCTGACAGGTTGAAAGTCCTGGATGAAGAAGCTGTCTACCGGAAAGAATCTTCGAAATATAGTTCGGGGCAAAGACGACTTCCTCTTCGGCTCGTGAATCCCTGAGAAAATAGCAAGAGGAGATGGGGGCCTATAGTTGGCAACAGGGTTGTTTTAGGGTTTCTGGAGGGGGGATGACTAAGGTTTGGGTTTGAGGAAGATTAGAGAAAATGAAAGGAAACACTAAGGGCTTCACACCCACTCCTTCCCAGAGTACCAGAGCCTTCACAGCAATGAAAAAGAATTTCAGAATTTTCTCATTAATTATTTTTTTTCATTTACAAGAAAAAGATCTTTTTATAACCCTTTCATGTCAATACAAGTTAAATCATTCATTTTAAGTATATAATTGATATGAATTGTAATGTATGACATGTGATTCTTCTTGAGGAAACAGGGATCTCTGCATGCTTTATCTGGAATGCCCAAAAAGAGAGAGTGGCTGCAATTTCCAAGCTTGTAGAGGAGGGGGACCACTTGAGAGAGGGAAAGAATGGGCGCCCCTTGATTTCTCCTGCCATCTTTGATTAGGCGGCAACCTTTTTCCATCTGGAGCACATGAAGATCTTCCAATTAGAGAGGGGCAGCCAATTTCTTCCATAGATATTTGCCAGGGGACCACATGATAAGTGTGGAAGTCAATGGGTGCCCAAAAAGTTTCCATATAAGGGTGGGTGGCATGAAGAAATGAGGAAGGAGGATGTTGGCACCTAAATTCCTTCCTAAATTGATGTGAGCCGGCTCCTTGCTCTGCTCTGGTGATGCCATGTGTCCCGGAATAGTCCAAGACATGTGTCATTACATGGTTGATGGGTCTTCTCTTGGGTCTTCTCTTGGAACTTCAAGGTGAACCTTCTCTTGACTTATTACAGGACTCAATGAAAGAAAATAATACTGGACACTTGACCAACTCCTGTATTCCAACAATGAATCAGGCTAACTAACACAACTAGACTCGACAAGGACTCTAAGAATAAAGAAAAGGACTCTCATAAATTAGAGATCCATAAGGAACCCCGAAACCTCTGTTTCAATCCGGTGCCTGCATCAGAAGACCTATGCTAGAATTAAAGAAATTAGAAGAAGATCCATTGATAACCTCAACATAATAATCTTCACCATTAACTTGTAGATTGTGAAACATGAACTAAGTATCCTATATTGATAAGGTTGGGATGGATTGGTATACTTAGGAAACAACATGATGAATGTAACTTTCCAGGATACTAACATGTCTTTGGGTGAAGAAAGTTTGCACTACCGCAACCACAATCTGACCCATGATATTCTAATACTTCTTGTAAAATGCTAGAGGAAAACCATCAGGCCTGAAAACCTTATCAGAGCTCATAAAGTTGAGGGCACGAATAACTTCTGCAGCAGTTACATCCTACTAAAGAAAGTCTCTGTCCTCTTCCCCCAAATGATGATGGAAACTGACGCTGTCATAGTTGATTTCACTCTGAGGTTGTGACCACCTAGATTCAAAATAATTCTGAAAGGTCAATCTAGTCTCACCATCTGTCTGCACACAATGCCCTTCATGAGACAAAATAGAGTTGATTCTGCTTCTTCTCCTCAGAATTGTGGATTTGTAGAAAAACCTCGAATTCATATCTCCCTTCTTCAGCCACTTGACTCAAGATTTCTGAGCCCACATAATCTTCTGTAGTTTCAAAAGGTGATGGTAACGCCGAAGTTTACTTCTTAATAGCTGAAGATCCTCATGAATTAAATCACCACATTGGTCCTTCTTATCCTGAAGATTAGCAATACAATAGCTTCTTGGCTAGAGCACTCCTGCCCTTGCCTTGTAGAGCTACAACAATATTTCTTCCCTTCCTAAAGCCACCTTATGAAAAAAATTTTGAGTTTCTGTCCTCTTCTTTTAGTCAAGAAAATTTGGATCTCTACTTAGTTCCTTCTCTCCTTTTTTTTTTTTTTTTTCCCTATATATCACCAAGAGATCTCGACAGAATTCTTGTTGACTCTAGTTCAAATAGTGAAAAAAATGACTATGTATCACCAACTGCTTTCTCTTCTTATCCAGCAAGTCACCATCATGAATCAATTTGTCTTTGAGATCTTTATTAGATATAAGCTTCAATATAGACCAAACTTTAAGAACCAAACTTAGATTTCTCAGATTTTCAACCCATCCTGTAGCTATGTTGGGGTACCTCTAACCTTTTCCTAACTTGCAAAGGTAACATCATCCAAACTTGTTTCTCCAATCTACCGGTGCTCAAATCTAAATAATCCAGAGCACTATAACTTGAGGTTTTACTCAAGGCCAATGAGGTATGGTTTGAGACAGGATTCATTAAGTACTCTTGAAGAAAAGCTAGAAATAGAAGAAATTGATCCAACCTAGCCGTAGAGGGATTCTCTCTCCAATTACTCCGAGCAAAACCTCTTCCCTTAAATTTAAATGCATGAGATAAAGATTGTCTATGAAATCAAGGAGAGCTAGATTATCTACCATGCATTTCAAGGTGCCATGCCTATCAAAAGTTGACATAGGTGATATTAAAGTCTTCTCTAATTAATCATGGTTCAGATAATCTGCTCCTCATGTCCTTTAATTCAATGAAGAAGAAGGCTCTCAAATTTCTTCCATTAGCCCCATACACTGCTATGGTGGTTAAGTTTTGTTCGATTGCCACACACCAGAGGTCCCCATAAATCGTCATGTCCTTTAATTAATCAAACCAGGCCCGGTTTAGTCACCGGTCTGGAACCAACATAAAAATAAAAAAAAAATAAAAAAGAAGAAGAAGAAGAAGAAGAAGAAAAGAGTTTCGTTTGCGGACGACGAACTCGAATCGGAAGAGGGATAACGTCTCCTTGCAAGACTCTTTGATATGTTATGATGAGTCTTATCTAAGCCTCATCTTCTCCCATTAAGCCTAATCTCCACTCCATTTAATCCCCATGAAACCCCTTTTCTGATTAACGGAGCGGTAGTAGTGATAGGGCCTGGACGACTCGGGGAGGATGTGGAGGACTTCCTTGATTCGGCCACCTACCAAAGCCAGTAAGCCTCCAACCTTCCTTGTTCATCCCAATCCACTCTTTGTTTCTATAGATTTTGGCTGGGATTCAAGATTTTGAAGATGATTTGATGTCTCTCTTTAAGGAAAAACAGAGCAAGAAATTAGCCATGTTCCACAATCCTTTTCCTGCGATCTGATTACTCTAGAACGCCAGTAAGCTCTCAACTGTTCTTCTTCTCTCCATTTCAAGCATTCCTGAGTTCCGAATCTCTCAGATTGAGCCATCAATGATAGCCGGATTAGGATGATAGTTAGGCCTCTGTTCTAACCTCTATTTTAGGGAAGGATTTGATCCGAAAATAGTTGAGACCGGTGTCTTCCTCTTCAAACACAACAATAGATCAAGCTAGAAAGACGTTTCTGCTTCCTCTAAACGTCCTTCTTGTCACCGCAAAGCCATTAGATCATGCATCGCCGGGATGTAGATGTTAGTTGTCCCCTGCCCCATGCTCTGTTTTGAGGATGAAAAATGGCTAGAACGAAACCTGTTCGAGCCGCCAGGACCACGTGGTTGTTGCACACCGATCGCGAAGACCAACAATCTGTCTTCATTCTGACTGATGGTCTTGATGATAATCACCTCTGAATCTCGTTTTCTCCAAGAAATTATTTTCGCCCCCATTTTCTAATGGTTCTGACATTCAGTGAAGAATCTCTCGGTTCCCTAATTTTGAAACTGATTGAGAACTTGTTTTGTCGCCTGAGTCCATCACTGGTGGTGCCGTCCGGCACTCTAGATCTTCACCGGGGCTAGCCTTGATCTTGTAGCGGGGTGTAGGTGATGCCCACAGGTTTGGAGCTTATAGTTCAAACCTTGAATTTTATATCATCTAATCTTAGTATTACATTTGATTTGTTCAGCATAGATGGACCATAGCCCCAGTCTTGATCAAATCTATCCATTATTTAATAAGTCAATGTAAGTAATTCTCATCATAGTTAGAATATTTCTTAAAAATTATTAAGATTTGGATTCAAGTTTTTCTTTGTACATGTTTCAATTTAATTATGTGTAAATACTAGATTGGGTAATCTTATTAAATGTTAGGTTTTGCAAAATTATCTGAAACATTATCATGTTTTGAATATAATTTAATATTTATTTATATAAGATCTATGTTAGAATTTTATAAAGCTGAATTATTAGTTTCATAAATTTTTGTTTATATGTAATTATTAAAAATTGTATCAAGTAAGCATGTATTGTTGTAATATTACTTGTGTGCTTGTTAAGATATCTGATGAATTCGTATTATAGTTTGCTTTTAATTTCTTCGTATGTAAAAGTTGTGTATTAAGTTAAGTAATATGAAACCTAAGTCAATTACAATCCGTATATATATGAAACAAGATATGACTTGTTCAAGCATATGTTATGAATCTTTAGTCATTTATGATTTGTGATAAGTTGTCCTTCTCTTTCGAAGCTTGTACAAAGGCTTATGATTGATACTAGGACCTACCTTCGTAAGAAGAATATGCAGCTATCTATTTTTGACTCCGTAAGGTTAAATGCAGTAATCCATTCTGCCCTTACCACAGGGTTTATATATGATCGTAGTTGTGACTATAAGGTAATTATCACAGTTTTAAAATGAAAGCTTTAGGTTTTTAAATTTGATATTATTATTATAAATGACATGCATTATTTTTTATTGAAAATGTTTATAAAAATGATATTTAAATATCATATTATGTATGTATTTTAAATTAAATTTAGTTGCTTCCTTGATCCCTCTAAGCATGATTAGTGGTTGCTTATTAGGTGTTAGCTTATTAAAATTTTATAGCTATTTTTGTTCCAAAGACCAAAGCATAAGCAGGACTTGGGTAAAAGTTGGCCAAGTTTTGCCTAGTTGAATTAGACAATAAGAAGATTTAGGATATTTAATGTTTTCTATATTAGTTCCCTATATTGTTTTTGTAGTCATGAATATTATTTAGATATTGACATTATGTAATCTTGATTTGTCAGTTCAAAGAAAAAATTTAGTTGGATTTAATTAATTATATGTATTCACTCTGAGCAAGATGCCTTGCATGTTAGGAATTTCTCTCTCAAGTATACGATGGATTGTTACACCCTGGATCCACCTCGAGTGATAACTCCCTCATGCAATGACTTTGAAGAAAAGATGAGGGTTCCTACCCATTAAAATTTCACTGATCAAACCATTAGAGCCCTATCAGATATCCTTTTTCTCACAAATAGGTTGCAGGAAACCTTGCAATGAAGAGGAAATTTTTGTTTCCTAGGGAATAGTTATGTCATGGAGAGAAGTATAAATGAGTTCCTTCATTGCTCTTCTTTTCATTGTCGATGTTGAGCCTCTAAAGTTCCATAAGACAATCAACATAAGAAAATGAGATTCGCTTTAGAACAAGGCAAGGATGTACAACCCTTCAAGGATGAAGACATAATGAAATTGGCTATAAGAAGCAAGAGACTCCATTTGGCAACCTCTTTATAACCTGATTTTCATCTGCTATCTCACCTAAACTATAACCTTTCCCTTCACCAGAGTTTAGAGTGTTCCTACAAACTTCTTGGCAGGATTTTTGAGAAGGAGAAGCCTTCGACCCTATTCTTCAACAATAAATCTTCCTTGCTTGCCATTTATCATTACTACTAATTAATAGGAGAGAAACAATGCCTTAATCCATTATGGCCACTCAAGCCTCAAACTTTTAGTATAGTAAGAATGAAATACTAAGATTATCATAAGTTTTTGGAATTCCAGTTTATATAAGAATATATTTGATTGGTTGCTAGTACTCAAAACCATGGAACTCCACTTCTGTAGAGAGGCTCTAGCCCTGTACCTGGCCAAAGTAAGTTTAGCATTTTCCAAAGAAATGGAGGCTTAATTTGATTCTTCCCATTTCTATTGAGACAAACATGTAGAACTAACAAATTTTATAAGAACAAACTTCTGCTCACTCCTTAATCCCTTGAGAGTGGCAACAATTAGTGGTTTCATGTGCAGTGGCCACCCCATCTAGGAGTCTTTTCTTGTTGAAGGTGATTGTTTTTGATGTTCTAGCTGATTAATGACCACTACATATCTACTGGCAAAATAGAACTTTCTACATGATCATTCAAAAATAGCTTTTTACTTGTACCTATTGATCTTGTGCTTGGATCCATAGAACCTTGTTTAGACATGCAAAAATACTTGTTAAAGTTGATGTTCTAAACATCTAATGGATTGTCATTTTTCTTGTTAGCTTTTTCTACTAATCAACCTTTCACAAATGAACTTTTAGCTAGTGCTATCAAGCTTCTTAATATGTAACTCTACACAATGAAGTAATGAAATATTGGAGGCTAGCAAAATTCTATGGACTAAAACATCATTAAGACGCATTCATGAATGAGTGTAGTTCACACACATAAATGCTTATAAATATAGTCCTGCTATAGAAAGAAAATGGGGAAGAAGTCATACCCAGACTATATCAAGCTTGATTGCAATGAAGATTTAGTCCCTAGGGTGTTAAAAAGAAGTTTTACTTGGCTCTATTATGAAGTTCGAAAAATAGGTTTCTCTAAAATATACAAATTACTATTTATCTAACTTATGATTTTGCTACTTGTATGTCAAAGAGTCAACATAACTATTCAATGTAATGCATATTTGATTGCATTCCTTCTCATTGTCCATGGGGAAAGATTTGGTTGTATATTCCATATAGTAGGCTAGTTGTCCTCATAACCAAGAAGAATAGAAGACTAACCCCTAAAATCTTGTTTGTCCAAATAAACAAACCAAATAAGGTATTGTGAGGAACAATAGCTTACATTCAATCAATTGTATGTCAAAGTTCTCTAACTGATCCAAATTTGAGCTAGTTTCATTGAATGATAAAAAAAAAGCTAATTATGAGTGGTTTGCTAATAGTTCGATATATTTTTTGTTTTACAAAAATAAGTGGAAACTCAATCATCAAATTCAATTCATCCCATACAAAGCAGTAAAATTAAATTTCCTTTGGTGATAAATTAGACCTCAAACCCAAATATTGGGAATAGTAGTCATTCTTCATTTTGCAGAAAATTTTAAACTCAAAAGTTTATTTCTCATTCTTTACTGACTTCTTGTGGAAGCACAAGATTCATTCAATGCACATAGGTATGGTAGTCTCATGGTCTAGTGTGAATTGCCATTGCTCCCACCATGGAGATGACATGGGCATTTCAGATGATAAGTTTGTCGGTCTCAAGGTTCATAATCACTGATTACAAGAGGCTTGAAGAAAGCTTTTGAAAAGTATATGGCCATACAGTGCCAAAGATTTAGTATAAGATCGCTTGCTATCAGAACATAACTTTTCTCCATGGAAGGTTAAATTCTGTGATCTTGATTCTTGATTTTAATTAAAGCTTTCTTTACATTTCGAGTTAGACTCTTCTTCTTGTTATTTTGGGCTTGTGATGGATATGAAAGTAGACTATTTGACTAATGAAAAATGTTTGCTTCTATTTAGGCTATGTGGTTTGGTTTTTATCTTTTTGAATGAGAAGAATAGAAATTGGAAGATATTCTGACACCTTAGTTTGCGAATCCTGAAGATAAGCATATTTCTTATAGTATATACTAAAATATCAAACTTTAGCCAAGCGAAGCACATTGCATAAATATTCGGAATTTGGATGAATTTTTTTTTTTTTGGAAGAAACATGGATGGAATAATTTACTATATAATTATTTTAAGTTTGACAATTTGAGAATATAAAATGAAGGGAATAAAACAAGGTTGATGTTCAATTCATGGCTGTAATTCTCTGCACTACGGATTACACCAAAACTAAAGTTCCTTCAATGTGACGCCTTCATATCTTTGGTTGTAGCAGAACACCATCTGTACCAATGGCTTGACTTAGCATCTGCAGAGTGGCTCTAGACCTATCCCCCTTGGCTTGACTTAGCATCTACCAAGTGGCTCTAGACCTGTCTCCCTAGCCATAGTGAGTTTGGCATTTTTTAGGAAAATGAAAACTTAATTTGATTCTTCCCAATTCCACCAAGGTAAACATGTAGGAGTGGCAAAGTTTGTAAGTACAAAAATCAACTCTTTAATCCTTTGAGAGTGGCAACGACAAATGGTTTCATGTGCAATGGCCACCCTAACTTTAATGAGTCATTTCCCATTGAAGGTGACTATTCTTAATATTCTAGCTGATTAATGGCAATAGCATATTTGCTGGCAAAAAGTATGTTCCACATGATCGCTTGATCTTGTTCTTTGATCCATAGAACCTTGTTCAGACATGAAAAAGTACTTGTTAATTTTGGTGTTCTAAACATCAGAGTGGATTGTCATTTTGCTTGTTGACTTTTCTGACTTACCAACCTTCCACAAATGAATTTTAGCTGGTACCATAGAGCTTCTTAAGTGGCAAATCTGCAGAGCAAACTAATGAAATATTGGAGGCTAGCAAAATTCTATAAATTAAAAATATAACATGTTCATGAATGAGCATAGTTCACACATATATATGTATATAATTATAGTCCTGGTACAGAAAGAAAACAGGGAAGAAGTCATACTCAGACTATATTAAGCTTGATTGCAATGAAGATTTAGTCCTTAGGGAATTAAATAGAAATTTTACTCTGCTCTATTATGAAGTGTTGTATATTTCAAACAATAGGTTAGTTCTCCTTGCAACCAAGAAGAATAGAAGACTAACCCCTAAAACCTGGTTTGTCCAAATAAGTTACTATGAGGAACAATAACTTACATTGATTCAATTGTATGTTAGAGGTTCTTTAATTGATCCAAATTTGAGCTAGTTTCATTGAATGATCAAATAAGCTAATAATGAGTGGTTTGCTAATAGTTCAATACACACACACACACACACACACACACAAATAAATGGACACTCAATCATCAAATTCAATTTGTGCCCTTCAAAGGTGTAAAATTAAGTTTCCTTTGGTGATAGACCTCAAACCCAAATATTGGGAATAGTAGTCATTCTTCATTTTGCATAAAATTTTAAAATTCAAAAGTCTATTTCCCATTCTTTCCTAACTTGTTGTGCAAGCACAAGATTTATCCAATGCACATAAGTATGATAGTCTCATGGTCAAGCGTCAGTTGCCATTGATCCCACCATAGAGAAGACATGGGTATTTCATATGATAAGTTTGTCACGAGGTCTCAAGGTTCATAATCATTGATTACAAGATGTTGGAAAAAAGCTTTTGAAAACTATATGGCCATACAATGCCATAGATTTAGCATAATCATAGACACTGCAAAAGAATAGGATAATATATCATCATCATAGCCCAATTGGTTGTCCAAAAGTGTATATATGATATAATCATTCAAAATATATAGACCAACCTAGAAAACAAATTAGGAAAAAAGCCATATAGAACTATATCAAGCCTGATTGCAAAGAAATTTTGTATTATTATATAGAACAGAATCTTGTTTTGCTCCATTACAAGATGCCAAAGAAAAAAAAAAAAAAGACTTCTCTGAAATTCATAAGGTACTATTTATCTTACTTACGATTTTGCTGCATATGTGTTAGCTTGCGTATTGCCATTAAAATCCTTTCAGTGAAGGAATCCATGTAACCATCTAATATGATGAGAATATGTTGCCCAATGCGATGGCAATACAATAGAGTGATACAGCTCCAAAAGCCAGCTATGAATGAAACTGCAACTATTGCAAAGAAGATGGCATCATCGATGCTGCTATCATTATGGTTCTCTCCTTTAAGTGGCGCAGTTGGACTTGAGTCAGATGTACATGTCTTCTCTAGTGGTGGCCCATGCAATCTAATATTTCCCTCATAGCTACTCACATCAAATGTGGCAAATTGGTCTTTGAAATCTGGTGTACATCCAGATAAGTTATTATAAGCAACAGAGAAGACCTCCAAGAACATTAGTTGAGTCAATTGCCAGGGTATCACACCACTTAATTGATTGTGTGATACATCTAAGCTCTCAATCTGATTGAGTTTTGAGAAAGTTTCAGGGATTGGACCTGTTAACTGATTGCGTGATAGATTCAATTGTATAAGACTATCTAGATTTCCAATTTCTGGTGGGATGCTTCCTGTCAGCTTGTTTGCAGACAAATCAATTGCAGACATTAAATCCAAATGATTTGTTGGGTAGGCATATAGGTTACCTTTTGTGATAAGCTCTACCACTATCAGATTCATAAAAATAAATACGTCAAAAGTGGCATCATAGAATCCATCAACAAAAAAGTACATGATCAACTGGTTTAGAGGCACATATGGATATAATAAATCAAGTCTCCTGAATTGCATTTTACCAAAGCAAGAAGGTATTGATCCTGAAAGATTGTTTTGTGAAAGGTCTAGAACATGTAAAGATTGTAGCTTGCATAGCTCAGCTGGCACAGGACCTTCAAGTAAATTTCCTCTAAGATCAAGAATCTCCAAATACATTTCGTCTCCTATCTGTCTTGGCAGTTTACCTGAAAGTTGGTTATTGCTGACATCCAATGCTGTAAGGTTTGAAATATTGAAATAACTGTTTGGAATGGGGCCTGTCAAAGCGTTCCCAGCAAAGTTGAGAATCATGGATGATGAGAAACAATGAGGTAATGACCCCGAGAGGTTATTATGCGATAAGTCTAACACCTGAAGATGTGTTAGATTACATAAATGGTGTGGTATTTGGCCATGAAAATAATTTCTTCCAAGATTAAGGTACTTTAGAGTGGTAGCGAGTCCAATACTCTTTGGTATTATACCTGATAATTGGTTGCTATGGACATCCAATACAACTAACTGCTGATAGGTTGACAGATTGCTCGGCAATGTTCCAGTGAACTTGTTTCCATTTAGATAAACATATGAAAGCCAAGCATGACCATAATTTATCGCAAATATCATCCCACTCATGTTGTTGTTGGAAAGCTTCAAGATAAACATATCAGTGCAATCAATCAATAGGCGAGTTGGTACTTCACCAGACAAATTATTATTGGACAAATCCAAGGATGTCAACCAACTCATGTCACCGAATGAGGAAGGGATATTTCCGGTTAGATAATTTGAGGATAAATTCAGGAATTCCATATTTGGAAATATTGTGCCAATATTTGTAGGGATCGATCCGTTGAGGAAATTCATAGAGAGATCACATGCAATCATACTTTCTTTTGGATGCTCTAGCAATTGAAATGTACCTATTATTGAGTTATTTCTCAAGTTCAAAAATCCTAGTCTGGTTAGATTTTTGAACAACCAAGTTGGAAACTTTCCTGACAGGTTATTGTGGGAAAGATCAAGATATTTTAACTTGTATTGAGAAGCAAGAAAGGCTGGAGTTGCAAGGGGGTTCATGTCAAGTTTGCAATTGGATAACCTGAGGACCCATAGTTGGAAGGAGGGAGCAAACTTTCCACCATCAAGATGTATCAATAATTCCTTATTGCCAGAAAATGTGATACCTTCTAGCTTTGAAAGATTAGCAAATGACAAAAATAAGAAATGCCCATCAAATCGGTTGTAAGAAAGATCCAGATACTGCAGTGAAACTAGAGCCGCAAAGGTATCTGCTGGAATATTACCCATCATGTTGTTATAAGAAAGATCTAAATATCGAAGAGAACCCAATTTCCTTAGAGATAAAGGAAGACTTCCATTAAGTAGGTTGCTAGAAAGATCCAACTTATGCAAGTTCTGTAGTCCACTGAACACTGCAAAAAAAATAAAGAAAATAAAAATAAAACTTTTTGCTCCATAATATGAACAAGGAAATAAAACTTTTTGCCTACTTCTATTTTCTTTTCTTTTTTTTTTTGACTTTGGTGAGTCAACTTGGCAACTCAGGTGAGTCATACATGTTTAAACAAATATTAAATATAAAAATAGAATAAATTAAAAAATGTTAAATCTGAAAGTAATCAAGAAAGGAATATTTGAAAATTATAATAAAATAATATCCATTTAAAATTTGTATGCTGCACTCATCAATTATAGTTATTGACTAAATATGGCTGCACATGGTGTGAACATAGCATATTTGATGGAATTAATATTTAAATGTACAAGAAAATGATGCAAGTAAAAGGCACAAGTGGCTTGAGATCATAAATTAAAACTCATTTTAACTTGCTAAAGCCAACTTAGAAACATCATTTGATTAAAATTAGGAAACATGAGTTTGATGAATACTTGACAAGTTGACCAAGTCAAGAATGAGTTTGGCCGAACGTCATAATTCTATTCTAAATCTTGACAAGTGATATCAAATTTTGACTCATCACATTGAAAACTTGAATTGGCTTGGCCAAGTCAACCAGTCAAATGACCTAAGTTTTTATCTTTGAATATGGAGAAGTTTGCTAGCTTAAAAAAAAAAAAAAAAAAGGAATATAGAGAAACTCTTTGTCAAAGGAATAAGTATTATACCTTGTGAAGGCAATAAACCAGTTAGATTATTTTCATCCAAACGTAAGACATTAAGGGAAGATAAGTTTCCCAAAGCTCTGGGTATCCTTCCTATGAGCCGATTATATCCAAGATCAAGCACTCTAAGCTTCTGCAATCCTTGCAGGCCTATAATAAGGAGCCATAGATATCAATTAAAAATACAATATAAACCATTATATTTAATGTGCTAATGATCTCTTGACAAAAATAGTTACAAAGGACTCTGTAAGTTAAAATTATTACCTTCCACATTAAGTGTACCATTTAGCATGATTCCTCTTAGATTCAAGGTATTGAGTGAAGATAAATTTTTGAAAGATGATAGAATACTTCCATTGAGGTTGTTATAGCTGAGATCAAGGATCTCCAACTTGCTCAATCCTGAAATGACTGTTACATACAAATTCCCAAAGAAAGAGAATCTAAGTCCAAAATAATTACGACAAGAAGAAAAGAAATATGAACAAATCGAAATTAGGCTAACAAGTTGGATAAGAGAGAGGCTGATGCATCTTTGATAGCAATTCTACAATTTGACTGCTAGACAAATCAAGCTATCTAGGCTTTAACAAACAGCTAATTAAATCTTGCAAGGCTCAAAAGCACAAGCTTTGATACTCGTTTAGTGCTATTGTTCAGGTCATTCTCTCCTAGAGGCAACAGTATCTCCCTCTTCCCATGTAAGTGGTGAACAGTAATTTTGGTGAATTTGAGAAGATCTAAGCTTTAATAAAGAGTTTGATGAAAGGTTGACTCATGAAAGTTATAATTCTGTTCTAAAGCTTGACAAGTGAAATGAAATTCTCACTTGCTAGACTAAAGTTGATTTGGATTGGCCAAGCCAATCAGTCAAATTATCTAAGTTTTTAGCTTTGAATATGGGGAAATTTGCTAGCTCAAAAAAAAAAATTTGATAGCAATTCTACAATTTGACTGGTAGACAAATCAAGCTATCTAGGCTTTAACAAACAGCTGATTAAATCTTGCAAGGCTCAAAAGCATAAGCTTTAATACTCATTTAGTGCTATTGTTCAGGTCATTCTCTCCTAGAGGCAACAGTATCTCCCTCTTCCCATGTAGGTGGTGAACAGTAATTTTGGTGAATTTGAGAAGATCTAAGCTTTAATAGAGAGTTTGATGAAAGGTTGACTCATGAAAGTTATAATTCTGTTCTAAAGCTTGACAAGTGAAATGAAATTCTCACTCGCTAGACTAAAGTTGATTTGGATTGGCCAAGCCAATCAGTCAAATTGTCTAAGTTCTTAGCTTTGAATATGGGGAAATTTGCTAACTCAAAAAAAAAAAAGAAGAGGAATATGGAGAAACTCTTTGTCAAAGGAATAAATATCATACCTTGTGAAGACAGTGAACCAATTAGATTATTTCCATCCAAATATAAGATATTAAGGGAAGATAAGTTTCCCAAAGCTATGGGTATCCTTCCTGTGAACCAATTAAATCCAAGATCAAGCACTCTAAGCTTCTGCAATCCTTGCAAGCCTATAATAGGGAGCCATAGATATCAGTTAAAAGACAATATAAACCATTATACTTAATGTGCTGATTATCTCTTGACAAAAATAATTATAGAATACTCAGTAGTTAAAGTTATTACCTTCCACATTAAGTATACCATTTAGCATGTTGCCTCTTAAATTCAGGGTTCTAAGCAAAGATAGATTTTTGAAAGATAATGGAATACTTCCACTGAGGTCGTTATAGCTAAGATCAAGGATCTCTAACTTGCTTAATGCTGAGATGTCTGTTAGATACAAAATTCCCAAAGAAAGAGAATCTAGATCAAAAATATTTACATCAAGAGAATAAAAAATATGAATGGACTGAAGCTGGAGTGACAAGTTGGATGAGGAAAAAACTGACCCATCTGTGATAGCGATCCTACAATCAGATTTTCAGACAAGTTAAGATGTGTGAGCATGTGAAAGGAGGAAAAAATGCTGAAATTCAATGGCCATTTTGAGAATTTCCAATATAGAAATGAATCAGACTCTATAAGATTCGAAAGCATGAGCTTCGATACTTTTCTTGTGCTATTGTTGCAGGTGACTCTCTCCCAAAGGCAACAGTCTCTCACTCTTCCCCAAGTAGGTGGTGGAGTATGGTTATGGTGAAGGAGAGAAGATCTGAGCTTTAACAGAGCTTCATACTCCTCCAAAGGACACCCAAGGCTAGGACTGTAGTGGCAGAGGATTACAATCAATGAAGACCATAACAAAAATGCTAGCCTTAAGTAGGTGACAGAGAGGTAGCAACTCTCCATAGGGAGTGAATGTTGTAATCTAATGATCTAATCTACTTTTACTTCTAAATTCATCCTTGGACAATTTATAGACAGCATGAAGGTATGGAAATATGAGTCGTTGGTTAAGTCAATGTAGGATAGAGGTATGGAAATATGAGTCGTTGCATAAGTCAATGTACTGTGCAATTTTCATAAATGTCACGTTCGGTTTTTTAATGCCTAGACTCACCTCTTTAAAGAGGAAAGAGATTCGGCATAGACTCCAGCAAGAAAGTAATTATTAAAATTGTAATAGAAAAGGACATAACAAGTGAATTTGAGATCGAGTGGAGTTTTTGTGGTGCAAACCTCATCTTATCTCTTTTCAAACCAGCAAGTCCAAGGAAACATGGAATCAAAGTACTCATCATGACTTTTCCAAACCTCATCTTCTCCGTGGAAAAGCTATCCGGAGCCATTAATTCGACCAAAACTTTTCCGAAGGAATTGGTTCTCGAACAACAAGACCGTAGGCCAAAGAGTCCATATTTGAATGTACCATGTAAAGATCAGTGAAGAAACAAATGTGTGTGTGGAACCATTCTTTGTTGCACTTGATTTTATGGATGTTAAGCACGCATGTCCATAACATATACCCTTCACTAGCTCAACATCTCATCTATCAGTTACTCGGTTCTCCTATCATCATCATGGGAGACAAGATTTGGCTTTAAAATCAAAATCTTTGTACCATGTTTGCCCCTTTTCTTGGTGTAGATGCTTGTAGTTCCTCTTTCATTTGGGCTTGATCTGTTGCCTTCTTTGTGGGGAAAAAAAAAAGGATATTTTGTTGTTGTTTTTTTTTTTTTTTTTGGCCAAGGTGTGAATATAATAGGTTACGAAGCATGATGGGATGACTAAAAAAACTAGCCTATTGAAGGCGCTAAAGTTCACCTCACATCTCGACCTGATTTGATTCATCGACAAATTTTTATTTCTTTCCCACCAACAATTTTAAGGAGATCCAAGTCTTCTGCCGTTGGCAAAGTCCACGAGTCGGCACAGCAAGCCTTCTCTTTAGTTTGTTCCCTTCAAAATACATTGATCTTCATATGGCTCGGAACTTGAGCCCAAAGCTCTGCCAAAGATCTCTTTTCTTTAGTTAGAAGATCTCAAAGTATTTGCGGGCTGGTAACGTATGTATAAGAGATAACGTCAATGGGTCTGTTTAGGCTGATGAGTCCCATTGCGACTGACGTCGATTTGTATAAATTGCGAAAAGAAAATCATACAAGTTTCGTAACAGCAATAAATAAATGACAAACAACATGTTGGCGAAATCTTTCCTGCTCGACCACAAAATTTCCAGGTTGGGTCGAAGTCATCCCAAAACTTCCACAGAATTCAATAACTCTCTTTTAAATCTTAATAATTGGTGCTGGTCTAGATTAGTTAAAGTGACTCTTAGACTGAATATACACAAAGTATATTCCTTCCTCCAACGGAATCTTAAGGCATGCCTTAGGTAAGAGCATAAAATTTTAATTTTTTTTTATAAATTTTTTGTGAGCAATTTAACGTAGAGGCCTCATATCTCTCCCTCTTCAGCATTTTTCATGTGTACGTGGCATCGTGAAGAGTGGCTACGACAACTGCGCTCGTTTTTCCAGACTTCTCTTCTACATTATCTTTTAAAATATTATTTCCTCTAAAATTGTATTATTATTACGATTATTTGTTCTCAATCTCTGGCTTTTTTTTTTTTTTTTTAATTTTGGGTACAATCTTTGATTGCTTAGTGCAATTTGCTGCATGAAGTACTTGTATTAGTTATTATACACACATATCGTGTTAGTAATAGCCATCAATATTTTAATATTTATTAATTAAATGTTAATATTTTATTGTTAATATTAAAATATTTTTTATTAATATTATTGTACATATTAATAATATTTAAGTAATAGTAATATTTATATTATTTACTAAATATTAATAATATTTGAATGTAGCATGTTAAGTTCAGAGAAGAAACAAGTATGTGGGTGGAACCATTCTTTGTTGCACTTGATTTTGTGGATGTTAATCATGCATGCACATAACATATACCCTTCACTAGCTCAACACCTCATCTATGAGTTACTCGGTTCTCCAATCATCATCATGGGAGACAGGATTTGGCTTCAAAAACAAAATCTTTCTGCTATATTAGGGAGGGTGATTAGGTAACAACAGTTTGGTTAGCTCCAGCTACCCTCCATTTTAACTTGCTTTTTGAAGATCACCTTACTAAGCCGGCCCAGTTAGCCCATCTTTTTCTTAGTGTAGTTGCCCAGTTCGCCCATCTTCGAGCAGTAACAGTGGGCTCCCGTTCGCCGTCGCCGCCGTTTGAAGATCCCATCCGCTAACAGGAAGGAAGGAACCTGCCGTCTTATTAGTTATTATATGTTAAAAGATATCAAAAATGATCGAGTGTTATTTTATTATTGATTAAATTTAGTTTACTGCAAAGCCCGATCTTCACAATCGACTGAATCGTCAAGTCAATGAATCGGAGCGATGCGTACGCAAGTGTGCAGCTTCTCTTGGTTTTCTTAGGAAATTGCATGCCAGCCCTCTCTCTGTTGGCCAAAGAGAAAATTTCGGTCTCCCAGTCTTCCCTGCGCTGGCGCCGACTATTAATTAAATAATTCTCTCTCTCTCTTATACGGCAATGACGCGTTTGAAATCAAATGCTACTGTTACCATGCCAGCCTGTCTGTCAGTTCCAAAATAATAACAAAAAAAACTTCCTCTCATTACAAAAAGATAATATTAAATTTTCTATCCCGGGCCTCAGTCCACGAAACTTAATCTTTTAATTCCTTTTTTATAAACAACAATACATCCCACTCTTAGCCAAGTCTTCCGCTTCTCATTCAGAATATATATATATATATATTTCATCTTTGGCCTCATCCCTCCAAAACTTTCTTAAATTATTCTACTCTTTTGTGAGGGACCACGATGGTTACAACAGCCACGGAGGATATTAATATTAAGCATAATATAAACTGCTGGCCTCTTTCCTAACATCTTAAATTTTTAAAATTAATTAATTAGTTATTTTTGGTAAAATATAATTATTTTACATATTTATCTTTATAAATAAATAAAGTTCCATTGATAACATCATAACTTTGCTTTTCACACCAATGCCCTAATTATAATTATTTTCTTTTGCATGTCTTTCTTGTAAATATTTGAAATTATTTATATATACTCTAAATTTTCTACTTGCATATAACCTTTTAAATTATTTCATTTCATATATTTAATAAGAGAAGATATGTAAAAGAAATAACTTATAAAAATATACATAGATAATAAATTTATGAGGATATATAATTAATTTTAGATATCTATAAAGGTATGCATGTAAAAAAATAATTATTAGAATATATATACAAATGACAAATTTATAAAAATATACACATAATTTTAGATATATATTTATAAAGATATAAATATAAAATATTTAAAAATATATTATGTACATCTAAAACTTAAAATTATAGGATAAAATCTATGTTGCTTACAATAGTCTAATCATCAAAGCATGTGAACTTTTAGTATCCTCTTTATTGATGCAAATTTTGATTATTTATAATTATTCATGTGGCTTTACATTAATTGAGCATTTTTAATTCTCTAAATGAATCAAGCAGCTTTTACAAAACTATAAAAAAACAAGATGGTTTCCATTTATCCAATAAAAGTTCTAGTCTATTGCTTTCCACATTATTAGACATCAAAATCTAATTTAAGTTAATATTTTAAAATAACCCATTGAAAAGAGCGGCGGTGCATGAAGCATAAGTTACGTCAAAAATTTGTTAACTATGTACTTAAATCTTTCTTCTCTTCAAATTACTCTCAAATGAATAAATTAACTAAAATTGTTTGCCACTTATTTATCTGAAAATTAGTTAACATTTATTTGTATCATATGTTAATAAACTAATAATGGTATACCTAATGACTAATCGTTATGTTTTTGCTGAAAATAAATTTTCTTCTTAAAAAGTTAACAAGCACTTCAATAAATATAACCTTAGTAATAAGGCTCATGATAAGAGCCATTATCTTCGTTCGTGACGCAGCAACGAAATAGAACTTCTAGGCATGGAGAAGAAGGATGGAATAGCAATTAGAGCATGACAAGTTTATGGCGCCTACTGTGCACATATATTTTTAGTTTTTAAATAATATTATTTATTTAACTAAATAAATAATAAATATAATAAAAGGATTCAAAAAATTTACTTCTTCCTTAATAGCCACAAGCTTTAAGTAATACACACAAGGTGAAAAATACATATACCACGTAATAAAAATTTTTATTTAAATAAATAAATAATAAAATACAATAGCAAGGATTCTATTCTATCGTCTCTTTTTGATGTGATTAGAAGAATTGATGCATTTAGAGTTTCTTATATCTTTTAATGATCTAAATCAAAGATAATGATTTCTAAGAAGAAGGCTGGTTAAAAAAATTTATGTGACAAAGGATCATAAAAAAAAAAAGATACGAAAGGAAATCATTGTGCTCGCCAGTCTTTTTGCCTGGCAAAATAAGAAAGAGAAAAAAAAAAAGAAATCTAAAAGAAAAGTTTTGATTGTAATATGTAGGCTCGACTGTCCGTCCAAAATATTTTTGTCAAGTGGTTAAGAATTAAAAGAATTAATTTATTGCAATATCAAAGGAAGAGGAGTTTAAACAATGGTAAATTGTCATTGTTACCATCTTGTATTATAAAAAAAAAAAGCTTGTTATGGTCCATCGCATCTACATCCAAGAAAAGACAAGGAAAAAAAAAAAAAAAAAACCTAATAATATGTCCATGCATAATATTTTAACCCTGTAATCTTTGAACATGGAAAGCAAAAGGAGATGGCATGGCATGGAGCCATAATTCTACGCGCGTGGTAGGTGGTAAGCAATTTTTTCAAGCCTGTGGTCCATGTAAACTTCAAAGAAGACTAAGGTACGAAAATAGCTTAGTCATCTTTATTAGCCTCTATTTCAATTGGTAGGGTCAGGCAGAATATCACTGCAAGTAGCTAGTTTCGTGTAGGTCTCATCACTTCAGAGAAAGCCAAGAAATACAAGAAGTCTAATCATCCCAACCCTCTAGTTAAGCTTAGAATTATGAAGGTCTTATCATTTTAGAGAAGATTAAGAAATACAAGAAGCTTGGTCACCCCAACCCTCTAGTTACGCTTAGAATTATCTAGAGTATGTCTCATTCTTTTAGAGAAGACTAAGAAATACAAAAAGCTTGATTACCCCAACCCTCTAGTTAAGCTTGGAATTATCTAGGGAGCTTAGTCATCCCAACCCTCTAGTTAAGCTTAGAATTATTTAGGGTAGGTCTCATCACTTCAGAGAAGACCAAGAAATACAAGAAACTTGGTTATCCCAACCCTCTAGTTAAGTTTAAAATTATCTAGGGTAGGTCTCATCACTTTAGAAAAGGACAAGAAATATAAGAAGCTTAGTCATCCCAACCCTCTAGTTAAGCTTAGAATTATTTAGGATAGGTCTCATCACTTCAGAGAAGACCAAGAAATATAAAAAGCTTGGTCACCCCAACCCTCAAGTTAAGCTTGGAATTATGTAGGGTAGGTCTCATCACTTCAAAGAAGACCAAGAAATATAAGAAGCTTGGTCACCCCAACCCTCAAGTTAAGCTTGGAATTATCTAGGATAGGTTTCATCACTTCAAAGAAGACCAAGAAATATAAAAAGCTTAGTCATCCCAACCCTCTAGTTAAGCTTGAATTTATTTAGGGTAGGTCTCATCATTTAAGAGAAGGCCGAGAAGGCCAAGAAAAAGAAGAAGCTTGGTTTTCCCAATTCAATTATCTACTTCTTGCCAGAAGGAAAGGACTTTTGAATTTAGGCTACGGAGTCCATCTTGAATCAGTTCTGCCAGGGAACATCAGAGCAAGATATCTGAAAGATATCCACCGTGTTTGTGGGAGTAGCTTAGCTAATATTTAAATTTATTCTCATTATTTGGTTGTCCAAGGACAGCTAACAAAGCACAAAACTGCTGCCAAGTCATGGATCAATAGTGTTTAGAATAAAATCAACTTCTAGAGAGAGAAAAAAGAACTTTGACGGTGGTCGTTGTTCAAAAGAACGGTGTTTACTTGACAAAAGTGGAGAGCATGATGGAGGATGCCATTAGAACAAGAAGATGGTTCTGACCGGAGACTATCCATTTCACACATCTGATGTATTAAATAAATAGACGTTTAAGGCAGGCGCAGACTCTACCATCCATTTAATAAGTCAAGCACTGCTCAGCCGTGTATTCAAACTAATTCCCGAAACCATGGTCCTTTTCCAAGTCATGTATTTTTTTTAATAAAAAGAAAAGAAACAAATTTTTCTATTGTATTACTAAGGAAAATATGGAAAGATAAGGACGTATATTTCTTGAACCATGGAACAAAGAGTCATGTTTCTTGAGACACTGCAGTTGTAAAATTGCAAAGTTGGTAGAGTACATTGAGAACAATGTCTCCAAGTTGGAAGGAGCAGGTCTTTAATGGCTTGGAGAGGTAAGGAGGTCTTTAACAGCTCAATGAAGTTGTTGAATCTTTCCTACGACGTTTGACATCAAGACCAAGAACTTTCAGTTTCTTTTGAATTCTAACATGTCTGCAAAAGGCCTGATTGGAAGGAGCAGAATTAAGCTCAAACCCGCATGATTTCAAAATCCAACGTATATAGCAGAATTAGGTGTCTAATAAGAATGAGTAAAGAGGTCTCCCCTTGGAGACGGTGGAAGGGGATGGAGGAGGAGAGATGAAACCCTAGTTGCTTCATTTGAAGAACCTTGATAAAAAAAAAATGTATCTATTCCATCCTTTTTTTTTTTTTTGAATCTTAAATTATTTTTTGAGTTCCTAGCTAACAAATACCATATAAATTCGACAAATGCCTACTGCACTCCACTTATTTGAGTTAATATATCAACAAAAAATTATCGCTAAGCTCCTGGTTGGCCTTAAATTCATTATCAGTTCCCATCTTACATCCTTTTTTCTTTTAAGGGAAAAAAATTAAAAATATTTGTACTACACCCTTCTTGTGAAGTCAGCAACCTTGTCAGCAAACAACTTATAAATAATTAAAGCTTCATCAAGGGACCCAGCAACAATTTGTCCTTGTAACACAAACTTAAGTTGCCATCTGCAGATTAGGTAAAATTACTTATGTCTCCAATTACAACCTTATACAAGGTCGGTAACTCTCAGCTTGCTTACTTTATAATCAACATATTGAGGAAAAATACTTAAAAAATCTCCTTGAGTAAAATGTAAATTATTTACTAGTCTCATGGGTAACTAACCTAAAAATTCACACTAATAATTGGCTCCTGTAGTGCAACTGCATTAGATCTACTTGTAACTACCTTTCAATCCTAGCTTGTTACTACCAATCAATCCTGGGATGCACATCTGCTCATGGAGAAGGTTTTATTGCATACTCATATTTAATCATGAAATAAAAGTTTACTTCCAAATCTCTCACCTTTTATTCATTTAATAGCAGCATGAAAATAATTTCCTGGTAATTCTCAAGCTCAAGAAACAAAACTTTCTCTTCTACTTCTCTCTGCTAATTTGTATGACACATTCCTGAATGGTTTTGAATTAAAAGGTTAGATGTCACTTAATTGCATGTGATTATTAAATCACCTGAATTGGAGAAATGGACTTATTTTGAAATCAAATAGTAACCAAGCTCAGTTTTTTTTGTGGTTCTAATCATATATGTACCCCCCAAACTTCATTGGGACGATTTCATTTAACAAAGATTTTTAACTAATTATGAGGTTGGCAAGCGCAAATAATCTTATGAGATTCTCTCCTTGCCCTTCAAGTGATGAACCTGTCCATTGGGTTACTCTTGTGAGTGAGTGGTAACAACAACAACAACAACAACAACCTGGATCCCAAACTAGTATATGGCACCGTCTGATAGCATCTAGAAATCCAGTAACAAAGGGTCTGTACAAATAAATTAACACTAATACCATCAAAACCAATGGAATACACTAGCACGATCAAATTAATACCTACCAATTATATACAACCTGCAAATCTTCAACCACACAAACATGCCCTCCAAATATATATTTTAGTATACATGGATGTTTTATAACTGGTTCCATAGAGTTCGTTAATATGAGTAAATGTGGACTGCATCATTCTACAACCAATTGAATATTCCAAGTCAGAGAGACCATCATCATATATGTCTTTCCCTTGATTCTTAATTCATATAAATGAAAGAAGAAGAAGTATACAGAGTAGACCTCGTTGGTAGATGGGCAGGATCAGGGTCAGGTGGGAAATAATACGAGCCGGACATTTATTTCAAACGGGTAACCTTTCAGACCCAGACCCGACCCAGAGACTTAGGAAACAGTCCAGACTGGCCTAACCGGGTTGAGATGGTATTAGGTTATGGGTTGCTCGATCATTTGCAAACCTGACTACAAATTAATGTTCTAGAAAGCATCCCAAATACATAACTGATAGAAAACATGTAGCTAAGTCTGCATCATCTCTTCCCTAATTCTTGTGCTGATCGCACTTTTACTTAGGCCATCAACCAATAAATCTCTGCCTACGTTCTTGCATGACATGGGAATACCGAGCCATCACAGAGGCAATTTTCTGAAGGCAGACATGTCCACCTAGCATTTGAAGGAACAAATCAAAAGTTAGAAGCTACAATACAATTGCATCCATGCAAGATTTCTCGCATCTCAAGGTTATAGGAATAATAAAATTTTTTGGGTACTAAAAAGATTAATCCAAATAATATAACAAATCTAGTACTTGCAACTATCCCACATAAAAGATAACAAGACTCCTTAACCAAACTAAGGGCTACCATCCCCAGCAATCAAATCATGAATCACAGAGATGAACGGTTCCTCATTTTAGATGTTAATGATGATAAGATTTAAAATTTTTTTGTTGCCTTATTCCCAGTCACATTGGCTCTGCCTTCATTGCTGAGCTCGGCAACATGCAGGTTTGCACAACAAAGTTGGAAGAGGTTGCCAAAAGACGGATGGAGGTGGACAAAGCCCCAAGTTTCTCTATGCGATACTTGAAGCCCTGGAACTTGGCGCTATTGGGAGATAAATTAAACCCACACTCAAATCTATTTAGTTTTACAGTCTAACTTTTGCTCCATGCCCGATCTATTGAAGGATTGAATCTGTTCAGGTAAGAAAAAATTCATTGGCTTTGAGTCAGGCAGAAATCAGGTCTGGGCATCTATCAGGTATCATATTATATTCTGAAATATTAATCAAGCTAAAACAATTTATGTTTTGAGAAGCCTATCAACCAAACATTCTTTTTGATCTACCACTAGAGAAGGAAGTGAAACAAGTACTAAAATTCTGCGGATGCCCTTGATCCCTTGAACAATTTTGACCTGCCACCAGGAAAGGAAGTGGAACAGGTTCTAAAACCTTGGCTAGACTTTTGCTTTGCCATCAGAAAAGAAACTGAAAGGTACTCCATAAAACCGTCATTTACCATAAAAGTTGAGCCGTTTTCAGAAACGATATTAATTTTTATCAAATTAATAATTTTGAGAAGAAATAAAAGATTTTATAAAAACGATATTAAAATAAAAAATAATATTTAAAATATTATTTTTGGAGCAGAAACGATATTTCAAATGTCGTTTTTAAACACCACCATTTTACCCGCCTGCCCCCACGCGAGCCCCACCCCGTCATCTCCCGCGCCAGTGGTCCCCTCTCCCGTGGTCTCCCGCGCCCGTGTCCCCTCTCTCCCATTGTCATGTATGTGTATATTATATTCTCTCAGTTTATTTTTTTTTTTTTTTTTTTTTTTTTTTTTTTTTTGACAACAGAGGCGTTTACACACAAATAAATATCTTGCAGTATCTCTGATTCCATTCTTATTTTTGATAAAGTCTGTAATCTGTTGCATGTTGTTTGTTACCACAACATATCATGCAGGTATCCGACCATGCACGTGGCTTTCTGGTTTTGAGATGAGGAATGTTTTTTATACATATAGATCATCTAATGATTAATCCATTGTAAGACTGAGGCCGTTCAGGAGTCTGTACATGGTGTTCGTATGGCCTTGTATTTGTGTGTATATTAGTATTGAAAGGAGCATAGCCATCGCAATTTACATAGATTACTTTTCTTAACATTGGAGAATTATAAGCCATCTAACATTGATCATTAAATCCTTGAAAGAACAAAAAAAGTTTGCGCACAGATGAATCTTTGTAGCAGAGGGATGCGTATTTTCTTTGTAGCAGATGAATCTAAAGTACAACAAGGAAATACTTGGAAATTGGGAAGTTTCACAGGATGCATGATACATGTGACATAATGCAGTTATCTCAAATTCTCAGTTGTAATTGCATATACTTATTGCCTCCAGCTGCCATTAGATTCGATCATTCTTAGAGATTTCTGATATTTATCTTTTGAACATTAATTTGATTTGCTTGTCAGAATGTTTCCTTCCATCCTTCTCATATGAAATTCTCAAGATCTGTAATCTATTTAAGTCATTAAACCTTCCTTCTCATATGAAATTCTAATCTATTTAAGTCATTAAAGCTATCCAAGATTTAAGTCATTAAAGTGCTATTAAGAGCCTATAACTGGAGTCCCATTTCCTCCTGCGTACATGAAGTTTAGGAGTATAATGCATATATGCATAAGTCATTCTAAATATGGGTATATGGAATGATTTAGGAGTATAATAGGTATATCCATAAGCTACTACGGGCTACGAAGGGAAAAAGAGCTTCATTTGAATTCATGGTATTATTCTAAAAGGATTATTTAATATCATTTATTTTTTAATTAATATTTTTTATTTTTAATATTATATTTGACATCGGAAGCCAAGCGGCTAGAAATTTTGAAGGACATGAGAGCAATGATTGACAACACAATGTTTATAATCAGCCATTAACATGTTCGGAGTACACCTGCAACGGCATGAGCTTATGAGGAATTGCCGCGATGAGCTTATGAGGAAGCCGCGATGGCACACGCATATGAGAATTCTAAGACGAGTGGATTTCATTATACACTATCACCTTCTTACATGAGATCGCTCGAGTTTTCACACATAAGGCATGCGGATGAGGATGCATCTGATAGTCACGATCATACAGCGTTGCTCATTGCTAACATTGTTGATACGGATATTGCCGAGATCGGCGAGGATGTCTCCCACTATTTTGATGACGTTGATATAATAAATATAACCCCTACGTAGAATAGGGTCTTTAAAGTGTTGATGAGGGCTCTTGATTAATAACGTTGCTCATTACTGATATTATTGATACGGATATTGCGGCGAGAATGTCTTTCATTATTTTGATGATGTTGATATGACAGATATGACCCCACATAAAAGGAAGGGGGTCTCTAAAGTGTTGATGAGGGCCCTTGATTAATAACTTTTACTCCATACCCGATCTATTGAAGGATTGAATCTGTTCCGGTAAGAAAAAATTCATTGGCTTTGAGTCAGGCAGAAATCAGGCCTGGGCATCTATCAGTATCATATTATATTCTGAAATATTAATCAAGCTAAAACAATTTATGTTTTGAGAAGCCTATCAACCAAACATTCTTTTTGCTCTGCAGTACTCATTCCTCTCGTCTACTAACCTTAAAAAGATCAGAGTAGTCATCCTCTCAAACAACGAGAAACTAGATGTAAATCTTTATGGCGGAAGTTTGTTCTGTCCTTTTAACTATGGCTTCTCTTTTTCTAAGAACAAGATGGGAGAAAGCCAGGCTGAAATCTACTAAGGGTAGAATTGAACACAAGCTAGCGGTATCCAACACCCGGTGATGTTAGCCACTCAGTTGGCACTCCCTATAACCCAAGCTTCACATGTTGTCAAGTTGTAACATTAATAAAAGCCTTCTATGCACCAGTCTTCTTGCTTCTCTACATAAGTTTGAGGTGCTTGATCTTTCCTACAACAATTCGACAGGAAAATTTCCAACTTGGCTCTTCAAAAGTCAAACTAAACTAGAGTACCTTAACTCGAGAACATCATCTGAGCACCGATTATCTAATATCATGTTCTAATAGGAAAAAGTAGTTTCCAAAGTCCATTTCATTCATTTCAAACTGCAGCAAATCATTGATCCCTTTATACTGTAATCTACCAGCAAGTAACAGTTTGTGAGATACAAGATTTGCTTAAAAGAGAGAAATCTTGTCAGCAATATCAGTGTGCTTTTTGCTCCTCAAGATGCAGAACAGACTTTTTCTGGCAACAATTGAAATCAGAATAGGCTAGCACGAAAGAAAAATGTTTAAAAATGCTAAAAGATGTAAATTAGCTGAGCTATTATGTGATGATAAGTAAAACTACATTATCAATTTAAAGAGTGACTACCTGGACCATTGCAACAAAGGTGATTATCATCAACATAGGAGGCATCAAGTCCCATCATCCATGAGTCTACTGATCTATTATCATGAGCATAAGTCTGTACTGATGCACTGCATGATGGAAAAATGCATTGAAAAACAATGCCGCTGCCTTATCATTAAAAAATAAAAAGCAGAATGTGTAGGACAGGAAATAACACTTGGAGACATCATTTTAGATCACTTCTTCTTTCCAGTGTTACACCAAACATTCTATAGAAGAAATTGGTATCAAGGAGGAAACACACACCATAACCACAGTAAGAACCTGAACTCAGTTTAGAATCCACATGAAGGCCTGATTGTCCAGTTTTAAGATGTACTTCCAATCCATCTCACTGGAAAGTCTAGCACATCCATCCATCAGAAACTTGAAGAAGCAACCAATAAAAATACCATCCCTATGAACACCATTCTAAATATCTTCTAATGAGTGTATAGACGAGCAAGCTCTATTACTGCCATCTTTCTTTAGGTTATTCCTTCTACCAACCATCCATTATTTCAACTTTCAATCTGTTTCATCTCTTTCAGGAACATTCCCATGCTTGAATGAAAATAGTGCCTTCATCGTACTGGTAGTCTTATAGGCCTTTGGCACAACATTGGCTTTCCCCAACGGTCTATACCAGAAGAAGTAGACAAAACTGGTGGGTGATAACAGTGCTCTAAGGCCCTATTGGGTTCCCAATTAAATCTGAATGTAGTCAAATTTTTTAATTTTATTCAGGTTTTTCAGCTGAATGCACTTTTCATGCACTTAATAAAGCCCTGATAGGGAGAGGTACTTTGGGTATATTATAAAAATCAAAAGGCACCATTCTGATTCTTGTTTAGCTTTAACAGGTTAAAAACTAATCAGGAAGTAGGGATCAAATAATTTCACCCAACTAATGAGACACAAGTATCTTTATGAATAAAGATGTTCAAATATTTGGGTTAAACTTATTCGAAAACCAAAAAGGCTGAAAATAATGTACCATGCCAACAATAATTGCAATGAATAAAGAAATTAAGTTTAGAGAAATAGGACCCAGTTCATGGCATACCATGGAAAATGCTTCCTTCACAATAGAATTGTGCAAACACCTGAGCTTGTATGGACAAATAGACTCCTACTCCCAAAACACAAAGAACCTCGAGTCTTCTAATAACAATTAATATGATACACAGCAAACTCAATAAGCCATTGCAAGAAAATGCCAAAAATCTCCAAAAGAAATCCTAGGAATAAAATAATTCATGGATACCTTGATCTACAAATGCACTGAAATGGACAGTAATCCCAATAAATGTTTCACCTCCAATCAAGTCAGGCAACTAGTTCCACCAAAATAGTACCATGTTTCTTCGTAGCTGAAATCTTCTACTTAGGATAACCATCTGCTTCTAAAATTTCATGAAATGCCTGACACCACCCGCCTGCCAACTGCTTCCTCACTAAAAGTTTTTCTAATATATCCGCTTCCCTACACCTACTCATGCATCTGCTCCCACACCACTCCCAATTCTAGCAAATGAGCATTGCTCTTGTTCTCTCTCTAGATGGATGAGATTAAATGATCCATGCCTTAACAGATAAAGGGTATAAGTGAATGGGTGTCTCAAATGTAAAGAGTTGCACCCTTTAACACAACAGGTATGACCTTAGTCTGAGATGCCTTCCCATCTTCAATGGACATCACTTGAGTGCAACCACCAAACCAATAGATGCATCTCACGCGAACTCCTATTGCACCCCACAGCTGCATTTGGAAGCAGAATAGTTGGGTTAGACGTGGTAAATGGGAGGAGAAAATGGAGGATTAAAACTATTCCACATTTTTATTGGAGTAACTTATTGCTGGTCAAGTGGACTAAATATGTGAGGAGAAAAAAGCATTTCTGTTCTACTATTTTCTTCTGAAATACCCATCCTGCCCTTCGGAAAAAGTCATTTACTCCATTTGCTCAAATGACTGTTTGGGTGAAAAAAGTGGAATAAGTGGGTTAAGGAACTTCTATTCCACCTTATTCTGCTTCCAGAAGCAGCCCTCTTTTGGAAACACTTTAAATGAGAGGCCACAACTCAATAAATATGCTTTATCGAGGAGTATGAAAAACACATTTTCAGACATTAAAAATTCCATTTTAATCACTTTCACCTTTCAGAGATGAATTCATAATTATTTAGCTGAAGTCACTGCTTGAAAGTGGGATGCCATTATGAGATTGACTTAACGTTAGTTACTGTGACTTACATATGTCCTAAAATCCTAGAACTAGATCACTCATGTTATTTGAAAGTCAGATGACCAAAGATAGCTATAGCCTTACATGTCCTAAAATTTTAGCAATAGATCACTCACATTATTTGAATGTCAGATGACCAAAGATAGCCATCATTCGAATTTTCAAATGATTAGGCAAAGCCAACCTTTTTCACTGATGACCCTGGCTGAAATAGACAAGAAAAAACATAGAACTAGTTATTTTTATTCTTTAACCAATATATATATTCTATCCAACGGAAGGTGGAAGACAGTTTGTGTATGTGTGTGTACTTCTAGAAGTAATTGACTTGACAATTAAGCTCTAAAGCAAAGGCAAGGATGCATCATTACTCCAGAACATTTACCTGTTTATATTGATGTACTGAGCAAAACTTTTTGACAGTATGATCAGCAAACCAGCACCATGGCAGAAGTACCTGCAGACAGTTGAAAGCTTCAAGTGTTACCTGCTGTGTGAAGTGTAGACCAAAATTCATAATAACATAGATAATCACCACTGAAAAAGGTAAATGTCAAGCACAACTCCATCCCTAGTAAATATAGATTGTAAAAGCAGAAAGGAAATTTTATATACTGAACAACTTTTTTAGTTTAAGCTTGTGCGGACCTTTTTCAACATCTAGCTCAATAACTATAAGCTGGCGTATATCACAAGCATAAGAGACCCAGACTTCAAAGAAACTGAGACTTCGTTCATTTGAATAGAAATAAATTACAAACAGTATTAATATTAAACATATACTTACAACTTTGCATCTCCAAATTTCCACCACTCAGGTTCATACCACTTCTCTCCCTGAAAAATGTTTGGAAATGGATAAACTAGAGAAATACAGAGAATCCCCTCCAGAGAGAAGAACACTTCTATGCTAAAAGAGTCAATCTACCCTGTAAATTGTCAAACCAGTCTCCTGTGGGAAACAAACAAGGAAAAAAAAGAAAAAGAAACTCTCAGGCGTGCAATTTATAGTTAACATAATTCACAGTATTATTCATGACAGTTTATTATTACTGATGAATGATTAGAATTTCATAATAACAAGTTCACAGAAAAGCTAAAACCAATGGTGTGAGATCTGGATTTGGTAAATAACATGGCACCTTCTCACATTAATGAATTTCAAATTTTTCATGATTCTTAGATATGACAGTTTAAATTAACCTACTAGGCTTTTGATGGGTTACATCAAGTGTATGTAAAAATTAGGCTATTAGGTTCAATTGCAAGTTTTGAAACCATACTTAAGCCAGCTAGACTACTAGTGTCCTATCGCCATTGGCCAATCCATAGGTAGATCTCCTGACATATCAATCAATAGAAAGTATTTTTTTGTTTAGAGGGACCGGAATGTTTCCTTTTCCTCCTCTCTTTTCTTCATCTCTTTCCATTCTCCCTTTTCTCCAAACTTTTTCATATTCATTTTATCTTTCTGGGACACTTCTATCTGATAGGTCCATGAGATGGTGTACCAACCTTCAACCTCCCAAAGGCAGAAGGTTCTGAAACTGGGATCTATGTCATCTCATTTTCTACAAAATTAGGTCTAAACATCAAATCAAAGAACCCAACATGAAGGTCCTTGTCCCTTCTTGACTTTATTTGCTTGAGAAGGCCAGCAAAAGAAACAATAGATCTGCATGTCAATTTCTTATAAATGTAGCATGCAACAACATAATGATCAGCATACATGTCATGCATGTCATGCGCATTGATTGTGCCTCTCTTTGTGACAAGGCATACAAAGAGGGGTTTTCCAAATGAGACAATATTGCTCATGCATAATTTTGCATGCTGATTTTTGTTTGCGCAGAACATCTGAACTTGAATGTGCTGAATAATACAATTTCTGCCACATCAGTGATTGCCATGATCAGACCTTTATATTTTCTTTTATGTTGATCATCTGCCTTACCTTGTTTGGAATCCATATATTACACTAACAACTCTCTGCTATTATTATAGGCTTTCAGGTTAAGCTAGTTATATTTCTTGCTCGAGTACCATCATAGCCAACAATAAGAAGATCAAGCCCCTTCAAGTTTTTGATGGAGGTTCTGAGGACATATATTAACTTTTCTAAAACAAATAAATTATCTATTATGGGCACAGTCTGTAAAAATATGTTATCTTAGAGATGGAAAATTGAATTATAGGTATAAGAATCCTATGTAAAACTTTTTGCCACAAATTACAATGATTACATATGAAAACTATGCAATTAAGACATTGTCCAACGGTGTGGGGCAGTTAGGGCAAATGCAATGCTTCTATATACTGCAGAAAAAGTGTGGAACAAACTTAAAGAAATTTCTTTCTAGAGTGAAATTTCTCACATGTCAACTATATGACAACCACTTCTATGTTCAGAAAAGACCCTTACAAAGAACTATATGCCTCACTGTTGTAAATTGGAAAACCGAATCAGAGGCAAGGAGGTTCAAATACAGTACAGCAAGAACATACAAATACCATGAATGAATAATGCAAATGAATCCAAACAGGAAGAAACTCGTAGACATAAATGGAACATTCAGGTTTCATAATAAAATATTTGTGTTCAGGTATAAAGAAAAGACAATCACAAACTATCAAGTAGGATCTGATGTACCAATTCAGTACAGTATGGGTTGGTACGGTATGATACACATTCCATACATATTAAGACAGGATGCCATTCTTTTTACACTCCTAATCACTCGGTACTAGATGGTTCGGGTTGGCACCGGACGGTTCAATCCATACTAAATCAAAACTTGGTACCATACCAATATCTTATTGGTATGTTTGGTACAGCGGTTCTTATCTGGATCCTATGAATTTATTTTATCTTTTAAGTAATTGTCTTGGGTTTGAGTTGATCGATAAGTTTTAAATTAAAAGGATTAGTTCTGTTAAAATTTTAATGTATGTAGATCTAAGACAGAAAGAAGCTGTAATCATTCAAATATGCATAGAACTTTGTGGAATGTTTATCTATAAATGTGTATCATGTTTTCTTGGAAAAATGGATCTTGTGAGAGGCCTGATTGCTTCTGTGAGTTATATTATCATGATTTTCAAGAGAATCCCTGTCTGCTGTTTGAGTTCTGCTTTACTAATTTTAAAAACAACCAGTGTTTGTCAATTGCAAGTAGCATTGGAACTTGAAATTGGTTATGCCACATACGCAAGTAGAACCCAGTGCAGTGAATTTGTCAAATTGCAGTAAAATTGTGCTATCTGGTGTAAAAGACAAACTAGCCAGATTCAGATCAAGGGCAAGAGCATATATTGGTTGCCAATACAGGGAAACTTTGCTCTCAAAATGTAAGGAAAGAAGGAGCTTGTGTAACCATAAGGACAAATTATGCATGAGTTTTGAAATAGAATACTTTAGAATTTTTAATGAATTATGATTGGTTTGATCAGATGTAGAAACAGCAAGGAATTTGTTGATTGAAGAAAACAGGAAAGATCAGCAAGCAGCTGAGGAGTGAGAAAATAAGAATACCCAAGCAGCTCCACAACCCCAAGCAGAAAATCCAGAAACTAATGAATTAATATCCATCTATTTGCCATGCAGTCAAGCATGCAATTAAAGCATTCAATGTTTTGTTTTTCTTCATTTAATTATTCTACGTTGTAAGAGTGATGACAATGCCTTTATTTGTCGCAACAACACAATCATCATTTTTCTCATCAATTTGCTTTTGGACTAATGATAGAAGGAATAAAGTTAAATCTAGGATTATATTGATAGATTTAAATAAAGTAACACATATTCAACTGTAGCAATGAAATTGCTTTCTTTAACCAAATGGATAATGGGCATGACAGAAAAGGCAAATTTATTCCTTGGCTACGATTTGTAGGAGATAAGTCTATAAAGAGATCAAATTAAACATCTGAGGCACACAGGAAGTACTCCATTTAAGACATCTCCAGACTTCATGCAGCCCATGTACACATTCTTACACCCACGATGGCCTTCAAGAATCTCAATTAACCCAACTGATAGGCTACAAAAGAAAGGGTACAGATGTTATAAACTTCTTGTACAATGAGTCAATGACTAATATCATTGCAAGCATACAAGCAATGTCAAATTTTCTTATGCATCTTAAACCAGGAAGAGAGTAAAATACTTCACCCAGGTCAACGTTGATACTGTCATCAACTTTCACATAAAATTCCGCATCCCACATTTCCACTGCTGCATTGAAGAAGAATCTAGCTTTTTTGGGCAACTCTTCTTCTTCTTCCTCACGGATTTCCTAAACAACAATATACACATATGAGAATGCAATAATTGGAAAAAACATTAAACTTGTAAACAAGAGGTCTCCAGATTTTAAATGGACTTCTGCTGGCAAAAGTTCTTTAGAGACTATTTGGTTGTTTGTGAGCTTTTGTAAAACAGATAATCATGCAAAACCTGATTATGAAAGCAAGAGGAAACTTCCAGAATGTACAAGGACTTCCAAGGAATTTTTTTTTAGGGATATATTTTTAGGCATTTTTCTGTTGTTTGTAAGCCTTTGCAAAACAGATAATTACAAAACCAGTTCTCTATAAAACATACTTTATGAAAAACAAGGTGAACCCTTTTTTTTTTCCATAAAGCTCAATATATAGACTTTTATGACCTATCAGTTTTATTTTTTTTGAGAAAGGGAGTTCCACTAATATTATAATTATCTAGGTCCAGAATCATGAGGATGCACCACTCAATATTCAAAACCCAGAAACACAGTTCTAAGCAGAGGGTTATGACCACCAAGGTAATCCTCAGTTCATAAAACCTATCAGTCTTAGTGTTTTACAAAACAAGCTTTATGGAAAATCACCAAACGGGTGTTTTTTTCTAAAATTCATATACTCTAGGTTTCGTATAAACCCATTTTAGTGAAATATGAAAACCAAAAGGCCCCTTAGTTTCACTTCTACACAGAAAAAAAGGTATATTTCACAACTCATAAGAGGAAATTGGCAATTTAGCATATGAAAAGACAATCATGTATAAGCTTCAATGTATATCTAAATATCCCACTGCCAACACCGTGCCACTTCCACATATATCAATATGATCAGTATTTATCAATGCTTACAAGGTTGTCATTTGACAAAATATGAGCTAAAGGGTGCTGGTTTGTAATTTTATCAACCATGTGAAGTAACCACTAATAAGAATAATATTGTGCCACCTAAAAATTAGACCTATTCTACAGTGAAAACTTTATGGATACAACATTCACATTCCCATAACTAACAAACAATGTAAGTCCTAAGTCAATTGCTGGAATCTAGTGTTCATAAAATAAAAAAGAGAAAAAAAAAAAAAAAAAGAGTATGGTGCTTCACTTACAACATTAGCTTAATTAATATTTAGTCTATACCAACTGGCATGTTTGCTGCTATAAAAATCATAAATAATTTTGACCTCAAAGAATCATAATTAGCTTACAAGAACGAAGAAATCTTTTTCCTGATGATTGTCAAAATCAATGTCACACTCTAAGCTGTCACCTCAACAAAGAAGGTTCATATGGTGATGTGAGATTGATTAGCAAAATCTTGAATATGATATGCACACACAAGTACACAGACAAGCATGCACCAACAACACATTCTTCACAAGAAAAAGGGAGTTATAGCTATAGCATTAATTATCATAACTAATTTAAATGAGGGCATATTTTAAGATTTTAGAGGGGTAGGGGGGGAACCTCCGACCAATTACAAAGCAAATGACCACAGCCCTCTCCTCAAGTTTCTTTAAGGCATCACCTACAAGAAAATAGTGAACATTATAGCACAAAATTAATGTATTGAGAAATTTCAAGGATGGTAGGAAGCTGATATCAAAAATTTTACAGGATGTGCCAAGTAAGCACCATTATTTATTCTTGTATAATATGCATGTATTGGCATTTTCTGCCAAGAACTTTAGTGATAAACATGACTTAAAACCTAGCATACAGATTGTTTTACCTAGACACAGCAAATGTGCCAAATGTCCAGCTCTCCCAAAGTGTTTGGCACTTTAACTTCCAAAACACCCAACAGTACTTCCAACAAATAGAAATATCCAAAAATGAATATGTGCATGTTATATGCGCATTAATAGGCTAATTAGTAAATTAGTTAATTTCTGGTTTAGGTATGAATCAAAACCTTCTTTATGGTTGCACAGCACCAGGGAAAACCAAGCTCCCCAAGGTCTCTAGCTAACATTATCCGAGTAATTTGGACTTTCTCTGGAAAGCCTCACGCTTTATAACAAAACCAGACCCAATGAAAGCTGTAACTCCAATATTTTGCACCCATCATTTGTTGTTGTTACTTCACAGATCTTAATTTTTGAAACAAACATCTTAGTCCTCCAACTGAGGCTCCGCCAAACTTATATTAATATACTATTACGCAAACTCCAACCCCTTTTACAGACCACATACTGTCATCAAAGGAAAGGGTTTGCCCAATAAAGATGATCTTCATGGGGCAGGGGGGCTATGTATGCATGTGCATAGTGAAAAATACAATCTTGTAGGATATCAAATGCAAAACCTCACTCACAACCCAAGCATTGTGTAGGCATATTACTGTCTAAGCATATGCTTTTCCATATATTATGATCCACCATTGCATAAATGTATGAAGAAAGTTTACCAAAGTACTGATTGAAATAAATCATAAGCTTTAGGTAGCATCTACAAAGTTGAGGGATCATTTTCCCGTTTTCTCCCTACTTAAATTTGATAAAGCCCATCTTCGCAGGCTATATTGTGTGTATAATCAGCATGGCTCCAACCATGCAGTTAGTATAAGGCCCCATTTAGCTTTTTTAATAGTAAGGTTTTTGGCAATAGAACTTTTAGAAGTAGAGCTTTTGTAAAAAGTTACTTATCGTTTAGTAACTATATTTTTCTAGTATTACGAGGCTTTAATGTTTGCTTGGTAACCAAATTAAGAAAATACTTTTAAAATGAAAAACGATAAAAGACAATACATAATACTTTCAGCTGTTTAACCATTTCTATTATTAAAAATCATCGTTATAAATTATTCTTAATTTATGAATTATTATATCAACGTTAAAATGTAATGATATCATATTATAGCATTATAATAGAATATTTTACTATTATTTAATAGTTATATTATAATATAATATTAAAAGTATAATAATTATTACCTAATAATATAATATCAAAATACTATGATATATTATCATACTAATGTTACAAAATTAAAACATAATATAATATAATAACATTATAATAGTATACTATATTATAATATTTGGTAATATTATTATATTATTATATTATCTTACTTTACACTATATAATTTTATTATAACTATAATAATATTTCCATAAATGATTATATTATATCATAATATATCATAGTAATATTATAATAATATTTGAATATATCATATCATACTATTATAGTTATATTATATTGTTATTATGTTATAATACTAAATGTAATTCTACTCATCATTTGATCTTTGACCTTTAAGTCCAATAAAAAAAGATTTCAATAAAATTTTTTAGAAAAATTTTGAATTTGAGCTTTTTCATATAGAGTATTTAACAGCTTTTGTGAAATACATTAACAACACCTTTAAAATTTGTACCAAACCTTTAAAAAATTACTGAAAAACACTTTTATTCCTTCAAAAGCACTTTTGAGCCATCCAAAAGTGCTGCCAACAGGATCAAAGAAACATGCATCGCAGGCCAATTAAACAAGGGTTCACTTTTCCAGTATTCGTGTAGCCACAAGCAACTATGATCAACTCAGCCAATTTCATTAGACATTGTAAAGTTGACGAACTTGGAAAAAATATGTTCCTTTCGAGACGACTCCCAAATCCAGTGTAGACTCCAATAACGACAAGAAACCTTTTCCTTGAAGAGGACCCATCTCGCATCAAGAATCCCTTCCTCTGAGCCAATGTCAGATCCATCTCAGCCTCCACTATCTTCCGTCCAACTTCTCTACATATAACCGAAACCAAAGATTTTAGCTACAAATAAGTAGAGATTTTTTCAAAAATCGCTAATTTCCAAGATTCATAGAGTTGCCCTCCACCGTTAGAATCTTCGGTGCCTGAACGTCAAGAAATACAACTCCAAAAATCATCAACAATTAGAAAAACATAAGGATACAGATGGATACAAGGCCGGTATTCTTGCGAAGCAGACCAGAAAGCAGGATTCGATTCTCGGCATCCTGCCACAACCCAGAGATCCGAACAAAGATTCAATCTTTCAGGATTAGCAAGCAAAGAGGTCAGCGATAGGGAGAGATCTTATGGATACAAGGCCAGTATTCTTGCGAAGCAGACCAGAGAGCAGAATTCGATTCTCGGCGTCCTGCCACAACCCAGAGATCCGAACAAAGATTCAATCTTTTAGGATTAGCAAGCAAAGACGTCAGCGACAGGGAGAGATCTTATGGATTCCCATAAAAGTTTCCATCTTTTACGCTAAGCAAGCAAGAAAATCAAAAAAACAAAGATCCAAACTTGAGGGCACGCGATAAATCAAAAGAGAAGAATCCCAGGACCTGGAGAGAGAGAGAGAGAGAGAGAGAGAGAAAGCAAGAGGACCTAACCGGCCGGCGACATAGAGCCAGGCGAGGCAAGAGAAGAATCCCATGATCAAGGAGGTCATGCTCGATTGAGAGGAAGAGGATTGGGATCGCCATCGACGCCGGTGCCTCTTGGCACTCGCCAGGCTCACCCGTACTGGGGGATGACCGCTTTCCATCACCTCGAATTCGAATCTTTTCGAATCTTCGCGCGAGAGCGGGCGCTTTTCCTTCACCCCCAACTGGATTGACATGGAAGTAGCCCTGGGCCTGGCAATCGGATATGCTGGGTTTTTATATGGATCAGGTCTGATACATTTGGGTTAAGACAACTTCAGACCCGTTATCACACGGGTGAGGATTAAAAACCAGATCTTGATTTTATGAAAAGATAGCCCAACTCAAGCTGCTTAACCTGCTTAATAAATAGATGATATCAGGTTGCATTCATGTGTCACCTCTTCAAACAAGAACTTGTAGTCAAATTATTATCTATATTCAAATTTTAGAGTTCAACTATCAGCTAGAAAAAAAATTGACAATTGGAAACGAGCAGCGCAAGAGAGAGTCGAAGAGATGGCAGAGAATCGAGAGGTAGAACAGTCTTCTTCTCAGCGAAGCCCTAAGGGTCGTGGCCATGATCAACATCCAAGGTCATAGTCATCGATGGTCAAGCAGATGACATCCCAATCCAGGATTTGTCAAGTGTCTGACTTGGAGATAGAGAAACTTCAGAATCACTTTAAGAAGGTTGTGCAATTTGAAGATGCTGACCTGTGGGAAGCCAGAGCAAAGTGGAGATTAGCCTTGATTGGCAAAATGATTGGAAGGCGATTTAGTTTAGAATACCTGACCAGTTCTCTCAAAACAAAGTGAAAGTTGTCTGGTGACTTCGAGATCTTTTTTGTGGAATCCAATTGCTATGTGTTCCAGTTCCTCAACGAAGATGATTTTACTGAGGTCTCTACTAAGGGACCCTAGTCAGTGGGAGGTCATATTCTGGCCCTAGAACCCTGGAGGCCAAAATTCCAGACATCTAAAAATCCAATCCGTCATGCTGTAGTGTGGTGTGGATGAGAACGGAAGAACTACCGATAGAGTTCCAGTCAAACAAAAGAGCAGATTTTGGAGATTGCATCAATTACAGGGGAGCCATTATGGTTGGACAAGTGGACTTACAATCTTTATCTTTGGAACTTTACTCGAGTCTGCATATCTGTGGATCTTGAAGAGTTACTTATTCCAAGAGTTGACCTGGTGTGTAGGGAAGGGGAGGACCATTTTTGGCAAAGCTTTACTTGTAGAAAGCAAATTTAAGGCTTCAACAAAAGTGGCTCCGATAATTGAAGGGGTCGACCATGGAATCAGTGTGGAGGCTTCAAATCATGCCAAGAAGGTCACTAGTGAAGCACAAATCTCATCAGCTTTCAGGGTGGTAAGGGAGGATTATTTGTATGGGCCATGGCTGATTGCTCGACAACCCAAGCGTAGATAGGCAGAAGAAAGATGATCAGGCGCCAAGGAGTCAACTCGATCTCCTCCATCCAACTTGACTGGGGTGAGCCATTCGAGTCAGACAGATTTACCATCTCAAGCCGTAATTGGAGGTGCTAAAGATGGAAGTGGGGGTCGCGTCCACAGAATTAATGCTCCTACTCAAAATCCAAAAACCTACCTTTGAGAGAATAGAGGCGCGGATGAAGGAAGCTCAATAGGGAAGGAGCCATTGGGGATGCCCTCCAAATACGCTATTCTAGCAGGCTTACTAGAGCCAATAATAAGGCAGGAAGTATCGGGTATGGAAGTGGAGGCCCTTAGTGGAACTAGATACTATCAGTAGTGGTTCACATAAAGGAGGAAAGAGGAGCCAGGCCAAGACTGCAGATTCAAGCTCAAGTTCGTCCAGCCTAGAGAACAAGTTTCAGGTTGGACTGAACCAGGCCAAAGCAACAATTGGGAAGCCCAAGAGGAGTGGACGAAAGGTATCAACCGTGACTCGTAGCCAGGACACAAGGCATACAAGGGAAAAATCCCAAAACTCGGATGCGGCTGAGATGAACTGGAGAAGGGGCGGAGCTTATCGTTTGTGGACATGGCGCTTGCCGCAGCATCCAATGCAATGTAACTCCCAAGACTAACATTCCGAAAGGAAGCCAAGAAGTGGACACTAATAAGATGCTGGCAGCTATGAAGCAATCCAACAAGGGGAAGGAGGTGGTCGTGGCAATATCAGAGGAGGATGACGACTCATAAAGAAGGAAAGGGGATGCCATGGTGGGTCGGAAGATAGAGGCAAACCTCCATGGCAAATTTACTCCTCCTCCTAGCATCTTAATCGAAGGACCACAAGGCATGCAATCAGGAGGGCAAATCATTGGAGATGGTTGGCTGGCCAAGGGAGTGGAATATGCACCTTTAGAGAGAGAGAGAGAGAGAGAGACAAGGAAACCTCACCGCACTATTGTTATCTAAATCTCAACAAATGGAGGAATATGAACATTAGGAGTATGCACAATATAGACAATTTATTTTATAGATTATAGACTAGAGAGAGAGAGGGACTAGGATCCATTGTCCAGGTTCCCATGATTATGATAAGTGCTAGCATGAAATGATGAGAGCTAGATCCTTTGCAAGTATGTTTTCCAGCACAAAGAACTTTGCATGCTTAGATGGTCATTATGTTTTCGATCATGGAATTGAAGAGCTGTTTAATATTTCATAAATAGAGTATCACGTAGAGTGCCAAACATGCAAGGATGGTACCAAACATGCAAGTTTGACTAATTGTGAAAGAACCCTTCATTTTCAAGGTTAATGATAAGGCAGTCATCCAAAAGCATAGACATTCTCAAAACATGCATGTACACCTGTCTAAGATTTTTATTTATAAGTCTAAAATTTTTACCTAGGAATCCTTTGGCATTATAGAAAATCCTCAAAGATAACACTATTTAAGATTCAAACACTATAAGAAATTTTAGAATTCTCAACATTATTTTAGTGACATTTTTAAGAAATATTGAAAAATAATACTTTACTCTGCATTTATAATAAATTATTAAAAATTATAGAATCCAAAACATTATTTTGCAACATTTTTAGAAAATGCTTGAAAATAATAGTTTGGCCTCACATTTACAATAAATTGCTAGAAATCTTAGAATTCACAATATTATTTTAGCTAGCTTCATATTAAAAAAAAATATTGAGGAGTAACACTTTAACCCATATTTATAATAAATTATTGAAAATTCTAGAATCTACAACATTATTTTAGGAGTATTTAAAAAAAAAAATGTTAAGAAATAATACTTTGCTCTACATTTATGATAAAGTATCAATTATGAGTTTGTAGCTTGTCTTTGTTTTTCTACTAATAAGTCAAAAATAAGTTTTTTTTCGTACTAATTTAACAACAGTCAAAATAATCATAACTTATATATATAATATATAATACAAAGGTATTAAAAATTTATAGTAAATATCACTATTACTTTAAAGTTGCATCATAAATATAATTGTCTATAGTTTAAAGAACCTATAAAAAAATTATATGCAAATATAAGAATATGTTTAATTGATTGATACTTTTAAATATTTTCAATAAAAAATGTTTTAAAAATATTATAAAGAATAAAATAATTAAAAGAATTAAACTTTTATGAAAAATAATTAAAATATAAAATGTCAAAACATATTTCGAATTGATGCATTTTTTAACAGAAATAAGTTTTCAGTAAAGTATAATGAAACTTAATTATAATAAAAATTTAATATTGATATAGTGGTTAAGTGGCTGCCGAGGATTCCATGATTGGTTGTAATATAACCATTTTTTAGCCATTGGGATTTCATCATTTCTTGTAGTGGCACCATGATTCATTTTTGAAAGAGAGAGTGCTTAGTCCACCAAACCAATGCCCAAATCATCTTTTGATGATCAAATATAGATCAGGTTAGATGTTGATCAAGCCAAATATTTGTTAACCCAAACTTGGTATGTTTATTAAATGGAAGAAAAATTCAAAATCAAACATCACCTTTTTATTAAGATCTGAACCGCATAAATCATTTATGAATGGACCGGATCGAGTTAAATGAGTTTTAAATAAACCAAATGAGCTAAACAAGTCTTAAAATGGTTTGAGTTCTAATAAGATAAAATGAACTAGAACTTTAAACCTAAAACCTATCCATCTAATAAATAGGTAAAGTTATTTCTCAAAACAAATAAATAGGTTAAATCATGACAACTTGTTTACAATTGAGATCTGTTTATATCAAACTTGATCATGCTTAAACCAAGCTATGGCGGTAGGGTTAAGGGGTCAACTGATGAATCGCCAAGGGTGGCCAGCCCAGCATCTTATCTGAGAGGGAAGGCCATGTGGGTGGCCAGAGCACCCGAGGAGGCCATTCTCTGTATTAATAGTCGTTAGCTTGGCATTGAAGTTTCTCGCTCTGTTCTGGCTCCACTTGTCACTCGAGCATCCTGTGCTGACGCCAGTGCAAAAACGAAGGAATCCACGTGATATCGCCGGCCAAACTCCTACCAGTCCAGTCTTTTTTTATTATTATTATTTTAAAGGAAAACTCCTACCAGTCTCTGTGCGCCAAAATATGTCAGCTACCATTCTCCTCATCAAATTGTTTATTTAATTTATTTATTCCTTTGGGTAACATCACAACATCCCATCCTGTAACGAAGGCAACCGCCATGACCAGCCCTGCTATAATGAACAAAACCACAGGATGGCAGAGACCGAACGCCATCCTGGGCCCCAATGCCATTTAATTTAGTCATTTAATTTGTGGACCCTAAGGTGCGTTTGACTCGCCGGGTTAGAGAAGGAAGTTTTCATATTTATTTTTTAAAAAATAAAATAAAATTTTATTTCATGATATAGCTAATTTTATTAAAAAATAATTTATTCTATCAAAAAAAATTTATTTTTATCTTGTATGATTATTATTTTATTTTTATTATTTTTATTATTGATAATGACTGTTATTTTTTTAAGAATTTAATTGTCTTATTTGATTTGCTATTTTATTTTTCATCAAATATAAAATATGATAATTTTTTTATCTCATATATATATATATATATATAATATATATATATATATATATATATATTATTATTTTTATTTTATTTTATATATCAAATGCAGCCTAGCAATTTGCCAAGAAATACTTGACCACCCTAGTTTTCAAGTGTTGACAGCATCCATGTCACCTGCTGACAAGCTTTGCAGCAAAGTCTGAATCTTTTAACATATCTAAATTTATCATTAAAGAGGGTTAAATGTATTTTTTTAAAATAAATAATGGCATCGTTACAGCCATTGCAAAACCTTTAAAAGAAATATGATGAATAATTATGAAAAAAATGATATAATTTAGTAATGCTTATGTGATTGCTAAAAATTTGGAGACAATTTAACTAAACTAATTTTTAAAAAGCTTTTTTTTAAAAAAAAAATGAATATGATGCCCATAGAATCATGGATTCTTCAATTGATAAAGGCAAAAAGTTTTTTTGATCAAGGCACAAAGAAGGTGAAAACTAATTTTGTTCGAAAAAATAGAAAAAAATTTTAATGATAAGAGTTCTCAGATTAAAAAGATGATAATGAAGAAATCTAACTAGAAGACGCTATGTAACGAAGAAATCTAACTAGAGAGATTATATAGATTGTTGCATTCCCACTTCTCTAGAGCATTATGACCATCATTGGCAGGGAATTACTATCTAATCAATGCCAATATTTGGCTCCAACATCATAGATTTAATTAGGTGCAGCAATCTTGGATAATACCCATAAATCCTGTTAAACAGCATCACTTATCTTAAGAACTAGTAAGCAATTTTTTAAAAGATTGATTATGTTCACATGTAACATAGCTAAATTTTAAGTATAATTACAATAATCTCGCACAGAGATTTACCTTCATGATGGTAAGCCCATAAATTTTACAACCGGTGTGGTAGCTGTGAGCCCACAACAGCATTGGGCCATCCATCACTTTCAATCTTAAAAAAAAAAAAATATTTAAGGGTGTTGATTAAGTGCACCCAAAAGGTTATCATGAGCCACTAATGCAATGATGTCAACCCATTAATCAAAAACTCTCATTGACTCGAAATAATTTCGTTATTAACACCAACTCCCACGGGCATAAGCCTGGCTCCTAGCAGTGAAATAATTAATGTTATTTAAAAAATCCATTACAGGTGTAACAACTACAATAATATCATCACAGCCGTCAGTCAATCTAGATGGTGTGTCGCCTGCCAATAGGCATGGGTGGCAACAAGCAAGTGGATTTAGATTAAATCTGTCCAAATTTTCGTTGGGTATAAGCAGCAGAGAAGCGGACCAGGGCACGTGCGTGGGCCTCATCTATTTTGCTGTTGGCTTTTATTGTTTGGTCCCTGTCATCAAGAGACCGGCGGGATTTTGTCAGATCCCCGGCCCCCACCCCACAGTATCCATTGGACCAATCTTTGTCCTTCTAATCTTCTAATCAATTCTGTTTATTAGATCTTTTCCGTTTCTCCCCTGCGTTCCAGTACTGGATATTTCTCTCCCTGTTTCACGTCGCCGGATCCTTCTTAACGCACTCAAGGCTAAAGAGGACCCCACCTTAGTCTCAAGAAAAGTTAAGATTATCTTTTTTTTTTTTTTTTTGAAAATAATCTTATTTTCTATCTTTATTTCGTAGAAAAATAGAAAATTTTTATGAAAATATGTTTGGTGTATAAAAATAAAATAATTTTCTAGATTCATATATCCAAAATGACATAAAAAAAAGTAAAAACAGTTAAAAAAAGATGTTTTTCCTATTTTATTCTAAAGGAAAGATAAAAATAAAAAATAAAAGATGAAAAACTTAAAAATATAGAAGTTGGTAGTATTTTCTTTATTTTTTTTTTTTGCACTTATCCTTTTTAAAAAGTATTATTTATAATAAAAATAAAAATTTAAAAATAAATTTTATTTTTATTTACTAAACGCATTATTTAGGCATAAAAAAATAAAAAATAAAAAAAATGAAAAACGTCCTCCAGAGATTTTCACTTGATGTGTGGTATAATCAAAAGGTCTTGACTAATTTGACATTGATTCAAGCAATTTCAATGTTAGTATCTTGAACAAATGGCACCTCTTAGAACTTTCATTCATGATTATGATGTATTGAATCTAAGATTGCAATAATACACAACTCCTTCTGTACAGATATGGGTTACAGAAGGCTGACCAAATTTCAATTTGATGCCAGACGCATATATGTTTTACAAGGTTGTAGGGGTGCCTTTTCTTCTTAAAAATCAAAGAAAAGATTAAGATCCACCCTCTTGATAGAATGTTGTTCTTGTGCGTTGAGAGTTTAGACTGAAAATTTTATTCTAAATACTTGCTTTATAGATCTTATTTGAATGTCTGGATTAGCAACCTGGAAAAAAATCCCTACAAAATTGAATCTTTAGAAGAGGATGGCAACTATGGAAGGGAAAATGGATGGACCGACTAGTGTAGTGTTACAGATCTTTAAAGTTCTGGAAAATAAGAATAATAGATTTTGTACCGAAATATATTTGATAATTGATTTTGTAGGAAAAATGTCACATTGTTCGATTTTGCAGACGGAAATTTTTTAGTCTCGCGGATGGTTTTGCTCATGTGTATCAAACTAATGGCATATATTTTATACATGATTTATATATATATATATACATGATACTCAAAATGCATATGATGGTAGACGGAGTAGAGGAGGGGCTGACAAAAGAATAGGGGTGGCGAGCCAAGAGAGCGGATGAGGGCGTTATCACCAACGCCAACAACAGTAGCAATAATTATCTTTTTTTTTTAAAAAAAAAATACTGATGCCAGCTGAGAGAAAAGTATGGATGTGATAGCGAGTCGTAGAGGATCGTATTTTGATTTCTTCTAATTTATAATAGATAATATTTATATATGGAGGTATGCATATATGCATCAATGTATAAATTTTAATAGAGACATGTGTAGTATATAATGATACATACTTGCTTTGTCTGGAAAGATATCTTTTTTTTCCACCGGTCAACCTCCTTCCTCCTACTAGGAGACTAATATAGGCATTCATATCTTCAATCTAGATGATATATAAATCATTCGAATTTATCCATACACATCTAATTTATTATCATAGACTATTTACAAGATCAATATAGGTATAAATATATCTAATTTTATACATATAAAACTTATAGGTGCACATTTAGTTAATCATCATATATTAATTACAAAGCTGATACATATATTTGATTTGATGCATATTTTAGATGTGTCAACTCACGATTAGCTTATTGTCATAAGCTACTTATAAAATTTTGATACATAGTGGTCATCCTTAAACAAGCATAGATTTTTTTTTTTTTTTTTTTTTTGAGAGAGGAAGGGAGAGTACAAGAAAATAGCAGGAAATAGAAAGGAAACAATTTCAAGTGACAAAGGAAAAAATACCCCTAGCATTGACATCTAAAGGAGAGAACAACAACTCATACAAGGATCTGTCATTCCAGTACAAACTATGAGTAGCAGGGGTCATTGTGCTAGCAAGAAGATTAACTGCTTGATCGGCCTCCCTATATATGATTAATTGAGAATCTGGCCTTTAAAGAAAGGAGAAGCATGTTGATACTGCAAAGAAGAGGATAAAAATAGAAGTAATCACCTCGAAGCTATCTAGTAACGGTCACAGAATTATCTTCAATAACAAACTCCTACGTTAAATATATAGAGATGAGCTTTTAAATCCCACTTAGGTAGCTGCTAATTCAGCATGAAGAATAGAAGAAGATAAAGGAATGGCTCTAGCTAAAATAAATTTGCCTTCATCCTTCTAAATTACATAGTCAGCCCCAACCAAATGACCCTTAGATCCATCAAAGTTTAATTTCAAAGCACCTAGTGGTAGAAGATACTAAAAGACAAAGATTGTAGAGGAAATTCTTAGATGATATCTCTAGCTACCGAGATGAGATGGAAAACTCATAGCTCTAAAGAATTCGTGAGATAAACAATTAGTTTGAAGAAGTGTGTTATGAGAGATATAGTTTTTTTTTTGATGAAAAATCTCTTCATTCCTACCTTTCCAAATATAGAACAAAAGATAGAGAAGTAAAGATATATATCTTTTACTAGTTAATGATGCAATGCCTCTTCTAGTATCTAAGTAGTGTCAAACAACAAAAGCCATAGTTCTAAGTTCTTTGAAATTCATAAGGATGACACATCAACATGAAAGAGTCTCCAAAATCTTTATCCACAAAAATAAAAAAATAGATCCAAAATAAACTTGTGAGACAAAAAAGGCATTGAGGATAGGATTTTGGCTAAAAAGAAAATAGTTGGTACTCCATCTTCTACTAGCTAGCCAGTGTTACATCTTCTTCTTCGCCTACCTAATCGAGATTTATGTAGCCATATCATCTTCTTCCTCTCGCTAGCTTCATTACCTTACTTATTAATCATAACATCTTTCTACCCATATTACCAACTCGGCCACCTTTTCCATTCCATCATCACCTATCACCCCATTCACCTTTCCTCCTCTATTAAGTTTATACTTTAGCTTTTTCTTTGGTAGCGAAGACACCACCTTCCTCTATGTCTAGACCTTAGCCTTTCCATTTAGGACATTCATGAGCCCCTCTATGATTCCACCGATGATGATGTTGCACCATGCATGTTTTTATCGGGAAGATACAATTTTTATTATATGCAAGTGCATTTAGGTCTAAAGATATTAAATGTGAATCAGGCTATAAAAAAAAATCCTATATTTTCTTAGAAATCAATTATTAAATAAACTTTTTTTGGCAAAATTCATATAAAAATTTTGGATTGGATAAGGAAAAAGAAAAAGGGTTAATAGTTTTAAACTTTGGCCTATAAGTAAAAATAAAAATAAAAAATAAAGTAGAAATTATTCTAAATAAGAGTCTAAAAGATGAAATTGTAGATATTAAGAGAATAGGAGATAGAATAATTTTAATTAAATTGATGCTTGAAGAGGAGTGAATTAATATTATTAGTGCTTGTACTTTTGAAGTAGGTTTAGATAATATTACAAAGCAAAGCTTTTGAGAAGACATGGATGAAGTAATTAAAGAAATTTTTAGTAAAAAAATATTTATCAAAGAAGATTTAAATGGATATATAGAAAAATATAATATGGTTTTGAAAAAGCATGTAGAGATTATGGTTTCATATATAGAAATGAAGAATGAGATGCAATTTTAAAGTTTATAATGGCTTATAATTTAGCATTAATCAATACATTTTTAGAAAGAAAGACTCTTATCTAACAACTCTTAAAAATGGATATAATGTTAGTCAAATATAATTCATTCTTATTAGAAAGATTGATCGAATTTTTTTTGTAAAGATTGTAAGATTATTTTGTTCGAGAGTTTAACCCCACAATATAAATTGATTATTATGGATGGATGCATTCAAAAATAAAGGAGAAGAACTAAAAAGTATAAAAATATTAGGATTAGATGATAGAATTTGAAAGGAGATAAACTAATATCTTTTAAGAATAAAATGAAATCAATACTATAAGAAGAGATGGCTAATACTATTAGAAAAAAATCTATAAAAGTGCTAAGACAGTTGAAAAGAAAAAGATCATATCACAAGAAAATTTAGTAGTGAAATGAGAAAGTTTAATTACTGTTAAGGCCAGAAAAGAATGCTATAAAAAAATACCTAAATATAGAATAGAAGAAGAAGTACTTATTAGATATATTAATATAATAAAAGATATATATAATGGAGTGAGTTATTACTAGTATAAGGACTATTGTAGGTAATAATAGTGAATTTTCAAATATAGTAAGCTTACATTAGAGATATACTTTTAGCCCTCAAATTTTTGTATTGGTCATGGATGTGCTTACTGGATATATTTAGAATGTATTTGATGATGCATGTTATTTATAAATGATGAAATATTAATGAATAAAACTAAGATCAAAAGTAACTAAGAGTAGGATTATCGAAAAATACATTAGAATTTAAAGGTTCTAGGTTAAGTTGGACGAAAATAGAATACATAAAAAGTAATTTTGATATAATTAGAAATAAAAATGAGTGTAAAGTAAAAAATGAAGGCCAGAAAGTTTTTAAAAATAATCATTTTGCAATATTTAGGAGCAATCATTTATAAGGAATAAAAGATTAAGGATAATATTGTCCATAGGATTAAAATAAGTTGGATGAAATGGAAAAGCATAATTAGAATATTATATGATTATAAAATGCATTTTATAAGATAGCCATAAGATTGGCTATGCTTCGTAATGCGAAATATTGAAGAGTTCAAAAATTACATGCATATAAGATAAATAGGGTTGAAATAAGAATGCCGGATGAATGCTTGAGAATATAAGAAAATATAAAATAAGAAATAAAATCATTCATAGAAGATGAAGGTAACTCCATTTCAGAACAAATTGAGGGAAGGGTAACTTAGATGATTTAAATATTTGCAATGTAAGGTTAAAAATTATTTGTGCATGTAGAAGGAAAAAGATGTAGATCAAGATCAAAAATTATATGGAAATAAGTGATAAAGAAAAGTTTGAAATCTTTATATCTTAATATAAATATGGTTCAAAATCAAGCAGAATGGAGAAAAAAATTTCATATGGCTGAGCTCAAATAGTTTGAGATTAAGGTTTTGTTATTATTATTTTTATTTTAAAAGATAATTTTTAATAAATAAAAAAATCTCTCTTCTATACTTTTTTCTTAGCTTAGTTTTAGGCCTAGCCATAACATTATAATTTATGAATAGCTCGTTAAGGCATCTAAATTTCTGCTTATATGATAAAAAGTTTCGATTCTTTGCAAGTGCTATTAGGAGCATAGCGCATGCTGAACTTAGGAATGGCAATGAAGCAGGACAAGGGTGGGAAGCCACTCCTCATCTTCATTCCGTCACTTTTTAGTCTCCTATCTCCATCCCCATCTCCATCAATGGAGATTAAAACTTTCCCATCCCATTTCTGCAAGGGTTCCTATGTCTACCTATCTTATTTTTAACAAATTTCTTATTTTCATTCTCATGAGGATCTCTATCTTACCGCCCTAATTTTAATATTAAAATATTTTATTTTTTAATTTTAATTTTACTCATTAAATTTTAAAAATAAAAATAAAATATTAAGTTTTATGTAACAAATAAAATAGATTTAAATAAATTTACTATAATTATAAAATTAATGGACTAATTTATAAGAAATATATTAAATCATAATCTCAAAAAGTATAAGTTCATGATCATGAACTATTTTAAAAGAAACAAATATATTCAACAATAAATCCTAATCAATATAAAGAAGATGAGCACACGTAATTTTAAGATATTTAAAACTTATATATAAGATTATATTTAAAATATTAAAATAAAAAAATATATTAAAGTAATATAAAATATACGAAGATGTTAGTGATGGGATCAAAAATATTTTCACCTTTATTCCAGTCAGAATGACTTTTCGTAGATATCAAAAAAAAAAATTTATCCCCGTTCTTCAGCAATCGGGACGCTCCACGTTCTTCCAAATTCATGGATGCGGATGACACGTACTGGGTTTCAGCATACCACCCTTCATGCTCGATAGATCATTTTCACTGCTAGCCTGGTAACTTTAAACGTAATTGCGTACAGAAGCGTACATGATTGCGTTCAAATGCAAGATTAGTTATATATATAAAAAAGATATACATACCTCAGCCGTGGAAGATACGACCATTAAGTCCCTTCGTAGAAAAGTTAGCAGCAGCGCTCGAAACGATATGCTCGTGAGGAGTGGAGTAATGGATTTCCTGTAACGTTTCCTGCGGGGGATTATACACCACGAGAAGTCCCTTTCTGTCCTCGGATAACGCAAAGTTCTTGCCGCCGCATTCTGCTGCCACTGTTCCAAAAACCCAATCTAAAAGAAACGTGTTTCCCCTAAGCCTTCACGCGTCCACGTTACATTCGATTTCTTCCCGAACGAAGACACGTCTAAGTTATTCGACCCGGTTAACTAGTCAGTTAATTAAATGATTCCTGCTAACTGTTTTCGCTTGATCCGTTCGCCAACCACAATAACAATAAAAATCATCAACCACAAAAGCAATAAAATAATAATAATAATAAAACGTCGAATGGCATCAAATCCCCTCCATTACGCGGGCGGGACTAAGTTAACAAAAACCAACCTTGGGGAACACTCCAACCGACCGATTCCAGGTCATCATCGTTAGCGAATCTCTTGGCGAATAGATTCTATCAGGAGATGCGAATAAAACCGCTCATTATAAATATTAAAAACTGAGAAAATCTCTGGAATTATTCCCGAATCTGACAACAAAGCATCGCTATTTAGTTTGATTAGATTAAACACTTAATTAGCCATCATTAATGTCCCGGCCTCAGGCTTCGCCAGCTTGGATTCCGCCTCTCTCTCCCAATCGTTGAGAGAAAATATAGCTCCGTTCTCCTTCCCTCGCCTTCGCTTCTTTCCGTCGCTTTCTCTTCCCACGAATTCCTAGGAGACCGCGCAGCGCGCTCGGCGACGGCGGAGCCATGGTGATGTCGGTGGCATCGCCGCGGAGGTCGATAAGGGAGGCCGTGTTGCAGAGTGTGCTGGCCAGCGACCAGCAGCAGGAGGGGGAGAGGAAGCATAAGAGGAGCTTGACGTGGGCCGGGCCGGCCAACGCCGGCGGGATCAACGATGACGACGAGCCGGGGTTCTGGGAGGAGGAGGAGGGAACCATGGAGCTCGTCCAGTTGGGGGCGGAGCGGACCAAGAACGTGTTGATTCTTATGAGCGATACTGGGGGTGGGCACCGCGCCTCCGCCGAGGCCATCCGCGAGGCATTCCGCATCGAGTTTGGGGATGAGTACAGGGTAGGGGATTCTTTGCACGGAGAAAGATGTCGCCTTTCTTCGATTGTTGCCTTGTTTCTAGGTCTTTCTGTGTGCAAAGGCGTCGCCTTTCTTTGATTCGGTCAATGGATTTCAAGGCTCCCTTTTTCTTTTTATCATTTTGATAGAAATCTTTGTTTCTTATGGAATTTCGATTCTACATCCAAAGATGGCATCTTGATGTTCGGAATCTTGGCAACGTTGAAATATTGTCCTTTTCTTCCTAGTTTTCAAATCTATAGGCAAAAGTGTCGTCTTTCTTTGATTTGCTTGATGAATTTGGAGGTTTCTTCTCTATTTTGGAAAATTCGGTTGGTCGTAGCCCCTAAATTGCTAGAATCTCCACCCCTCCCCTCCCCTTTCTTTTTTTTCCTAATTTGAGTGTGCCATTATTGTAATCTGTAATTTTCTTGGGGCGTTAATGATTGGATTTTGTGCGTTTTATTTTAATCCCCTTTCCTAAATCTGTGTTCGCTTGCTTGGTTAAAATTTCATCTAGGCACCTCTGTGACTATATTGTTCATTTTCTTTTTCCACAGGAGTTCTATTCTATTTCTTTTGTCTTTTTAATCAGTTTCTTGTTTTCTTGTTTCAAATCTGAGTTCAGGTTCATGGTCCTGTACAGCCATTTTTGATTTTTAAAATGGAAACATAAGTTTTAATTCCTTGCAATATGTTTTTGTGATTTAAATGATTATTTGGGTGACATTTCGGTTATTTATTTTATTGCACTTAGATTTTTCTTTTTCTCTGAGAAATTGCAGGTATTTGTGAAGGATTTGTTCAAAGAACATGCCGGTTGGCCACTGACCGAGATGGAGAGGTCTTACAAGTTCATGGTGAAGCATGTCCAGCTCTGGAAGGTGGCCTTCCACAGCACCTCTCCTCGTTGGGTCCACTGCATGTATCTCGCATCCCTTGCCGCCTTCTACGCCAAGTATGGCTCCTTCCCCTCTGTTGTCTTGTTTTCCTTTCCTCCTAATTCTGATGCAGAACACTTGCAACAATAGCCCCTCCGATCGATTCTCATTGTTTTATAACTGAATTATTTATGGTCTGTAATTGGGTAATACCTAATTGGAATATAAAATTATGTTTTCTTTCTAGATCATAGACTCATTCTTTAGTTTAATATATTATTTATGTTTCTTCTTTCATGTTATTGTGCCGTCGCCGTCTATTGCCGTATGGCGAAGCTGACACTTTGGCACTATGTGTTTTTGAATGTTAATTATCACGTACTTATTCTCCAATTTTTGCTGAAAATTTTGGATTTTGTCTCGAAGTATTTGTGATCACCAAATTGCTAGCCATCGCATAACAACAGGTAGGATGCTTGAATTTGATTTGGTGTGATCACAGAAAGGTGTTTTCTCTTTCTTTTTCCTTTTTTTTTAATTGCATGTGTTCAAGTAATTGATGAAATGATATGAAAAAGAGTGATCCAACAAACCACATTGAGAAAAGAAGTAACAAGAATACAAAGAGGTAGAGGAAACTAAGAACGACATAGCAGCCAAAAAAATATATATATATCTTCAGTTCGAAGCAGAAATTCAGACTAAGAAAAGGATTGCTACTTTGTGTTTTCATTTGTTCGCCAAACTTCATTTTTTCCAGAGAAAATTCTTCACCACAAGTTTAGGACAGGAAATATAGTTGTAGTTCTTACTTGCTTAATATTTGTGGCTGAAGGAAGGTGGAGGCTGGTCTGAAGAAGTACAAGCCAGACATCATCATCAGTGTCCATCCCCTTATGCAGCACATTCCTTTGTGGGTTCTCAAGTGGCAGGGCCTTCAGAACCGGGTAGTTTTTGTTACTGTCATCACGGACCTCAACACTTGCCACCCCACATGGTATGCTCAACTTAGCTGCTTATGGAATTCCAAGTACCATTTCTCGATGCATTAGTCACATGGCACTTCCAAGTAAATGTTCTTTGTTGTAAACTTCAATTGATAGAAAAATCCGATCTTCTTCAGGTTCCATGCTGGTGTCAACAGATGCTACTGTCCTTCAGAGGAAGTTTCCAAGAGGGCATTGCTGGATGGCCTAGAACCTTCTCAAATTCGAGTATTTGGTTTGCCAATCCGACCATCCTTTTGTCGCGCAGTTCTCATCAAGGTTTGCCGCCCCCCATGATCAAATAGACCTAGTTTTGCTGCTCTTAGATTTCTCTGTAATCTGAGTTCTCTGTTAAACAGGAAGACTTGAGAAAGGAGCTTGAGATGGATCCTGAACTGCCTGCAGTGTTGCTGATGGGAGGAGGTGAGGGGATGGGTCCGGTCAAAAAGACTGCAAAGGCTCTTGGAGAATCACTATTCGACAAAGAGAATGACAAACCAATTGGGCAGCTCATTGTCATCTGTGGCCGTAACCAAACTTTGAACTCCACACTAGAGGCCCATCCATGGAAAATCCCTGTGAAGGTATTGAAATGCTTACAAGCTGAATAGCTGATGTAAATTGTGCTTTACTTTTTAAGCTTTCATTAGAAGCCTAAACACCCAGTTGATTCATGGTTGCAGATAAGAGGATTTGAGACCCAGATGGAGAAATGGATGGGAGCTTGTGATTGCATTATAACAAAGGTACGCTATTCTTTTTATGATCTGAATCAACCTTCCTGCTATTCTTGCACTGCTGATTCTTTGGAGCATCTCTTTATCTTTCACAGGCAGGACCAGGTACTATTGCTGAAGCTCTGATTAGGGGACTTCCTATCATCCTAAATGACTTCATCCCTGGACAGGTTTGTGCCGAAATACACATGAACTCTCGACATAATAACCAATTGATACAGTATGGCCTTACCAATAGAAGCACATTGCCATCACGAATCATCAACACTCAAGTTTTCCAGTCAAGATAAACTAATAGTCTCAAGCACTCTAAAATTTTAACCTATCGAATCCCTAGTTAACTGCTTAATGCAGCAAAACGCTTATTAAAAATTCACCTGTGAACTAAGGTTTAGTGTCTGTCTATCTTTGCCACATGTAACATATATATGGAAATAATTTATATGTGATAGTTTGGGCCAGTAGATGATGGTATGTGTTAGGTGCATGTCATGTGTAGGGGGGAGTGAATCTAGGACTCCTCACCTTGGTTATCTGGCTTTATTATATGTTGTACAGCCACTAGGAAATCACCCACAACTAGACTTTAGTCCACAAGCTTTCCATGGCATGAAGGATCTTAGTCTTCTCTGTTTGCTGCAGGAAGTTGGCAATGTACCTTATGTCGTCGACAATGGAGCTGGAGTGTTCTCGAAAAGCTCGAAGCAAACAGCCAGCCTAGTTGCTCGTTGGTTTGGCACTGAATCAGAAGAGTTAAAGAGGATGTCACAGAATGCACTGAAGCTAGCACAGCCAGATGCTGTTTTCGACATCGTCAAGGACATCCATGAGCTCGTTCAACAGCGCAGCCCTCTCTCTCGCATCTCGTATTCCCTGACTTCATCGTTCTACCAGCCAGTCTAATAGCCAATCAGTCCAACACTTGGGAACCTAACCTGAGTTTTGGGAGTTCACATGTACAGCTAGCACTAACATTCTTTGGCCTCAACAATGGCCTCACTTTCCCAATAAGAATCTTGTTACAAAACCCAGGCAGGTGAGTGAGCTGTCGTTTTGGTTCAAGTAAGGGCTTGGGACTCCTTCTGTTGGCTTGTGTATCATTTGTTCTTAGGGCGTTGTTCTTTCCCTTGTCTAACTGATGTATGCTTGATCACTTTGTTGTTGTTGTCTTTGAGGGTTCCTTGTTCTCAAAGATAAGATAATGTTCTCATTGAGTGTAAACACTATAAAAATTTGTCCATTTAGTTGAAAAAAAATTGTTGCTAAAATATAAATTTCATCACCTGAAGTATTTGGTTATGTTTACAGCCATGCACCATTGCTAAATTCTTTTATGGTGAAAAGAGTAATTTGGCGTTAAGTAAACTACTCTCCTTACTAATTTATTCTATGACAAAATATTTTGTCATTGATGTAAATCTCCTCGCCTAAATAACTACTTTAGTCATCAAAAGCGAAGATAATGTTTTCTGTGGCAAAAAAATTATTATTAAATGTTTTGATGATGAAAGTTTTCATCATAAGGAAATGATTGTAGGTGGAAAATAGTTTTATCACCAGGTATAAGAAATGAAATTTTCTAAGATCAGAAATGAAATTTTCTAAGTGTAAACCATAGGCCATGAATATGTATTTGATAACAATAGCTAACTATTGGTGACAAAATGAATTTTTTCATTGCAAAATATATAATATTGGCAAGAGAAATTTATACATCATCAATATTTACACTTTATTGGTGGAGTATTGTTGTCTTTTATTTTATGTTATGGATGATGAAATAAATTTAATCACTAAATAGTTTTTCTTTTCACGATAAAACTGATATTTGTCGCTTTGTATTGAGTCATTTTTAGCAATAAAATTTATTTCATCATAAAAATAATAAATTTTAGCTGATACTTTTCTTTGCTTTATTATTATTATTTTTTTCCTTGTGACATTTGAAAAGTATGTGAATTTCATCCGTTAAGAACACATTGTGATCCTAATATTCTTTTAATTAATAAATTAGTTCCTAAAAATCTTTCATAGAACATAATATCCCATAGAACATAATATATCAATGATAATGCCCAAGTACAATATGTAATCTATCTCGTTAATAACCATGGAGTACAATTTGCATCCAAATCGTAATGACAAACTCCATTCTCTCATTAATTGATGTTAATTAATATCTTCTATTTAATAACTAAGTATAAAAAAAAAAAAAATTAAAAAACAGAAACAATCAATAAAATCCGATCTGCTGATTCTCTAACAATTTATTCATGAAATCTAATTAATCCTAAGCCATGTTAAGAGCCTGATATAGCTTTGCAGTCTTCTTTCGGGTCGATCTTGAAGTTGGGACCATTTTTGAGACCTATAATATATCTCGTCAACGTATCATCATGCAATATTGGGATGGATCCTTTCTCTGCCTTCTGGCGACAAGCTTATGAAACTACCTCATAGGATGATTGTGCAGTTCAACAGAAGTTATCAATTCCACAAGCAAAAATCCACAGAAAAAAAAAAAAGAAGTTAAAAATCATCAAAAATAATTGTTTGCGATGGCATGGCGCAGTCGAGTATTGGAATATAGCCCATCATAAAAATCGAGAGGTCATCAAAAAGCTAATATTTTAAGGGCTCGATGCTATCAGAAAAAAAGTAGAAACCATTGAAAATAATACAATAGTTAAAGTAAATATATTTAACCAAATATATTTTTATCGAGAGCAAGATGTTGAAAATAAATTAATAACTCTCTTGGTACAACAACAATACAAAAAGGCTTAGCTATCAAATCTAACTAAAGAAGAAATTGATATTTTAATATTTATAAGAATAATTTGTCATGTTTGTTTTCTACAGAATAAAATTTTATTCGATAAGATGGCTAATCTTATTGAAGAAAAGATTAGTTATCTCATCGAATAGGTATTTTTATTTTTATTTTATTCATTACTACTTATTTTTTTTTTTTTACTTTTATCTTTAGTAATGACTGTTATTTTTTTAAAAAATATAATTGTTCTATCTGATTTATTATCCTATGCTCTACCAAACGAAAGATAGAATAATATTTATTATATTTTGTACTTTATCGAATCATATCCTTTCTATTATTCAATCTAATTCTATCTTATCCTATTCTATGCTATTCTATATATCAAATGTAGCATAACATTTAGGTAATTTTACCTTATCTCTTTTTTTTTCTCAATTTATAATAAATTTATTGATTAATTTTTCTTTAAACTTTTGCTAAAATTTTTGGTTATTTAGCTGGATGCTACCTCTAGCGAAGTTGTTTTCAAATGTTGAATTTGTCGTTTTGGTGCAGGTGGTCGGTATGATGGTTTGATCTTGACTGGCGCACGACAATGTCAACCATCCATTAGGCTTGGTGAACGGATCAAGACCTATTACCAAACTAGCCCAAGTCCAGCAATGTTGCAACTGGCTCTGGTGGAGTCGAGCGTTTAGAAGAGGCCAATGAGAACCAAACATACGGACCTTGGGCTCTGGTTGTGGTTGTGGCTGCATGAGAGCTGGGACAGAAGACTGGAATTGGGCCCAAGATTTTTCTATCTGTTTCTGAAACCAAGTCGCTCTTGTAGGAGTGATAATCTTAGACACGATTCAGTACGACTTGAATCTAATATAAAGTTAATGGGTTTAAGTTGAGTATGAACGTGTTTAGGTCAAAATCGAATTGACTCATTAGATATAATTAATAAACAATTAAGGTCTCGAATTGACCCATTAACCTAAAAGTAACCTGTAATTGGTTCGATTATTAAATGGATTACATGTAACCTGTATTAACTCGGCTTACTAACTCGGATATAACTCACCATACTTATTTATTTAATTTAATGTCACCATTTAATTAATTATTATTTTATGATGATGATTATATTCTTACATAAGGATTTTATACTTACCTTTCTTTTTTGTCTTGAATGAAAAAATTGTACTATTAAACATGTTACATATGTTATATAGGTTATACAGTTTTATATAGGTTATATGGGTTAGATAGGTTATATGGATCACATGGGTCATACGGGTTACATAGGTTACATAAATTAAATGGATTACATGAGTCGTATCGTATAACTCATGTAATAAATGGATCTAGTTTAGGTTTAGATTCCTTACCTGATTAATAAATGAGTTGAGTTTGGATTAATCCATTTATCATTATATTTTAAAGTTAATATGATTTATTTACGATCGGCTAACATGATTAGCCTCATTTACTCTCTTGAAAACACAGGAGTAGAATTGAGTTTCACACGAATTTTGTTAAATGCCATGAAATTCTTTTGGATCCTTCGTAGGTTGAGCAGAAATGAAAGCACATCCTATTCTGGAGCTCAGGCTCCAACTTTAGGACCATAATATGGATCAAGTTCAAATTAGATGACAAGAATTTGTTAGAATTAAGGTCTACCCACTCCTTTTTGCATCCTAGATTTCAATAAATGGACATTAATATGATATAAACTAGTCCCCGAAAAAGTGAAGTCCATTTCAAACTAGAACGGTCCATTTAGCTTCAAGAGTGACTGTTTTATATGGACGATCATATGGGTACCTCTCATATGCGTGAACTAAAAGGGATTCCAAGGGTCACGGGTCAACGATAATCCAAAAGTGGTGCTAGGTTGCAAGATATTGACTAATACATTCTCGTGCGGTCAACATCTAATTTATTTCAATCCATTGACTAACAGATTAAAGAAGATTATACAACCTGGATCATTATTTTTAGTGATCTTTATTAGAAATGATAATGAAGCAGGTCGATGCCAGGATCACTACTTTTAGTGATCTTGACTAGGAATGATAATGAAGCAAGTCGGTGCCGATCCTTGCTCACCTTGTTCCCTCTTTAACTTCTTACACATCACTCCATATCTGCCTCATGTTTTGTTGGGACAATAAATTTAGCTTTCATCCTTGACTTCATATATATATATATATATATATATAATGAGGGTCTTTAACCCTATTTTACTATCTTATTTTTATTCTTTTTCTCTTTTAATTATCTTTCAAAATTTAGGTTAAAGGTGGGTTCAAGATGGATTTTTCTGAACTATAAAGTTTTTGATTTCTCTTAAATCCATTTTGAATCTGATCAAAGATAGGGCAAGATGAATTTTGAATCAAGATAAAATTGTCATCCTCAATCCTGAGAAGCATAGTTTAAGTCCAACACCTATGGAGAGGTGGAGGGGCATGAGTGGAGTGGCGGATGATTAATAGATGTCTTGCTTCTCTTACAATAATTTATGTATATATATATTTTTATTCTTAGATCCATACATATTAGAGATCGTAAAGGTGAAAAAAGATAAAAAAAATGATTTCAAATTATATATGAATCTTAAAAATAAAAGAAATACCTGAGGACTAGAGTTTAGACTATGAGTATAACCAAAATTTAATTTTATATATATATACAGACGTACATAAAAAAAATTTAAGCCTTTTTACGTGTGATCAGAATTGAGATTTGATAAACCTCTTTTATTAATGACTCGGAAGTGGTTGAGAATTTGAGTTACGACCTTAATATGTTGTCTCATCAATCTTAAATTAATAGTGCAAACCTCTCTTATTAATAAATTATAATTTTTTTTTTATGCTCGTGTCGATTAAAACAATGTTAAACATGGATGGAAGTCTTAATGAATGGCCAATGTTTGGAAGAACTGGAATCTCGACTCACTCTGTCCAAGGTGCAAGCAAAACAGAGCAATTTTTGGAATTCGTTAAGATCTTGACAAATATATCAAGACATCTATATCTTGACCAGAATGACATAGCTAAAATTAAAAATCACCTTGAGATATTAAAATTAAAAATATATCTAAAATAATAAAAAAATCAACTGATGATATTTGTAAATATATTAATTAATATCAGTTGATATGTCAAAATATATTTATTTTTTTAAGTTTGGATAATAAGGTGATGCCTATGTTTAGTTATGATCATCCTCGATTATCTCTCTAATAACAATTACTTAACATGTCCATAAATAGTTTTACGTTTAAACGCAAGGCATGGGCGGCGACGAGATGCAAGTTAGCTCGGCCCGGTTACCCCTCTCCGATTCTTCGTAATTTCCACCTCCCACGCACAGCGAAATCGCTATCAGTCCTTTCACATCCTAACACATATCCTATTCCCCCTGCCCCAAAAATAAAATGCCTTGCGTGCGGCTCCGTCACCCACTCCACACCATTGTTTTCTGTGCCAACTCGTACATCTAATCCCGTCCCATGCTCCCATCGCAACGAGCCCTTGCCCTAATCTCCCCTTCTCTCTCTGGACCCCCGAAGCCTTCGTCTCTCCCAGTAGTTGAATCCGGCGAAGCCTTCGCCCTCCCAAGACTTAACCCCCTCCCCTCTCTCTCTCTCTCTCTCTCTCTCTCTCTCTCTCTCTCATCTAACCACTAATTTCCCAGAATTAATGAAAAAAAAAACTACGATATATTTTTATATAACTATTATATTTATACAAAATAAACAAAAAAATTAAACCAAAAAAAAAAAAACTTTCTTCTCTCGACTCCCTTCGTCTTGCTCCCCTTCTCTTCTTCTGCTAAACTAAAGAGAGATCGTAAAAATGTCTAATTTTATTATATAATAGAAAATATTTAATGGTGGTGATACAATAAGAATGGAATAAATGGAACTATAATAGGGTCTCCTTCGATCCACCGGAGCCGAAACCGAGACGAGACGCGCGACAGCGAGGCCGGGCCCGATCCGATCGATGAGGCTTATCGCCGCCACCGCCAACCGCTACAAACGATCGACGCGCCGCCGCCCATGTCTTCCTCCTCCGCTGCCTCCGCTGGCGGCCGCCGAGACCTCCGCTTTCCGCCGCCGTGTCCCCACCTCGCCGACTACCGATCCAACGCCCACGGCCTCGCGAAGCCCTTCCGCTCCCTCCAGCAATGCCTCCGCGTCCGCCCCCTTGGCCGCCCCGAGATCCGCCGCGATCCCCACGAGATCCCCCGCTGCGGGCCTTGCTCAGCCGCCGCCGGCGGCATCGGCGGAACGGGGCCGAGGCTATACGCCTGCCTTGCTTGCGCCGCCGTATGCTGCCCCGCCCACGCGCCGTCCCACGCCAAGGAGTGCCGACCGGGGCACGAGATCGCCGTGGACGTCGACCGAGCAGAGCTCTTCTGCTGCGCGTGCGGTGACCAGGTCTACGATCGTGAGTTCGATAAGGCCGTGGTCCTCGCCCAGACCGCCGCCGCCAACGCCGCAGCCTTCGCCTCCTGTCCGCCACCGGAGAGCTTGAAGAAGCGGCGGAGGGTGGAATACCGGCCGTGGACGCCGGATCCGCAAGAGCGGGCGGCGATGCAGCGGGGATCGAGCCCACTGCTCCTCCCGGACGCCTCCGATCCTTCCTCCGCCGGCGCCGCCAATATCTCCACCTCGTCTCCTTCTTCTCCGCCGTGGGGGCTGAGGGGATTGAACAATCTCGGGAACACGTGCTTCATGAACTCAGTTCTCCAAGTGTTGCTCCGCACGCCGCCGCTCCGGAACTACTTCTTGAGCGATCGGCATAACCGGTTCGTTTGCCAGCAGAAGGGCCAGAGGAAGAAGGGCGGCAATGTCGGCAGCAGGGGAGGAGATCGCCGGAACCCGTCGGGTGGGTCGCCGGTGTGCTTGGCTTGCGATCTTGATGCAATGTACTCCGCCGTCTTCTCCGGTAATCGGACTCCGTACAGCCCCGCCAAGTTTCTCTACAGGTTTTTGCTGCTGCTCACTCTCTCTACGTCTCTCTTGTGTCATTTTTCATTTATTTTGCGATTTTTAGAATTTTTTTTGTTTGTTTAGTAGAATAAACTTCCTGGTACGTAAGGTGGCGGCTCCTCGTTGTAGTTTAAAAGTTCGGATTTTTTTGTTTTTCTTTTTCAGTATTTGCGTTTAGGAAAAGCGATCATTTTTTATAGTGCTTGGAATTGGATGGCTTGCAAGAGAAGGCAACATGAATGTTAAAAAAGAGTTCTTTTTTTTTTTTTTTTTTCTCTTGTAATAGCTGTGATGTCATGTTCTGGTTTCCTCTCACGAAACTCTCCTTGGGAGGTTTGAATCTATAAAGAGCCATTTAGATGCTAGGGTGATTATTTGAGAAATTTTGATCAGATAAATGAACTAATGCTCTTTGTGGTTTCAATGATATATGCCGTCATTCTTTTCTTCACTTGTATGTTTCCTCATCATAAATTGGGTCTACATTATTGAAAAAATTGCTGCCTTCTAGGAAGCAATTTTGATGTTTTTAAATGTTGAAACATCGCTGCTGGATATTTGTGCTTAAAGAACAAGTAAGATTTTAATATTCTAAGTGTACTTGTTGTCTCAGACTGCTGAGTTGCTTTATTTATTTATTTATTTTGTGGATATATAGATGGTGCAGGTAAATGCTTCTTAATTTTTTTCGTGCAAACTTGAAACCTGTGGAGGGTCCACTTCTTGAAAATGGAATAGCTTAGATGCTACTGTAACTACAATTTCCCTTTCTGTGCATGTTCATTGATTGCTTGTTTGCATCTCCGTGGTCAATGGTGACTATAATCATCCACTGACAATAATGGAACTCAGACATACTTCTTCCGCCAAAGTTCTTTATTAGGTTCATTAAAAGATAAAGTGAGATGGCCTGAACTTGTACCTGCTTGCTTGTTTCTGTTGACGTAGACTGAATTTATTCATAATTTTTTCTGTCAAGGTGCTTCCGTGCAAAACATGTCAGATCTCATATTCTTTCATTTTCATACTTGGAGCCTGAACATAATTCAAATACTCCTTGAATCATCTGACACTTGTGCTTTAGATCCCAAAGCTCAGCTGTATAACCAACATCACCCAACCCTGGTCTCATATTCTAAATGCAAAGTGCCAACCTTGGGATTATGCAGTCTTGTATTGGTTGATTTTTGTTGAATCAATGAAGCATTTTCGTATCTATATTCAGTCTGGCAGTAAGTAATGTATCTTTTGAGGTTGCTTAGTCCCAATTAGTTTGGGATTAAGGCTTTGTTATTGTTGTATTGTTGTTATGGGGTACAACCTTTCTGTCAATAATAATTATTGTAAACTGTCAGTTAATTTATGCAATCTTGTCTTCTCTCAAGGCTCAATATGATTGTTGCCACCGTTTCCTAAAGTTTCTCATATACTGATCAAAAAGTTGTGTTTTAATGATCCTTTGCTTGTTATGTTTTTGTTTTAAAAGAAAATATGCCACAAATTTATAACATAATAAGTCATTTACTGGTAGATTTACTTTTGCTGATAATTGAACTTGTGCTCGGTAGTTGGTGGCAGCATGCATCAAACCTCGCAAGCTATGAACAACAGGATGCTCATGAATTTTTCATCTCCATGCTTGATGGTATCCATGAAAATGTGGCGCAAGCCCAACACAAACCTCAATGCCAAGGTAATTTGTTTCTGATGTATCAATTCCATTTCTTTTAGCATTTTTGAAATCTTTGCACTGTAAACTTTTGAAATGCTAGAGTATCATTTACTGCAATTTGCCAAGTCTGATATTCATGTACTGATCCTGGTGATGCTCACTTATCTATCTGTATCAAGCCATTGATGCTCTCTCTCTCTCTCTCTCTCTCTCTTTTTCTCTTTCTTTCTCTCTCTGTGATGGAAGGACCCATAGGCAGCCATCCCCTAAGTATTTCTAATCCCCCAAACCCTGTGAAGATGGGATACCATCCCAGGTTAGTTTCTCCCACTGCCAAGGATTTTACCAGCTTGATAAGCTAACACTTCCAGTTTCAGCTCGTTGCACCACTAGTATTTCAGTATCAGACTGCATTACTGCAATACCTTGGGCTTCATTGTCGTCGGGCCATTCATAGAAGCCTGTGCATCATTTTTTGAGTTGACTGAAATTTATGTGCTGTTATACGTGATCTAAGCACCATCTGTGTATGACCAGATTGTTTAGACATCAAAATGAGCATAAAATTTCTAATTTAACTAGATCACATGTTACAACACCATCTTGCAAATATTTTTTTCACTAATCTGGTGGCTGAGTAATTCCTTGAAAACAGGTGCTTTGCAATTGCTTTTAAAGTGGGCCGTTGAGTTATATTGTTGATCTGCCAGTGATAGTACAGTTTGAGTATAAACTGCTAAAACCATAGATGATGTTTCCTCTTCATGTTAAATTTGTTTAACATCATATTCTTGAACTGCTTTTCAGGATCTAGTGCATGTTTTCTGTCATCCAATATTTGCATCATATCATTGGTTTATTGTCATTTTAGCCAGATGAAGTTTCCTATTTAAGATTCTCTGCTCAAAATTTCCTAATAAGCATATTATATTTGTAAACAGGCTATGGAGACTGTTGCATTGCTCACAGGGTGTTCTCTGGTGTTTTGAGATCTGATGTGACTTGTACCATTTGTGGTTTTACATCTACCACATATGACCCATGTTTAGACATCTCTTTAGACTTGGATTCTAATCACAATTCTATGAATATGCCTGCTACAAAATCACATACATCCAATGGGGAGAATGATTTAATTTTGTCCAGCCAAACCTGTGGAGAATCTACACTCATGGGATGTTTGGAGCGCTTCACAAGGCCTGAAAGATTAGATTCTGATCAAAAATTCTTTTGTCAACACTGCAAAGTGAGGCAAGAATCCCTCAAACAGATGTCTATAAGGAAGCTTCCATTAGTCATTTGCTTTCACATTAAAAGGTTCGAGCATTCATCTATCAAGAAAATGTCAAGAAAGGTTGACCGCTATTTGCGGTTTCCATTTTCTCTTGACATGGCACCTTATCTATCATCTGCTATCCTGAGGAGTAAATTTGGCAACCGTATATTTGCTTTTGATGGTGATGATTCAGATGCTGCTACTGAGCTAGCTTCAGAGTTTGAATTATTTGCAGTGATTACACACAGTGGTAGAATAGAGGCTGGCCATTACATAACCTATCTGCGGTTAAGTAATCAATGGTATAAATGTGATGATGCATGGATCACTCATGTCAGTGAAAACCTTGTGAGGGCTTCACAAGCTTATATGCTGTTCTACGTGCAAAAAACTCTTTACTATAAGGCAAGTGAAAATGTGAGTGCCTCGTGACTTGTTTCATGGGATGGTGGTCAATAAGAAGCTCTAGCTGAAACAAGAGAGGATCAATGTGCTCAGACCTCTGCATCCTGGTTCACCTGTCATTCTGATTTAAGGACAATTTTGAGCAATTTTGTACCAGTGAAACCAATATATGTTTTGTTGGTTTGATCTGAAAAATTCTTTCTGACAAATGAGTTACTGATCATTGATAAAGCAAAAGAGAACATGTGGATAAAGGGAACCTAAATTTTTGACGTGTTCCTTTCGGCAATTGAAAAACTTTTCTCTGAAGGCATAGTTTTATATAGTGATTAGTTTTGACTTTAGTTTGCACTCTTCTCAACTCTCTCCCCCCCCCATGTGTGTGTGGTGTTGGGAAAAGGGCATGGGCATGATTGCACGTGTACATGATATTCTCATATTGCTTTCTGTAAATCATCATAGGTACAATATTTGGGCTGCTACTTTCTTGACTGCTTGTCTGTTTTTTTGAGACTCTGATCGGGTATTTTGTTTAATTTACTTGCCAGAATCCATATCAGGGGAAAACTAGAAAGATTGAATGATGTTAACCATTTTGGTTCAGCATTTCATATACATTGTTCCATGAAACTTTCATATACAGATGAACATATTTCTATGATATTGTTCTTTTGCTAGAAGTTTTGTGGGTTTCACCATTGAGATAAAAAGTTACGGGCTGTCAAATATTTCAACTCTTCTCTCTTCATGTAGCCTGTTTTCAAGCCTGGTATCTTGGTGGTTGCCTCTTCTTTGATCCTTTCTAATTGATAGTCTATTAGCATACCTCATATAGTTATATTTACAACATAATGATTTCACACAAATGGGTACTCCTGTCAATGAAAGTAGAATATAGTGTTTGAAGACTGCAAAATTAACATGAGCAATACTTGGCAGATGTATGGACTTGCTTGTAGGGGCATACTCAATATGCCAAGCTACTGTTCCTAGCTAAGACCAGGCTACAGTTCGTATCTATCATTCTATCTATTGTTCTACTGTTCTATCGTTCTATTCTATCCATCATTCTATCATTCCATCTGCCGTTCAGTTCTCTGATGTTCAGTTCCTTGAGGCCACAGAAAATAGCAATTTTAAGAAAATAGGGAGGAGAATGTGGATGCTGGGAGGTGGGACAGTTCATTTGGAAGATTTGGTGCCAAAGGAGGATCTAAGAAGAAATATGGTAGGGTGCACTATGATAGAAAACAGCATATTTTGCAGGGAAGCTACTGATGGCACAAGAAAGCGAAAGCATAGGCATTTATTGTGGATGATCCATGATTAGTGAAAAGAATAAGACAGCAGTTTCCACACCTATGAAGCCTTTAATTTGTGATGAATATTAGTCTCAGCATAAGATTTTTATGCCTGTATAAATATTGATCAAAAAATAAAATTGTTTGAAGCTCTCCTTGCCTCAAAGGATGAGGCAGGGCTGTCCAATTTGAATGAAGGGTTCTGTCAAAGTCTATGTAAAGTGAGGCCTACGTTTTACAGAGGCTCACAAGAGATGATTCATCTCATCTAGTCTTATGCCACCAATATTAGTCTTTGATTATTTTGTCTTGGGAGAGATTGTCCTGTATTTATTTTTGCATGACAATGCATGTGTCAAACTTACATATGGTAAGCTATCTGTCATCAATTTGAATATTACACAAGCTTTACGTTGATGTTTATGCCACTTTCTCCTCTGATCTCTCAGAATGGAGTATTCTTGTTGAACTTTATGTAACCAAGGGAAGGCACAACACATATTGATCTTGCTATTTCTACATCCTGTGTTTCATATAGAGGTGACTCATGACTTACACCTTAAGTTTGAGATTTACACCTCCTTTGCCAGCACATTTTAGAGTTGGTACAAACTTTAGTCCTTTTTTTTTTTTTTCTGATTCATCTATATAAGAAGAATGTAAAACATGCAGATGTTACATGCTATCTCACTTGAGTTTTTGGAATGAAAGGAATGCCTGAATATTCAAGTATACAGTTGAAAAGTTGGATAGGGTTTTGTCAGGTTGTAATGAACTTGTCAACGCATTAATCATCTGTAACATTGACATTAAAGTATTGGAAGTCTTGTATATGTAATCTTTAGGTAATTTGTACAGTCTTGTTATCTAGTATCTTTAGTCATTGATTATCATCTAAGGGAGATAGGACTGTATAGTGGGTGAATTGTTGATTTCAAGTCATGTTCTCTTTTCTTTCGAGAGGAAAGGATTAATTATTCCCAATATGTTTCCAACTTTGTTTCCATTGATAAAATGAAATGAAATATATAATTGTAAGAGAATTTTTTTTTTTTTTTTGGTAGGCATTTAATTTCAAACTGACTTATCTTTAAGCCAAGTCACTCTTTGACATGGTAACATGGTATCGGAGGATGAGATGCTGCTCTGCAACTCTTACAAGGTTTGATGTAAGCAGAGATAGACCTGGTGCATGCTACATGGCATCAGAACTGCACGGGACAAATAACTATTATAGTTGGTTCTCGTTACATGGCATTAACACTACACTGAATGGTAATTGTTTTCTCAGTGATTTAATTTTTGTCATCTCTGGTGTTAAGCATGGAGCTGGACCTTAGAAATAAGAGTTTGTTTTTGGAGAAATCAAGGATGGATGCTACTTCGAGGAGATGAGGTCTAGTTAGTTTAATCCAATATATTAATGTTGCTACATATCCTCCTGATGTTCTCTAAAGTTTTCATTTGATATGTGCTTATGTTGCTCTAGTGAATCCAAGCTTATTGGCTAATGATTTTTTGAACTTCCAAGAAAAAAACTTTTTCTTTTTCTTTTTGTTTTTTTTTAACATGTAATTAAAGTTGTAGTCAGGTTAATGGAAAATTGGGGGCTCATACATCACTTAACTCTTATCTTGCTGCATGTCTTGAAATGTTTATTTTTATTGCATTTGTTGCCAGGATGTCAGCTGTGCTGCAGGACATGTTGTTTAGTTTGGAAAGAGCATCACAAACCATGTTTTATAAAGTAATGCGACTATTCTTAAAATTGTTGCATTAAACAATAAAGGGTCTGCTTCAATGTTTTTCAAGATACTTTCTTATGTCTGATATGTTCGTTGGGAAGCACCATGAATGTATTTGGTACAGGCACAGGTGTCGCAATTCTTGATTGCAACTATGCTGCAGTTTTGACCTTTAATGATACCAAAATTGCATTTCAGCTTTGTTAATAAGCACCAGTCTTTCCACATGCCCCAATGGCTGGAGTGAAGCAGGTCAAATCCTGTACTGACCAGACCATGTGTTCTACAATGAAGAGAATCTAGTTATAGACTTGGTGTCACCCGAGAATAAAAACTACTGAATTTAGGGTGATTTTCTTCATGCACATGTTGAAGATGGCAAGAGGTGAGCATGTTTACCAAAGGGTGACTTGTAGTGTGGAAAATCTTCTAAAGCGAATTGTCACTGAGATTTGCTAACATAAGTTTCATGCTTGGCCCTCTGTTTTCTTCTCTGTGCTTCACATATGCTGTTTAATACCTTTTTACAGTATTAATGCTGAGATGATAACTATCCTTTTATAATCTGTCATATCACTTATAGAATTTACTTTTTTTTTTTTTTTTTACATATTTCCTCATTTAACTAAAGTCAAAGGAAACCATATGAAGAAAATAAAACTTCAGATAATGCATCCATTTAGCATATAAACTGTTCTGTAAATGGAGGAAAATTGAGGCAATCTGTTGAATTTCTCAAGAAAAAAAAAAGGGCAAAGTGAACTTAGAGAACCCAAGAGCTTGTGATACCGGCCAATTTTATTATAAGGCTCTTGTTCTCTTGCAAGCTCTTAATGTTATGTATGTTTGGCTGTATATTTAACTAATACACAACCACCTCTAAGCACTTGCACCAATGATATCACCTCCTCTCATTTGGATAAGATGTGAGGGTTCGGTTGTGATTCAAGTTTTCACTCAAAGAATAGGACAGGTATAAAGGAAAAAGTTGAGATGACCTCTTCATTATCTTGGAAAAAAAAGACATTTATAATTATAAATTCATGGCTATGGGAAAAGTTATGCAAGTGTATCTCATGTTTATTTATGAAATGGTGTTCTTATTTTGTATTTTTGCAAGGGCAGTATTTTCTAGCTTCGTGTGTTGCAAATGTATCCTCTTTTTTCGTTTATAAATTCTTCTGTTAAATATTAAACTCTATAACTCATTGAGCAATTTAGTTTTGATCTATCATTCATGATTTTATGCAGAAATAGGGTAAGCATTTTGTCTCAGATTTAGAACATTCTTTTGCCCTGGCGAAAAGAATTGTTGCTTGTAAGCAACATCTTAGCCAACTTATGTCAGCAATTTAATATTCTTTGTTCAATTTTTTATGAACCAGTCGGCAAAGAATCCTTGAAGAACTTAAAAATTATTAAGCTTTCCTTCTTTCTTTTCTTTTTCCTTATTTTTTTTTGGTGAGGCAACTAGGAATTTCTTCGGATTCTACTAACAGGCGTGTAAAACTGTTTTACAGACGCTGAGTTTGTGACCTCCTGTAAGTTTGTCTAAGCATCCTAGCAGCAGGTCATGTGAACCGTTGAGCTTTGATTTGAATGAAGAAATATGATGAGGTTTACTCTTTCGCAGCTACTTAAGTTAATAGAATGCTTGCCATCAATTTTGTTCGAGTGACCCTAAGGTCAGCCTTGCAATCTGCTTCTGGGCTCAGATTATTGTCTGGCTTGATTTGGACAAGTAGATATAGCATGCAGATAAGAGTTTAACAGGGTGTTCTCCAACCAAATTATATAAGAGACTTGCGTGCTCAATCCGGTTAGAGACCTCTAGCTCGTGTTCTTAGTTCAAATGCCAGCAGTCTTGGATCTCTACAAGGCCGGGATGATGTTTATTTGTGAATTTGGTCTTGATGCGTGGTGCCTTGAACTCTCGGAGCTCAAAATTGTTGGAAAATTTGGAAGACTGAAGTGAATCCTCCCCTCTCAACCACGGTCATTGGTGTCAGGCGGTCATACCATCATCCTTTTATTTAAGAGTAATACCATGTTGGACCACCCGTCCCGTTCTAACTCAAGTTGAGAGGAAACTAGGATTCCGGTTTCAGTAATTTTTTTTAATTATTATTTATATAACTTGATAAATACATCCACTTTCATCAATATGCTACTGTCTCTTTTTAAACAAAAAGAGAATTTATACAAAAAAATTTTCAGATTCACCAAATAAGTATACATCTAAATATGAACTTTCAGGAACGGATCGGTTGACCAGTTAAACTAAAACAAGTACATAGAACACTCAAAATGAATAACTTTCACAAAAAACATTTGTTTAGTTATTTTCTCTAAAATCTGTCTGCCAAAATTGACAGCTCATAAAACCTGAAAAACAAGTCTCCTCATGTTTTTATAAAACTTATTTTACAGATAATTATTATATTTTATGGATATCCGTTTTAATAAAATCCACTATCAACCAAACAACCTCTGTGGATAAAACATCCATTTACCATTTACAACTTTGATTTATAACATGGTAAAAGATGTTCTAGATTGCAAAGGGATTGCCGTTATTGGGGGGAGAAAAAAGAGAATCATTTTTAATCAATACTCAAAGAACTCAGAAACCGGACAAGCTCATAACTGTGCCATCTAACGTTTTGATCATAATTATCCAACTTACTTCCGAACGAGTATTTGTAAATCCACGCTGACATCCTTGTTAATTTAGTGAGACTACAACATTTCATAATGCTCCTTTCACACAATATGATCACAATTTCTTTTACATTATTAGTGAGACTAAGCCTTTTTTGTAATCCATTAAAACCGAAAAATTTTGAGTCAACCTGCCACATGAAATGCATGCTGATTTTGCAAACTAAGCATTCATGCACCACCTAGTGATTAATGTGTCCACATTATGGATAAGATTCATGGGATAAGCTTTATGTTGCTTGAATTAATTCCAATTGTCATGACCAAACTGTTCTTGAATGAGCTACAAATACTGCATCACTGAATTGCCGGATGTGAATAATCTAAGAAAGCTTATTGAAATCAAACCACAAGCAAACTTTCATGACACACACCAAGGGGAAAAAATAAAAGAAGAGACGAAACTAAGAAACAAAGATCGGTCTTCTGAACATTCCACTCAGACGAGTAAAGATATTGATGGATCACCAAACATGAAAAGGAATTTATATACAAATTTGACAAACATTTACAACATAAGTAAAATTAAAAAAAAAAAAAATCTCAAAAGAATCATTTATTGTATTTAGATGTGCACCCAGTTGCCAACAAAATTGAATGCATTGAAAACTACATTCACCTGAGACCCCCCACACACCAGTGAAGTTCGTTGGTGACAGGTTCCACTTGAGATGCAGAGTAAAGAATGCTCGTGTGTAAAGAATAACAACAACAACAGTTTTCATGCAATAACATGATCTATGGTGCTACAACCCAAAAAAATGGGACAAGCGATCTGAAAGATTAGCTATGACAAACCCAGCAAATACCTGCAGATAAAAATATAGACCAAAGAAGAACAGATTAACAAATAATAAGCATGCTGCAAATCTAGAACTTGAACACTGCCAAATGGTAAAAATTATCTATTCATATATAGCACGTGTACTTTTCTCTGCACCTCTTTGCTGACCACGAAACAGGCTTGCAACTAATGGTGCGAAATAGAAAGCAAGATTCTCCTTGACCAGTTAGATTTTATGATATACTGAAAGGTACAAACCCATGGTGTGTTTGCATGTATGGTAGGATATAATCTGAGATGTGCATGATATTTTTCAGTTGCACTGCACCTAAAATTTCACCATCCCTCTTTTTTTTTTTTTTTTTGCTTGGGATATGCATTATTCATCTTCCTTAAATGTTGACAATTATCTCACAATGGCCGCATCATCTTCATCTTAAGTTTCAATAAATAATATATTTTAAATACTTTTAGGGAATTCATGAATAAACCTCACAACATCTTGTAGAGAAAGAGGTTGCATCTATCAATTCTTTATTTATGTTACCTATCAAAATCCCTTGTTCAAAACCTGAGCTCACATGGATAAGCTTTACTTCTATAGAAAAATAAAATTGATCTTCTCCCCCAAAAAAAAAAAAAAAGAACACTGGAGGAAAATCAGCAAAATAGCAATCCTTTTTGAACTTTACAGCACCATCATGCCTTTATGATCAAATGAATACACAATTGTCACACTAATGGTTGATGCAAACACTAGTAGTTGAACTTTATGCTCATAATAAACATTGATCCACATATAAAAATGTTCATACAGCAGTCTTAAGGACAGTTATAATGCTCCACTGAAGTTCAAATTTACCATTTCTGAATAAAAAAAGAGAAATTTGACCTGTTTTTGTGAAAAATGAAAATATAAAGAGGATTTTTTTTTCTTGCAAAATATCCTGATGAACATATTCAAAAGCACACAGAAAAGGGGCAAAATATCAATAAAACCAAACTCATCTATCCATATAAGTTTGTGAAACAGGTGCAACACAATTTCGCATTAAATATATGACCACTGGCATCAGTAGGTCTAGCTTGCTTATATTAGATTGCTATGCATGAAACATCCATCTGATGCAACATGGTACCCTTTCATACACAATCTGCATCCAGTGGATTCACATTAACATGGTGTCAACAAGATTCACTTTGGTGGTTGTTCATTCTTTCAGTTAACTCCATTCTCAAAACAATTTTTTAACTACTCATAGGATACTTTTATATATCCTACTGCATTTTGAAATCAACCGATAGATCTGGAGGCACCCATGTGAATGAGTTATTTCAGTGGGCTCCTGAAATAATTTTTTGGTAAATGCTCAACACATCATTTGAGATTTATCCTATAGATTATTATTCTATAAGGCATTCCTCTGCTGCAGAATTTCTAACATTAGTCAATCAACAGGAAAATTTGAAGCATGCTCAATAAATTTTCAACTCATCATCCCTTCCTTTATTTTTCAATGCAATTGACTTGGTGGACTAATAGCACAGATTTAAGCAAGTTTGCAAATGTTGTCTTCAACAAACTTTTTTTTTTTTTTTTTACTAATGCGCCACTAAAATAGGAACTAGAATAACAAACTTTGCTTATCAGCTAACTCAACGTTTACAGGATATTCATTTTGATTGTGCTGACATTTTTTCAGTAATGCAATAAGTCATGATCACTGCAGTTCAAACCCTGATGTCTAGGTTAAGAAAAATTTGCATGCTATTCCCACTCCAATAAAGCTTATGAATCCTTGAATTAATATTAATATAATATAGTTACATCTAGTAAGCACAAGAACGGTTATCTATGGAAGTCAATGATGGCAATGATCTTCAAACTTTATTAAGGGGAAAGCAACTACATCAAATTGCCAAAATAAGACAAACCAAGCATTTAATTCTGATTTTTTCCTCCTGAATATATATATAATAGAGAGAGAGAGACTTAGTTACATTTCAAGATCCGGTCACCTTCCTCATCTTTAGATCCACATGGATCATGGAGCCACTCCACCCTTTTCACGTTTTTCATCTTTGGAATTCATGAACTATGTGAATCCAAGGTTGGGAGAGGTAACCGGATCCAGACTTTGCTACATTCTAATGTAGCCAAGTCTACCTCTCTCTCTCTCTCTATATATATAAAGAGAGAGAGAGAGAGAGAAAAAGTGCACTTAAGTTGGCTACACCTCTCTCCACTCAAATCTTTCTATATTTGGATGATGGAGGTTCCATAGGATGATCTTAGCCTTTGAATATAATCTACCATTATCTAAAATACTTACTAAAAATTATATGATTAGTAAACCCCTAACCTATGCATCAAGAAGTCAAAAAAAAAATATTATTTCATCTAATTTAGACTATGTTTCTAAATCATATAATTTTTGATGTGTAAGCATTTTAAAGGTAGTAGATCGCATCCAATAGCTTGGTGCAAATGATAATGTGTGTACATAGAGGGATATTTTAAATTATATTAATATTTACATTTTACTAGTTCCCAATAAATGTCAATCATATTTATTTTATAACATGGTTTGAAATTTCGACAAAACAACGAGCATACTAGCCATCCCATCTTGTTCCTATAGGAAAATAGGATTGGGATGGAGGCAGGACTTTGGAACCTATCCACATTGGGAAAGAAGAATAAAGAAGAAAGAAAGAAAAGGAGGAAAGAAGAAAAGGAAAAAAACAAAGAAGAAGAAAAAGAAATAAAAAAAGTAATGAAAGAAATAAAAGAAGGAAAGCAAGAAAGGAAGGAAGAAGAAATAAGAAAGGAAGGAAAGAAAGTAGAAGGGCAATGAAGAAGAATAAGGAAAGAAGGAAGAAATGAAAGAAAGAAAAAAGACAACAAAGTAAGAAAGAAAAAAATAAAGGAAAGAAGGGGAAAGGGATGGATATACCTATCGGAACACTATTAGGTCGACCATCAAGATTGGGATAGGATAGCGGGGCATACCATTCCATTGAGAAACAGAGACACCTCTATTCTATGGTATTTAAAACCATACTTTATAATATATAAATATGCATACTTCGATTACTTAAGCAAATAATACTTGGCACCAATCAAAGTAAGTAGCTGTGGATAAATATATAAAATAATAAAATCTGAGTTAATGCATACATAATCAAGCTAAAATCTATCAATATAAAATTACCTGAGCTGAACCAAGAATGTAGACTGCTGAATAGTGCCGGCCATGAATGACCATATCGGCAACCATGGCAAGTGGTATAGTGAGGGACATGCCTAATGTAGCCACCAATGGCGTAGTCCAAACAACACATAATGCCCTGCATAATGATCATCCTTTATCAGATGAACAAATATAAGAATAAGCATAAAGGTCAGGGGTTTTTTTGCACACACCAGAAATAGTCTGAGAGTACACTTCCAACAAAGCCATTAGCAAGAACAACTTCATCCATTTTAGCAGAATGGGGTATTGTGAACTTGGGTTCAATACCCAATGCAGTCAATGGCCACACTGTATAGAAAGCAAAAGAAAAATAATAATTTTACAAGAAGAGTATGCATTAAAACTAACAGAGAGATGGTTCAGTGGTTGCATTATGTTCGGAATCAATAGTGATCTATCACTCCATTCAGATAGGAAAAACATTAGGACAATAGAATGATGGTATTGGAGATGGTAGCCTAACTTAAGGTATATTCACGATCATTTTGCATCAAAGCCTCGGCCTGTTGCATTTTCAAGTAAGGGCCTGCTTGGTTGCAAGTAATAGTTTTCATCTAGCCAGGTTAACGTTGCTATAGTAACAGCAACTGAAGTCATAATCTGATATTCAGTTGCGTATATCACTAGTTAATGCAGCTCAAAATGATGCTTGGGTGACTGTATCTGCTTATACAAAATACATATTTCATGTAACTTAAGTGTGAGTTTTGCAGCCTCAGCAACTGGAAGTCTGGAACTCATCCTATGACCATTCCAGACAGGACAAGTTGCTATAAATGACGAGTCATTGATAACTTATGGGGTCCTCACCAACATTTTGTTAGTCAAACAGAAGAAAACTCACTCAAACTGGTGCAACCATGACACCGGTTACTTGAGATCAAAAAGTTCCAAAGGCCAGTAAATTTTCATAAGAACTGGAGAGGGCTTATTTATAAGCAGAACTGCAGTAACATGCATGATCTTGGTACTCCATTATGCCAATAATTACTGGCAACACTATATGTTGTATTTTCTACATATATTATTGTTAGATATTCAGGCAACTAAAAGAACTGAAAGGAGTTTGGAGTAACTAATGGGCTCTATTATCTTTTTTCCCACTTGTTTAATCCCCCCAAAGAATGCCTCATGGTTCTTTTCCCATTTACAAAAACTAGGTACCATGGAATAAATGTAGTATCGAACATTTTGACGCTTCTGATATCAATTAATTGGCAGGGTACTTATTTGTAATCTCACTCTAGCGCATGTTCTTGTTACAGGAGTGCATCTTCTCTATTCCTCTGTGGATGTTATTCTTTTCCTTCTTTTTTCTTGTGGGATTGGTTGTTTGTAACTAATATGATAATTGAGACTCACCAAGCCACCATAAAGCTATGAGTGTATACAGTCCGACATATCCAAACAGCTTTTGTACATCGACCCCTTGTCCCTCCTCTCCTGCAAACTTTTTAAGCAGAACTGGAAAATTGAAGTTCCTGAGATTAGTAGTAGCCCAATAATCCATTTAAGTGAATAGTGACTGGAAGAAGAAGAATCAACTGAATGTCGAAGGATAATATCCAAACCAGTAAATAGACCATATGTCACGGCTGAAAGAAGACCAAAAAGATCCCCTACAAGAGACCTTTGCCCATTCCTGCACATGATAGAATGCTGAAGCTCAAATTTTGCCCTTACAAACATAAAGCTAAGAAATACTTTGGACATGAACATGACTAAGCTAAGATGAAGTTGTAGAAAAAATATTCACAAGTAGCTTACTTTAAGTTTATTTAGTTTAAAATCAAGAAAGCATTCCCAGCAACAGGATAAATAAATAAATCCTTTAAACAAACATGGCAGAAAACTGTTCATCCCAAAGTAAACCAACCACATATAAACTACATGTAACATACATATGGAAGGGCTTACCCAGAGGAGCTCAACTGTGACTCATCTGCTGCCCATGTCTTGCCCAGAGTTGTCATAGCAACACCAGCCATGCTAATAAATACAGCAACTACTTTTGCTACGCTTAAGGAGTCTTGACCCAGAAGTACACCAATGAAAAGAGTGAAGAGTCCTGAAGTTGAAGATAGCACAGTGGTACTTGCAACACTAGTTCGTGCAAGTGCTGCATTTGACAAGTACTGTATCCACCCAATATGAGAAATATATCAGTACATATTGCTGGTTCAACTAGTAGCTCTATGAATAAAACTCATTCATTCCATTGAAAAAAATAAACACATTTTGTACCAATATGAAGATAAAGGAGAAAAGCTTATGAAGATATGAATAGATAAAATTTTTTCAAGCAAAAATATGTATGAATTTTTAAAAGAGTAATTGTTATTATAATGAAGGATGAGCCAAATATTGTTCAAAAGTATCAAAAGATAAAAATAAACAAATAAATATTCACTTTTTCACATACATCAAAACTAAGTTGGGGAAAAAAGAAACAGGATGAGGTCACCATCAATAACTTCGTTGCAACAACCAAAACAAAAAGAAAAACAGCATATAGCAAAATAAATACAGCAATTACAGTAAAACCTCACCTCAGTGACAAACCAAAGTGGGGCAAGATAGATTGCACATATTGCAATTTCCCTAGAGGTTAATGTTCTGTTCTCTTTCATCACCTCAGCTTCAACTTCATCAAGTTTGACAATGAATGGCTTCTCCTCTTCTCGTGCGGAAAGTTCTAGTTCACTGTCTTTCTTAGTTAAAGGAGGCTCTGATTCCATTTCTAACATCTTCTGTGTTCCACTAATTTTAAGAGAACTATCAAGTCCAGATGGAGACTTGATGATGATTTCTGAAATTCTACCTCTTTTAGAAGAACGTTTTTTTAAAGAATTACATAACCAATCCTTGATAAATGCTATTGGCAGATAAACAACCATGAGAGAGGCCCCCAGATAAGTAACTGCGAATGGCTGTTTGTAGTCTGTGAATATACCCTGCAGGAGTGGTAAGGATATTCAGAACTCACAAATTAAAGGTAATTATGTTACTGATATCCAGAAGTCAACAAATCAGCTCAAAGAGTAGACCAAACTTACAAGACAATATAGACCCAAAGATGTTTGAGTCCGAACAGTTATTAGGTTGAATTTTCAGGAGGCTGTTTCGGACCACATGATTTGGTCAAAACCAACAGAATATACCAGGCCATCTTTGCATTATATCTTTCAATAAGCCCCTTTTGAATCATTTATCTTTACAACTAGCTACAAATGTACCAAATTCTCATTACTCATGAAAAAATAATTGTTAAAAGGCCACCAAGAGGCATCATCAAGAAACCTTAGAAATAATTCTTCTATCTAAAATAAATAAAAAAGCTTGTTGTTTGAGCCCTTGAGTCATTGTCACTAATAAAGATGGTAACAATTAATCCAAGAAATGTATGCAACATTGTCACTAATAAAGATGGCAACAATTAATCCAAGAAATGCATGCAGCTAAGTTGATCATAGGATATGCTTGTTCCAACAAGTATCCAATGGTACTGGATGACCTTGGCAGCCTACACATTTCATAGAAGTAGTTTCTGATTGATGTCTTGCTTAGCTAGCATAGTCAAAGACCAAGCTACTTGGCATAATAACCATTTAAAGGTTTGAAGCAATACCATTTGACAATCAAATGATTCATGCTCCGTGTAAAGTGAATAACAAGATGCAATAAATCAGTAAAATTCTCAGCCATACAGAGAAGAAACAAACCCAGGCCAGATACCAGTATACCAAAATCCAATTCAAAAACAGACCAACAGAAAGTGTATGGTTTAAGAAGATATGGCATAAAAATAAAGAAAATCTAGATCCCGGTTTTAGAAAATATGGCATAAAAATAAGGAAAATCTAGATTCCACTTTGGAGAACTAACCACCTATGCCAGAGTATAGTTTTTGCTTTTTAAATTTTCCAACACTTTCCCAGCTAGACATTTGACATGGCTAGTGATAACTAATAATATTGTGTTAGAAATTTTTCATTATGTGGACTAGCATAGTTATTCTTTAAAATCCTAAATTAATTAAATGTTGGATTAATGGAGTATGTTGTGCAAGCCCGTCATGGTTAGTAATTACTATTTATGTTATTAGGCTATTTGGTACACCTTAGAGCACTATGGGCTTATGTTAAGTTTAAGCCTTGTTAATACGCAACTCTTAATGGGTACGGTGCGCATTAAGTCAATTGTTACAAGGAAATGTCCTTATCCTCACCCTATAAATATTGTCGTTAACCCATTGAGCATAATACTTTCACCGTTTGTAGGGTAAAGGGAAGTCTTCTCTCCTACCATACACACAAAACTCTAACCAGGTTTTACAATAAAAGAAGAGTTATGGATCTTGTGATGAAGTTAGGTATGATTTATTTTATATCGTATACGCACATAAACTCATGATATAAAGATTATCAATTGTATTTTGGATTTATGAAATCCAGATTTTCTATCATACTAGCCTAGCATGATTTCCATGATGCTATTAACTGACTTCAGTTATGTTTCCTCAACACAAATTCCGCATCTACTTAGTAAAAAGGAAACCAATGAAACAATATTTTACTTGACGTTAATATGTTTTATTTCATATCATCCATAATGATGCTTCATGAGCACTTCAAATCCTTCCATTTGCACTTCCATCTACTCCCTCACCCACTCTCAATTCTAGGAACTAAGGTTGGGCATAGCATCCTAAGCACCTTAGTAATAACAACAGCTGATATCAAAGTTTTTGGGTAGAAAACCAACGAATCTTGTAATTTACTTCCTTGTGTAAGCTTTCAAAAAGCTAGACAACAAATACATTTAGTAGTTAAGAGGTGCACTCCCAACCACTAATGAAATCAGACGTCTGCATCCCAGCAATTCTTGGGCAAATGTTTTTGACCCTTATATCAGACTTTCAAAGTTAGACCAATAAGCTGTTCACTTAACCCAAGAAAAATCACTCACTACCTTAATTTATGACATCTTATATTCTATCCTCCTCAATTTTTTCTTCCCCTATAGCTAGCATACAACCCTGCTTGGATTCTATCCCAAGTTGCCACCTCAAATGCGTTACTATTATGCGTGGTTTCTTTCACCACCAAGTGGTTGCAGTCTTAGCAGTAGGAAATTGCCACCCTACACTTGATGGCATTTTCCTTTTTGTCTCTTTCGTAGAAGAAGAAGAGAAGACAGCCCCAAAAATGTCTTTCGAAAGCAAACTTTGCGCCTTCTGCCAACTTCCTGTAGTTGCTTTAGAATCTCTCAAGTTTTCTGTAGCCTCAAAAATTCTTTTTTCATTTGTGTGTGTGTGTGTGTGTGTGTGTGTGAGAGAGAGAGAGAGAGAGGCTTCCATCCAAGATTCACCCATGGACATCTTGCAACCTCATTTTCATCCTTCTAGCATTGTTCTCATCACACCATCTTCTAAATACCTCGCTGTCACAGCAGTTCATAAAACAATGCTGAATCATCCCAATAAAGCCTTCTAAATTGGATCTGCCCCATAATTGACTCCATTTTAGACTGATTTTTAATCGTTATAATATAATTCTTCTCCTTAGCAACCTCATGGAGTTTTTTTATTTTTTTTTCTTCTCTTTTTGGGGTTGGGGAAAATATAGGAAATCCTAACTTTTTAACTAAAACACTCCATTTCCGTTCAAAAAAAAACAACAAAAAAAAAAATCTTTTGTTGACATCAGCAGGTCAGACCCAACAAAATTACGTAGTCACAAGGGTTTCCATGAAAATCAACAATTCATAGCACGAAAGACATAAATTGAAATAACAGACCAAACAAAAGAGAGAGAAAAAGAGAAACTTTTGGAAGGGGATCCTACGAAACGGACCTGCGTGACTTCGGCCGAGGTAACCCATATAACAACAACCGCCCCGATGAGAAGCAACCCGGCTTTGTACCTCCAACCCATACCTCTTTCTCCTCCTCCGATCCAACAACACAAAAGAAGAAGAAGGAGACGACGCAACCCAATCCCGATCTCCTCTAGAGGAACGAAGAAGCGCAAAGGTCACCAAGATCTACCCGCCGGCCGGCCAACCCACACCAAGCCTTTTCGCCGGCGAGAATCCCGCGATCCGGCACCGCTCGATCCCATTGTGGACGGCGAAAGCTCAGCGATCGGGAGCGGAGATGGGAGTTAGGTCGGCTCTCTCCTTCCTTGACTTCTTCTCCTTCTCTTTGTCGGCAGGAGAGGAGAAGAGAAAGCGAGGAGAAAGGGGCGGTGTCCGGATCCGACAGCAAGGCGAAGCTTGGTGAGCGGATTGGATTTTGTTTCACCGGCTGAAAAATATTGGTTGTTTCGTTCCTGTCAGATTGGGACAAAGTCTGGTCGGTTTCTTCGCTTCGCCTCTTCGTCAATTTTTTAGGTGGTGGTGGGGTTGCGGCTTGCAAAATGAACGGAGACAGCTGCATTTATTCCGGTCCGGTCAAAGGCAATTCTAACCGTCCTCTTTGAGACATTAATAACACTTCCCATTACTCATTTACTCCCCCATGCGACAAATTTATAGCGGAAGAGAGAGAATTTTCATGGCGAGGAGCTTGGAAAGCCCGTGATCCATACGTCGGCAAGGCAGCCAATAATACAATGGTCCTCGTGAATTCTTTCCCTCTTATTTTAAGAATATCGTTGACGTTAGAATCTTGTTGTCGTGCTAGTTTCATTCGAGTACCTTTCGATCAAGTTATTCGTCTTTTTGTGATAAAAAAAAAAAAGCATTTTTTAACCAAGCTATCTGACTTTCTGCGAGGAAAAATAAACGCATGAAGGGCCTAACGTTTTTTTTTTTTTTTTTTTTTTTTTTTTTTTTTTTTTTTTTTTTTTTTTTGGGAACAAAACCTTGCAATACAAAGTTTTTTTTTTTTTAAGACAAAACCTTCCAAATGCTCGAATCAATTGAAGTAGATAAAGGAGATTTCCTTGAGCTCTTAAATGATCTACCCAAGAACCAAGCAAAGGATGGAATTTATTTAGCTGTGAAGCATCGAGTTGTATTTATAGGTATTTAAAAGAGGATTTTGAGAGTTGATTACTCATGAGTGAATGGCTTTGATAAGCTTAATCCTCAAATGATGTAGCTATTGTAATGGAGTGTTCTAAAGAAGTTGCAAACTCCAACTTGAGCTGACCTGTGCCTTGAATAAAAAGAGTCCTAAGCAGTTCGATCAAATAAAGAAAACTTCTTTGATTAGGACTTACTTGACAAGTTGGCATGATTAAATCAATATCGATGTATCAATTCTCTAATGTACCATGAGCCGCAAGTAGATAAACTAGCTAAATTAGATCGCATCACTTGTTCCCACTTTCAGAGGTTGAGTTTAAGTTCATACTTACGTTACTAAAGTAGCTTGATTAGATTATGATCGGACTACTTTTAACTTCTTTAGTTCTACTATTGTGATCTCTCGACATCAAATACAGGTTGGTTCAGATCGAGTTCAATAACATATGGTATTAGTCAGTTAAGTTAGCTTAAACCAAGCTTAATGACTCATGAACATTGGTTAGTCTTAAAGTTTAGCCAATCTTGAATTAGCTTGGAGAGTTGGTTATAGTGACTCCTTTTGATATCAAGCCTTTTATATTTATGCTTGAGACTTGATGAAGTGTTGCCGATTGAGGTCAGCACTTAGACTTAAGGAAGCTCTATGGATCGAGGTTGGTGCTTGGACTTAAGAAAGCTCTACCAATTAAGAAGCTCTGCTGATCAAAGTTGGCATTCGGATTTGAGAAAGCTTTGGCAATTGAGGTCGATACCCAAACTTGAGGAAGTTGTACCAATTAAGGTTGACACTTAGATTTAAGGAAGCTTTATTGATCGAGGTTGGTACTCAAACTTAAGGAAGTTCCGCCTATCGACGTTAGCACCTAGGCTTGAGAAAGTTCTACCAATCAAGATTGGCATATAAACTTGAAAAAGTTTTGCCAATCAAAGTCAGCACCTAAACTTAAGGAAATTTTGTTGATCACGGTCAGTGCTTAACTTGAGAAAGCTCAGCTGATTAAGGTTGGCGCTCAAACTTGAGAAAGCTTTATCGTTAAGGTTCATGCTCAGACCTAAGGAAGATCTACTAATTAACGTTCACGTTCAAACTTGAGGAAGTTTGCCTTTTAAGGTCAATACCCAAACTTGAGAAAACTTTGCCAATCAAGGTTAGTGCCCAAACTTGAGGAATCTTTGCTGATTAAGGTTGGGACCTAGACTTGACTCTCAGGTTGACCATAGCTTTTTAGATCGACCTGGACTCTTTAGGTTATCCTTGATTCTTTAGACTGGCCTTGACTCTTCAGGTCAGCTTTGATTCCTTAAGTCAGTTGATTTTGATTAGGTCCGCTTTGACTCTTTAGGTCGGTTGATTTTAGTCATCTATCTTATATTTTTAGGTTAGCCTTTACTCTTCAAGTCAGCCTTAAATCTTTAGATTAGTTGATTTCGAATTACCAAACAAGTATTCAAATCAATCGATTTAAATTATTAGTTATAGTTCTTCGAGTTGACCAATTTAGATCATTATTTGTAGCCCTTCAGATCATTAGGTAGATCTACCCTCTACTTTGGATGTGTTCCATGACTGTCTTTGGTTGACCTGAACATAGCTTGTGCAATATGATCTCTTTTCTTAGGAAGCATGGCTAGGTACTCTTGCTTGATTTGCATAGATGATACCAAATCTATTGATATCCAATATGGTCTTTACATGCCAATGGATGAACTATCTTCACTCAGATAATAGAGCACCTTCCAATCAAATTGTCTACCCTTCTATAAGAGAAAAAAAAGAGCATAAGAGGACTCAAAATTTTTTTCTAAGGAAAACCCTCTAACACTTAAGTCAGCCAAAGTGAACAGAGAGGAATTCTAAGGCTCTTAAATAAGCTACCCCAATATCTAAGTAAATGATAGAATCCATTTGCTTATGAAGTGTGGGGCTATATTTATAGGTGTCTAAAAGAGTCTTTCTAGGAGTTGGTTACTCATGTGTGAACAGCTTTGATAAGCTTGATTCTTGGATAACATGACTACTACAGTGGAGTCCTTCTCTAATTAGATTACAGATTTTAGCTTAAATTGATATGTGCCTAGATTAGAAAGAGGTCCAAGTAATTCGGCCAAGTAAAGAAAGCCTTTTGTAATTGGGACTTCTTTGATAGGTTAGTATGATCTATCAATCTCAACGTATCAACTCTCTAGCATGCCATATATCATCATTAAGTTAGCTAGCTAAATTAGACTATATCAATACTTATATTTATAGGTTGGCCTACTTGATATGCATATACTTCAAAAGAAATTTCTGGTTCCCAATCACATTGTGTAGATGGATTTATTTGCTTAAATAAAATAATTTGTATGTCACATACTATCGTTAAACACTAAGAGAGCCTAGTTCATTCATGGGAATAACCTTTGAAATTAAAATCAGAATGCTTCCAAGCATTTATTTTGAAAGAATTAGAATCTGATTTTGATTCCATCCAAAATAAGAATATATGTGAGAGGGATTTGAAATCGAACTTATCATCCAAGATTATAATCTCATTCCAGCCATTCCAAAAAAATAGTTATCAAAATATTCCCCAACTCAAACCCAATATCTTCACTCTCCCTCTTTTCACCCAATACTTCTACCCTTAAGCACTTTAGCCGTGTTACCAATAAAGAAATAAGCCATCTCTATATAAGTACTTTGAGCCATTTTTTGTCGGATTTTGATAAAACTATTTTTGTTCTTTTTCTTTCTCATGGTTAGTTTGATTTTACATGTATTTCTTATCATTTTTGAGACATTTTCAGCATAGCCATCTAAAATCTAGCCTACTCAAGTTTTTTATTTCAATTTTATTTTTTATATGAACTAAATGGATAAAGAGATGAGTGATTTTGATTTTAATTTTAATAAAATTCTATTCTTTCTTCAATTTTTGATTCTAGTACTGGACCCTAAGTCACTAAGTTGGTATTAACAATTTTTTTAAAAAAATTATGTGCACATGAGTAGAAACATTTGCCATGCTTCAAAGGCATTCATGAAATAAGGTGATGAGAAAATAACGTCACATCAAAAAAATAATAAAATAAAGCAAAGTACCGAAGATCCTCATTATAAGAGAATTTTGTGACTCAGGACCATGCAAACAAAAGTGATTTCCTTTCTTTTTTTTTATTTTTTATTGCGAACTTAGAATAGCAAATGGACACCTGCAATATGCATTTAAAAGAAAAGATAATATAATGTAAAACAAACAAACAAACAAACAGTAATAATAAAATCTTAATTTCAAACTAATTATAGTTATGTGATTCCTTTTTTCTATTCTACTTAGCTTTGAATCATATTTTCTGATAAGACAATGTAAAACTAAAATATATATTGCTAAACAAAGGTAAAAATAAAAATAGCATAACAACTTAAAAGAATTAAGTATAATAAATAATTGTATAAAATGATAAAATAAAAACAAAAAATTGAAAAATTAAAATGCAAAAAAATTGGAAATAAAAGAGTTTGTGAGGGATATAAATAGAGATGTTTTAGGGGAAGAGAAATAGTAAGTAGGTAAGAAGTTAGTCTTATTATTATTATTTTTTCTTTAATTTGTTTCTTTCTTTTACCTCTTAAGATACATCTTAATCTTTAGGCTTTTTTATGCTGATTTTAGTTGTATTTGACTTGATGTCGTAACGAGGGCAAAGAAAATGATATAAAAAGTTATAGGCTTTGAAAGAAGGCTATAAACGGTTGAAATTGAAGCCCATGTTTCTATATATATATATATATATATATATATATATATATATATATATATATACACACTCTAGTTGAATCCAAGGTATAATCATGCTACAATTCAGAGAGACGAGATAATTTGGAGAACATAGCAATGAGATCGGAAAGAAATTTGAGTGGATGATATTCTCAAGAAAATACAAATGATGGTGGGCTCCAGAGAATGGCTTGGCTGGTGACTCTTGACAAGTTTTTGGCTTCATCTCATGTAAAGAATGCTTGTTCTTTGTGACGCTTGATGTGTATCATTTCAACATCTCACTTAATAAATCAATTGGTAATCCATTCTTGACATTAGAGGTAGATTTAACTGAACTGATATTAGTTTACAATTTTTAAGTGGGTAAACCCAAACCGCGTCAGGAAATTCACCTGCCTTTCTGGTACTCCCCACTCCATCTCCTTCAAGAAGGGGAGCTCCGGGGTTCTTTAAAAAGATAGTCAAATAAAGCTTCTGGCTGGAGCCGTTTGGTCTACTCCAACTTCAGTGGTAGATCCCCAGGCTCTCTCTTTGCCAGCTTATTGTTGTGACATGGGGAGGGTGACGTTAGGATGGTAACAACGATGGATACAAAAGGGCAGGAAGGCGGCCCACTGCTGACGCATCTGGGAAGCATAATTGGCATTCATTCCATCCAAATCATTGGAACCCTTTGCCCATTGCGAGGATGATGCCAACGAGTTGCGTTTCAGGCGAAATCCGCCGCCCCGGAACGTTGAACTTGAATAGCTTTCTCCATTTCATGCAACGAGGCCCGTGGACCTTTGATGGGATCCCATTGGACCCAGCCTATACTAAGCTTGTGCTCGCCTATAGGTTTAACTCTGAGGGATGCGAACTAGCTCACATGGATGACCAGAGAGCCCAATCTTACTTGCAGTCCCATTGCTCAATATATTGCCGACTAAGAGAAATTTTGTTACCCAATTACCTTTTATGATAGATCTAATAGAGGCAAAGATTTAGGTTATCTGGAAAGAGTTATGTCTCCCTTGGCTTCTATATTTCATGGATGAAACTATGTTTATGTCCACAAGTGTCTCCAACAAAGGCCTTGGACCATATGCTGCCTTTGTAAGAAAGATACCTCCTAGTTGTAGCTCATACTGGATTAAAGCCCAATATGGCACCAAAAAAAAAAAAAAAAACAGAGAGAGAGAAAAATAGATGATCAGTGCAATTAGACTTTAGAGATCCTAGTTCTAGCCTTGGACCCAGTAGTTGATGTGGTACCGATGGCAGTGCGTTTGGGAATACTGGTTCCAGTCTGTGACTAGTATGCCCCATACTCCACCGTATTAATATCGAGACTGAAAATATCTTGGCTATAAGGTAGTCAAGAGCTACTAGCATCAGATATTATTGGTTGTGAAAGATAGAGAGTAAAGACTAAATAAAGATTAAGATAGCTAATTAGAGACTAGAGAGAATAAGATATCTTAGAAGG